>OY728132.1:1144612012-1145212012 GCA_963277665.1 Viscum album
TCAGTGTTCCCTCAATCATAGACATTTTTTATTCTCATCATGCTCTTCCGCCCATGCAATAGAGCATTGTGTTGGAAAATTTCTAACTTCTCCACATTTATGACATAGAACTATGTATGGTTCCTTATATGGAACTTTGTTTCCATTAATCACATTATTCATTTTTCCATGGCAATTGGCTACTTTTTTCCCAATCTTTCCACACTTAAAACATTTCTGAGTCCCTTTGTGACATTCCCCTTGGTGCCTCTTTCCACACTGGTTGCACAAAGGAAATTGGGTCTTCATTCCTTTATCACCTTTATCAAATAAAACATCATGATATTTCACATTCCTTTTCCTAGACTCCATTGGGAATTCAACCATGTACCAATTGTTAATCATGGTTTTTGACAGTTGGTTTGGCATGATCATGATATATCCTTCTTGAGCTACCATATGATTGGGGATCCCATTTTGGCAGTCATCGTATTTTCATTCACATCAGTTGATAACCTAATTCATCCTATTACCAGCCATTGGCTAGAAAAAAAAGAAAATTTGTGGATGAGTATGAAATAATGGGGAAACCAAAAACATTAAAGGGATGACTTATAAATTACACTTATCTCTTTAACTTATGTGTTTCTAGATCTCAGTCTATGTTATTCACACTCTATCTCCTAATGTATATTCTTGTGGGATCATTTTTGTTCCCTTAATAATTTTTTGTACTAATATCATGAATCTACCAAATCATATCCCCCATGAGTGTTGTAACTAATAGTGCAGCAAGGCCCATTTTCGTGCACCAGTTCCCATTCGAGTCTAGTTCAAAGTGGTGTTTTCGGGTTTTACCCCTTGGATCATCTATGACAGAGCCTCCTCTACCTACTCATATCCAAACAAGTATATACTTTCTTGATAAACCACTTTCTCAATACTCACCAAAATTTAGGAATGTTTTCTAACACCTAGTCTCATCCTTAAGGTTCTCACTAAGGTGCTCTATTCCTAATCTCCAAAAAAACTAGACCATCATTTGATGAAAACTATAGCAACCCAAGCCTTTTACATAAAACATTACATGATTTTGAGAATAATTATATATATCAGAGTACAGTCCAAGGATCGTTAAGTCTAGTGTCTTAGAAGACTAGGTACATATAGCATGGAACATGGGGCAAAAAAACACTTCTTTATTTAATCTCTATAAAGAGCTCCTGACTTCCGTTGAGCCCTTTCATTTTCATAGGGTCCCCTCGGGAACATATGCATAAAGGGATGAGCTAAAAATCCAAGTAAGGGAATGAACAGAAGGATACATCTTAAGCACATGAGTTAGGAGGCATGACATAATGATATCCAAATAATGGAACATATAAAATCATATCATTTATGGATGGTATCATATAAACATGGAATCACATAAATGTGGAAGAATCCTAAAACATTTAGTTAGTGTGGTTCAAGGCTAACCGCCAATCCCATTTCCCATTTTAGTCTGGGTCAAGGCTAACTTCCAATCTCGTTTCCCATTTTAGTACTGGTCAAGGCTAACCGCCAATCCCGCTTCACATCGCATCTCATGAGACTTAACTTTACCCAATGCGTTGGAGCGCTATTTGGGTGTACCCATCTCAAAATTTTCATGAATATTATTTCCACATAAATATTCTTACCACATAAATAATCATACATAATCAACCATACATAATCATAAAGGTACCCATAGAAATAATAGGGTACCACAATCATGTCATAAAGCCTAACCAATGAGCGTATCATGAAAGTGTCCCTGAAAGAAAGGGATTAGAACATACATGGATGTTCATAAAGTAAAATAGGCATAAAACATGGGAAGTGATGTCCAATAAAAGTGACAACATATAAGAAATGTATTTTAGAAACATTAGCATTAAAACATTTTTTGTGCGGTTTAAGGAAAATAATATAGAGCTTTTAAAATAGAAAAGAGGGAAATATTTTATATAAAACAAGAATTGAACCAAAAAAAATTTCATAATAAAAATTATGAATTTATAAAGATAATGGTGGTTTAAAATAGTGGATATAGGTCACTTGAAATTTGGTGAAAATTTGGGAAGTTCCCTTAAAATTGGTTTGCTTATCGAAAAGTTCTAAGGAGGAAATCTTTTAAAAACATCTATATCCACAAAATAGAGTGATGAAATGGTCTTCATAAATGAATTTTGTAAAACTAAACATAAATTATGATATGTACATAAATAGATAAAATAACTCCATTTTTATATAAATAATGATAAGTCAACCCAAAGGGACAACGAAGGATCGGGCAGAATTTGTTACAGTTTATCGGCATGGTATCGGTTGTACCTAAGGGGGATAGATTAGAGAGAAAAGGGATTTCTCATCACATAGAATTCATTAGGGAAGTATGGGTTAGGTGAGAAAACATACCCCCTCATTTGTGATTACACATAAAAATACATATCATAGAGGACACCATGATTAAGAGGGAAATAGAGAGGATCCCTTACATTAAATCCGTTGGTGTTCTCCATTAGTTATTAAAGACCTGAATAAACAAATTAGGATTTTTATTTCATAATTACAGAAACTATTATATATTTAATTTATTTATTATAACCCTTTTTAGTTCGTTAAATACTTTTTTGAATAGTTATAAGGTTCAATTTCATTGTTTGGGCCCGTTTGTTTACCTAGTTTTAAAAGATTGGTTCACTTATATTAAAGTTTGGATGAACATGAAAGATGAAAGTTGTTTTCCAGAAGTGAAGTTATATTCTATTAGTGAAAATCTAGTAGATTACGTGGTTTTAAATTTAATTTGGTTACTTAGAGTGAGGTCAAATTATTAAATAAAAGAATAGTGACAACAGTTTTTGTTAATCAGTGGATTTGATTACAAAGAACATTTTTTTTCTTTATAACTTAATACCATTTGTACAAAAGAGTTACAGAAATAATAATAGAATATATTACATATATAATAATATGGTTCATCCAAATAACAAATGGTTTCATGACCATAATGAAATATAATAAAAGAAATTGATAAACTATTCTCCTTGAATGTGCTAAATTAGCACATCTCAACCGGTGGTTTCATTTCATTCAACTAAAAGGTGGGAAAAGGATATAAGATAATGAAATATACCATTAGCATGAAAAAATTACATTGCATGTATGTTACTAGATTTATCATACTATTTGGGTGAAGGGAGGTGAGGAAAAAAACAATAATGAAAAGAACTTAAAAGAAATGAAGGAATTGGATAGAGTTTACCTCTTGAGACTTCCTCCTTTGAAAACATTTTAAGGGGATAGGTTTTGGTATTTTGAAGATGCTATGGGATTTTTGATGTGGGGAGGATCTTGGGGAGAGATTTGGGCAGAATATTGTCATATCATAAGGCTTGAGAAGAGTGAAGAGAAGAGGGAGTGAGGAAGGGTTTTTATAGTGGAGGAGAGAGGAGATTGCTCAATATAAAATTCATCAATTTATTATTTCCCCACAAGACAAGGAATAGTGAGTCTTCCATGACCAAGAATATTAATTTTATCATGTGATACCATACCAAGTGGTCTTAAATCAGCATAACATCATACATGACTCTATAATTAGCTTATTTAGCTTATTTTGTAAATTATGGTGCGTCACTATTCATCAAAAAAATCATGTATTTCAGAAAAATCCAAAAAATTCACCCCTACCATTTTTTGACGTGTAGAATCCAAAAATGAAGTCCATTTTTAAAAAAAAATTTTAATATTATTATTTTAATATTTAATTAAAAACCTAATTTATTATAAAAAACTGGCTTTAAAACATTAATTTACTTATTCTAATATATATGTACATCATACTTTCACATGAATAGTATTTATATATTATCATAGGTAATATTACTATTCATTGAGGTATACCACTATTCATAAGGGTATGTTACTATTCATAAGGGTAGGTAACAATTCACTAAATATTATGTTTTTCTTATCGGACTCCAAACAACTTACGAATCACAACTGTGTCTGTTAGATTTTCAAAATTCCAAACACAGAAGTGACAAAATTATGTTTAAAGGTCACTTAGCACTTAGTATTTCATTATTTTGTGTTTTCAAGTAATTTTATTACATATTTATAAGAATTTAATTTCCATTTATAAAACATTGGGTCGTTACAAATACATTGCAAGACTGGATTTTATTTTCCAAGAAATATATCCAAGTAAATATTTTATAATCATCGACAATTAAAAATGTGTAAGATTAACCTCCATTAATAATTGAAACTTACTTTTTTATATTTAAATGTTGAATTGTGTTTTTTACTAATTTGGAAGGGTTCACACACAATTCCATTTTGGAAATGAAACATTGATAAATATCATACTTGATGATTCTGGTTATGTTTTACTTTTTAGGGTGTGATAAAATGACCAAGGAATCTATTTAATTCCCATAACTCACAATATTGTACACTATAACATTTATTATTTTTAAGTTGAAAGGTATTTAATATAAATTACATAAACATTTTAAAATATTGAATTTGAAAATAAAATTTTTCCTTGAAAATAAAAATCATTGCAAACATTATTTTCAAATGAAACATTATAACTACAATAAAATAATTAACTAATTTTAATAAAATTTTTCTTTAAACCTTTATCATATAAACCACATTTAATGAAGTAAAAGGTTGAAAATACAATGGTACCTATAAGAATTATCTTAACTCTTGAGTTGTCTGCAAATGTTACATTCCTACCATCAATCTCCTCAAAGGTTGTTGAATTTGGTGTAGTGCCCATACATATGCCTAGAAAACCCACTATCTATGTATTATATAGCTCCTCAAGAATTTATCTTGATACATCATTCTTAAAAAAAATTAAGAGATTAAATATTTTGGTACCCATAACTTGATTCCAAAAATGTTATCCAAAAGTGATTTTGGAACCCATAATTGCTTTGAAAATTTTTTATGGAATAAACTTGTGAATAAAGATGAATGGATTTATGCCTTCCATAATGATCATTTTTACAATTACATTCATATATCAGGTTATTATTCATTATAAAATAATTACAAAAAATTATATTGAGAGGTACCTTTAATAAAAATGATATTTTTGGAATTCTTAGAGGTTCTTGCTTGGTTATTATAATGAAGCTAGAAAGTACCATTCCCATGATGTTGGGAACCCAAAATCTTGTTCAAATTCTGATCAAATTTGGTAAATTTAGCAATATAATTTTTGATCTCTTTGATTATTTTTTCTAATTTTTCAATATTAGGGTGATCATTTCAACAAACAATTTTTTTCATTAATTTTATCTAAATAAAATTTCAAACCTTCATTTTCTTTCAAAAGAAAATTTAATCTTTTTTTATTTTCATAAATTTTTAGAGATAATATTTGGTCTTTTTATTTTTCTATTTTAATCTTTCATTTTAATAAAAATATCCTTCACACTAATAACTAGGTTATAATTTTTTTATACTCTTTGAACTTTGAAGTAAGTTAAAAAAAAGTCTTCATGAAGTTAATATATTTTACATATTATATCTTTATAATTTAAGTTTCTATATGAGTAAGAAGTTGTGTAAGAATTTACCTCTTGATTTACCTCAATGTCGACCATTAGGAACTTGGGTATTTAATTACTTGATTTTGAGGTGTAGAGGGAGTCTTCACTTTTAATCCATGCTGGCAACCTGAAGGTCCTTTTACTTTCCTTATTTTCATTCTTATTTTTTATATTGTAACACTACATTTTTATGTGGCCCTTTTTGTTACATTCATAGCATCTTACCACTAGTTTGATTTGTTTCTTATCCTTCTTGTCTCAGTGGTAATCCTTATTCTTCTTGAATATCATGTTCATATTATTGGAAATATGATCAATATTTACTTCACTTCTGTAAGGTTTATTATTATTGGATTCAAAGGAAATGTTATTCTTATCATTAACCTATTTGGATTCCTTATTCACTTGTATTTTTATTTTAATATCATTGTTCATTAATGAACCTATTTTATCTTCAATGGGAAATTTTTTTTATGTCCTTATATTCTTTTATCATCATCACTTTGGGTGCCTAAGAACTAGGCTAGACCCAAATTATTTTCTTCCCAAGTTTCATCATTGAAATAACATCATATAAAGAATTACTTACATTAAAAATATCTATAAAATGGGTAAATAGTTCAGTTATAGACACATTAGGATTCTTAATAATGCTTTTAAAATCTTTTCGGTACATACCATTCCTAGTATCCTTTACCTTATTAATATGCTCTTGTGTAACTTCTAATAATTTTCAAATTTCATGACCCATTTTACGCATGGAGAATTTATTAAATTCATCGTATGTAATCCACAATTTAGATCATTAATAGATTTTCCATCAAGATCAAAATCGTCTACATCATCAAGTGTCAAATTTATATATAGTTATTTTGGTGAGGATATATACATGAATTATAACATTCTAAACCAAATATCTTATGCTTCATAGAAAGGTATACATTTTTTTTCGCAATAAACATAGTCAGTTATATAAAAATAATGGCCACTTTCAATATAGTGTCTTTATAGAGTAAATTTGGAAATAGAGTTAGATGTCTTCTTTAATTTATAGTTAATTTTAATCAATTAATTTGTTGATATCGTGGTTGGATCCGATACCAATTATTGGTATGAGTAAATATAGAAGGAGGGGGTTGAACTTAATTTAAAAAAATAGAAATTAAAAATAAATTCGATTGAATTGAAACAAATAGAGAAATAAATTAATTAATATAATGAGATTTATAATTTAAATCAATTAATTAAGTGTTTTAACATAGTGGAAATATAAATTAAAGGCAAGGGATAAGAAATTGATAAAGGATTTTGGAAATAATCCCATAAGGGTCCCCTGTGTCTCTTAACCTCACGTATCCTTGAGAGGTTTAAACCATTATTTTTTATGGTTACATTAAAAAACCCAACACCCATTATTTTTAGTTATTTTTTCAAGAAAATCAATACAATAAGTAATAATCTTGGTTTTCAGTGGTTCGTTTCCAGAAACCTAAAGCATGACTAGCCTTTTAGTGGTTGAGTCTAGAAACCCAAATCCCCTCACTTTAAAGGTAGTGATAACATATCCTCCTCACATTCAATGGTAGTTAGAAAAAATGAAAATAAAAATAATAATATGTTTTCTTTTCAAAATCACTTTGAAGAACAGTTTCTACCTCATAATAAGATTAAAATAAGAAATTTGTGAGAGAAATAGAGAAAATTGTGAGAGACCATGAGTATGGAAACAAAAGTTACAAAATTTGGATCAACAATGAATAATCAGGGTAGCCACAGCTTCCAAGAACCCTTGAGGTGTATTTATAGACTATGGGGTCTTTATAATCATTATTCAAGTGTTTGTGGTCAAATAGAGTCCTTACATGTCAAATGAAGGCATGTGGGGCCACCACTATTGTTTAGATTTTAGTTAATTTGGGTGCCACTAGAGAGCTGGTGGGAATCAACAATCATCCATTGGACCCACCTATTATTCATTGTAATATATTGGTGGTAGGATCTAAAAAAGGCTCTTTGCTCCTCTTGATCCCTTTGATTGGTCTGGTTACTATATAAAAAACATATAAAATTTAAACACTAAAATCCATCCAATGAAACTATTGTTAACACAAATATATGTTTTTTATCATACAAAACTTTCTAATAGAGTGTTATTCATAACATTATTACCTTCTAACCAACTATAAATGAATAAAAAAATAGGTGCCTTTATAGAGATCATAATTAGATAAAGTAATGTCTTTTATGGGACCTATTATGCTGGTCTGATTTTCTGATTTGTAGCATGTGAGATGTTATTCATATTGAGAAAAAATATTTTGATAAAATATTTTATGTTTTGTTGGACACACCAGGTAAGAATAAAAATACTATAATGGCATGCTTAGATTTTGAAAAAAGTTCAAGCAATCCAAACTTGTGTTATTTGAAAATGATTGGGCATAAAATTTAATGAATTTAAAAGTGTCTTATACAATTTTTAAAGATTTGTTTCATTATAAAGCTGGTGGATTATTTATTGGATGTTACCATTTGGTTATAACTCTAATGTTTCTCACTATGTTAGAAATGGTCATATTAATAGATTAAAATGTGTCATGTCATAAGACAATGATTACTACCTATTAGACATAGAGGGTTATTGAATTCTTCTATTTTGGATGCATTGACAAAAATATCATATGTTTTCTAAGACACTTATATAGAAACATCATAATATGATGAATTTACTATATTGTATTAAATATTGTTATAATTTAATGTATATTGGAAAAAAATTCTTTTCAACCTTCTTTGACTCAATGTAACATTTAACATTATATTTGTATTATGAAGTACAATTAAGAGGGGTAATTTAGTTTTGATGGATGCACCCATATGATAGATGCCTGAAATAATTGAAGAAGAAGGTATATAAAAAAGCATTAGTTGTAGGTTAAATTATAGAAGAGTACTTTCAGGACGAAATTTAAAATATCTACTATTATTATTTTCAATTTTAATAAACCTCAAATAACAATTGAATGGATCGCAATGCAAAAAAAAATTGATGATTTCCTCAACCATAAATTATTAATATTTAAACATACTGAGCTAGTTTTAGTGGTGGTCATGAATAATGAATTTTAGATAATGAAAAATATGGTGCACATATATATGTTCTTCTCAATAGTGAATAAATGAAATGATTTGTGAAGGAAGTACTAATTTTACCTATTATTTTATAATAATTAGAAATTAAATTTATTATTATTTTTTCTAGATTATATAATGATCGTATCAAAAAAATTCACACAAATTACACTAGATGATCTTGAATAATTTCAATAACTTAATTATACCTAGTGGTTTCAAAGATAGGTAAGTTAAATTTTTTGTTTGAAAATTTGAAATAAATGTGTCATTTTATATATTATTTTTTATTTTATATTTTTCTATGTATTGTAACATTGAAATAAAATTAATAGTAAATTATATGTACTGATTATCTTACAATCCAAACCAGTCAAATAATATAATGCATATAAGGATAACAGATTTTGATTTTATACATGATCATATATGGAATCAAAAAAATCTATGAAAAATGGTATTTGTTTAAAAGGATCTCATCATAAAGAAACTGAAGTTGGATTTTATGGAATTTTGGATGAAAATGTGAGTAAAAAACAGAAAAATGAAATTTTAGTGAATAGAAATAGAGATTAGAAATATATAAATAAAGAAGAAAATTGTAGAAGAATAATAGTAGTGTGTTCTTGGAAAAGATATTTTCACAAAGACATCCTTCTTCCAAATAGTTGGAGAGGTGTAATAGAACCACTCTCTTTTTCCACTCATTCCTAATGCCTTGAAAAACATTATAACTCTTTCATCTTTATTATCTATAGATCTATTCTATTTATTAATTCTTTAATAAGATATATGTTTAATTATTTAATATATTTTATAATAATGAAATTTTATTGAAGAAAATGAGAGATCTTTTTTATTAATTGATAAAGAGAATGTATTTAAAAAAAATAATGAATACATTTATATTTCCATTGCACTTATAAATCATCAGCATTAACATGACCAATTATTAATGTAATAAAAATATCTCTTCTCATTTAAAATTCATTTAACACCCTTAATTTTTTTTGAAGAAAAAAATAAAATAAATAAAAAAGGGAACAAAAGAGGGGGATTATGGTTAAGTGATTTCAGAACAAAAGAAAACAATCAAGAAAACAATTTCATTGAAAACACTAGTAAGATAAAATTTAATCAATATAATATATCCATTCAATATTCATTAATTATTGTCCCTTGTGATTAAAATCCATTTAAAGATTACCTACTAATCAAATTTGTTGAGGGTTGTCAAACGCGCTCTCAAAATATTTTTGATTTTTACTAAGTGTAAAAAATTGGCTGGGCTAGGACATTATCTTGAGGATTAATTGAATTAAAAAAACCTTAAATAGTTTTAAATAAATATATAACATAAATAAAAAATGAAATAAAATATGGGGTTTTGGTTGAGTAATTTGTAATAAAAATAAACAATCAAGAAGAAAATGTATTGAAAACACTATTATGAGAAGACACAACACCATAAAACCCTATATTAAAACCCTTCACCATTATGAGAAGACGTAATAAATTTAAAACCCTTCACCATGAGCCCTAAAAATGAGAATAAAACACTTCAGTAGTTATGAGAAGGCGTAATAAATATAATAAAACCCTTCACCATTTATTAATCATTATTCATCATAATTAAAATCAATTTAACTTTGACCCCCTACTATTTTCAACCCCCAAACCCTATGGAAATTAACACAACAAAAAATATTGGAAGAAATTAACCATAGGTTAACTTTGATACTTCCAATCATAGAACCCTACTTTGATTTTGATACAAATGACAACTTATGGGCAATGTACAATTTAGTACGTGTATAATCCCTATTAATGAGAATTATTTGAGTCAGGGATTATAAATAAACCCTATAATTATATACCAAGGTGATTAAATTTAATGATTAAAGTTCTTCTCCCATGAATCACATAATTACAGCCTTGTGGTCAAAGTGTAAATTGATCCAATTCCATAGAAATTAAAACTCAATTTTTTTATCAAAATTTATGAATTGCATTTTTTTCATTGATTAAAAAATTGAGAATGGAATATATTAATTACAAATAGAAATAAATATTGTCACGACTCATCCCCCAGGGCCCGTTCTGTGACTACCCCAAGCCCGCCTTCCATAGGCCAGGGGCTGGCGACTAGCACCCATGGCGTAATTCCTGAAAACTGGGAAGGAATTCCCTTTATAAACTATAAAAAAACACAATAGAGCACATAGATGGATATGAAACACTATGTAAACTGTATAACAAAAGAGTGTTGAAAGGAAAAAGGAGTCGAAATACAAGCCCAACAGTAAAGTACAAGAAACTGAAAGTACAAGTACAACTAAATAAACAACAACTGGATCATCCTCCGAGGTTTCTACCTGAAGGGTAGGTACATATCACCTCCTCAGCACTCCTTGTTCGTCCGTCTCCTCCAGGCATCATCTCATCTTAAGGTCCACCTCTAGTACCGTACAGTCCTGGTACTCTCAGCCTCAGTCAACGTCTTCCATCATCTGCACCCAACACAATGAGGTGTGGTCATAGCCCGTGCAGGGGTGAGTATAACAATACTCATTAGGGACCCCAAGACCCTTAAGGTCTCAAAAACTCCAACAAGGATAAACCACAAAGTATTAAATCAACAGATAACCCCACTTAGTTATATGCCCATACATATACATAAATTTTCATGTAATCCATCTCAATTATGAGGAAAACACAAAAGTTACTAACTTATCTCAAACCAGTACTTATTCTAGTGGTAGTACAAGTAACATCCCCCAAACACTACGTCAAACATCGACTGCTGGAGAAATCGTCCTCTATCGAGTACAGTGGGCCTACTGCGTCACACAGAGGCCCTTCCCACTAACCTTGGACTACTGAGGTACTCTTCTAGTTGAGTACCGTGGGTCTGTCGCGTCACACAGAGGCGCTCCCCACCATGGGTCTGTCGTGTCACATAGAGGTGCTCCCCAACATAGCTTACAAAGGTACTCCTCCTATCGAGTACCGCAGGTCTGACGCCACAAACAAGTGCTCCTCCGTCGTGGGTCTTCCGTCATAACCAGGTGATCCCCACTGGGCTAGTCGAGTCACTCCGAGTCAATCAATTAGAAGTCATCAAGTCTCAGCCAACTACTAGGATCCTGCTCTGTGCACTCTCGTCTCTAGGAGGATCTACTCCATGAGCTAATGTTTGATACTCCAACTATCATGATGTCCTGTGAAGATGTATCTCAATGGTCCTCCATGTCATAGGGGTCTCAACGCAGTAGAAGGTGCATCAATCAGACGGTCGGTCTATGAGTTATTAGCCTTTTCGTCTTGGGGGCCCGGTTGGATTCAAGATCGATCCAACGTGGTCATAACTCAACTATACCCAGAACTCCAGTGGGATATACTCAAAAGTACCTTCATGCTCCAATATTACAAGCACCGCTGACGGATCGTCAAACGGACGTCTGGTGCCAAAGATATGGCCAAAAGAAGGTAAAGGGTCGTGATGGGCCCGGGTCTAGTCTGACCAGGTCGGAATGACTCGGCTCAACCCAGTTTGGGCTGACATGATTTGGTTATACCCGGCCTGACCTGTTGGGTCTGGCCTGGCCCGCTGGGCCCTGCCCAGTAGGCCACGAGTGGCCGCAAAGGGCTGTGAGGGCACAGACTGGCCGCGAGGGGCTGTAGAGGGTCGTGAGGGCGCGGATCAGCCGCAGGTCATCTCGAGGGTGGATCGGCTCATAGGGCGCCACGAGGGGTTTCTTGGCATAGGGGATGGAGCTAGTTTGGATCAAAGGGCCACAGTCGGGTCCGGATCAACAGGACACCGTGAGGGGCGCGGCCCGGTTCGGCTGAGTGCCGCAAGGGGCGCGACCTGGTTCGGCCGGGCGCAGTGAGGGGCACGTCTTAGTTTGACCGGGTGTCATGAGGGCGCGACCGTGTTCGGCAGGGCACTGCAAGGGTTCAGCTTAGTGCGGTTGAGCACCACGAAGGGTTCGACCTGGTGTGGATTGGCCAGTACTAGCTTGGCCTGTCGGGGCCTGTTCGGCCGGTGGGTGGCGCAGCGAGGCTGCGATTGTGGTTGTTGCAGAGTTTCTTCGTTGCGCAATCATCTTCGTCACGGCCGGTGGTGGCACCAGATGCCATTCTTGTACCCCTTCGGTTGTCTCCATCCTCCATCTTGAAGAGAACACAAAAGAAGAATGGTGGAGGGGTCAGGTCGTGTTTTTTTGGCTCGTACCCTCTATGTTTAGAGCGGTAGCAATCAGTTCACAAAGAACGAAACACTTCAAGCTTATAACTTCCCGCAAAAGGAATATAAGGTATGATTATGGGAAAAACATTATCACATGAAGAATCCCCCTACCTCGGGTTGTTCATTTTCGTTAAGAGAAGTCGAAGTTGTCGATGTTCGCCGCGTTCATCACACACCTCTGATCCCGAGTTCGTTCATCGGAATAACATTCTTTGATGGAGGCGATCCTTCATTGTTGAAGATGTCCACTGATGGAGGATGTCTCGAGGAAGAAGGTCGAAGACGTTCCTTGCTGGAGTTCTTCATTTGGAGAAGAAGCGTTCTTTGTTGGTGAAGCTTTCTCCCGAAAGCTCCTCCCAATTCCACCAATATGAAATGATGCGCCAAAATAATAGATTATAATATCTATTATTTATTTGGCATAACATTCAAAATGTTATAATTGATTAAGGTAGTGTTGGAACCATTAATTGGCATGCACGTTGGCACAATTAATTGGCATGCGTGTTGGCACAATTAATTGGAATGCGCACTGGCACAATTAAGGTGGAGAAGGTCAATAGGATCTCCCTCATTGATCGCAGGAGTTGGGAGGTTTCTCATAATTAATGGGAGGTTTCAAGGGGGGTTTAAACCCAGGTGGTCCCCATAACCATAATCTCTCATGGGAGGTTATAGTTCGGGTGGTCCCCACCACCATAAACTCTCATGGGAGGTTAAGGTGTGGTGGTCCCCACTGCCAACCTTCACAAGGAGGTTTATTTATGGTGGACCCCACCATGGAATATCCACATGTAATCTCAAAAAAAATGATGTTCATTTTATTTTTATTAATTCCAAAAAAAACCAAAAACTATCTTTTTCTCTCGAATAACTTCTGTCAAGGTGAAAGTCTTTATAACCAAAAACTGGTGCTGTGAGTTTAACGGTGCCCTCAGATTTTAATTCCAAGCACCGATTCAAAAGTTATAAAAACCCACTCATACGTTTAATGAATGTACCCAAACAAAACTTCAGAAATTGATTCCGGGAACTCTGGGCCTCGGAATCATGTGCCGTTAAGTTTTGCGGACTCATAAAATCCCATATAATTTAAAAAAAATACATGGAATTTCTATTTCTTTACATTATACCCACCTAAGGGCTCTACATCCATGTAAGACACAACTCAAAACTAGGTAAACAAGTGGGGGTACTGAGCACTCATCTGAGCCTCCCGCTGCCATGTGCTCTCCTGGAGGTTCACGTGCTGCCGACGAATGCGCACTAGAGGTATCGAACTTCCACGAAGGACCCACTCCTGTCAATCCTTGATCTCAACTGAAACCTCTATAAATGTCTCCACATCATCGATATCCAGCTCTCCATGTTCGATGATGTGGGAAGGGTCATTCACGTATCTCCTCAGCTGGGAAACATGGAAGACGTCGTGCACCCGGTGCAACTGAGGTGGAAGAGCTAAGCGGTAAGCCACCTCACCAAATCTGCTAAGAACCTGGAAGTGTCCAATGAATCTCAAAGATATCTTTCCACCTCTTCCAAATATCTGTAACCCTCATCGAGGTGAGACCCGCAGAAATACGTGGTCTCCATCCTCGAACTCCATATGTCTCCGTCTCCTTTCGACATAAGACTTATTTATGCTCTGTGCAGTCTTCATCCACTCCTGGATGATCTGCACCTTCTCTATGGTATCCCATACCATCTTGGGTCCCACTAGTGCTGACTCCCCTAGATTAGTCTAGCACAAGGGTGATCTGAAAGGTTGATTTTACAATTCCTCAAAGGGTGACATGCCAATGGTGGAGTGATAACTGTTGTTGTATGAAAAATCCACCAAAAGAAACTGCTTCTCCCAACTGTGACCGATGTCAAGGACACAAGAACGTAGCGTGTCCTTGAGGATCTGAATGGTCTGCTCAGTCTGACCATTCATATGAGGATGGAGGGTGGTGCTCAAATGAAGTTGCATCCTAAAAGCCTCCTGCAACCCCTTCCATAGCCGGGAAGTAAATCGTGCATCACGATCGGAAATGATCGTCATGGGTATACCATGTAAATTCACAATCTCCTGCACATAAAGGCATCCCAAGATCTCTACTGAGTCTTCTCTCTGATCGGTAGGAAGTGGGCCGAATTGGTGAGTCGGTCGATGATCACCCAAATAGAATCATTTCCCATGGATGTACGTGGAAGCCCCATCATGAAATCCATGGATATATTTTCCCACTTCCACTCTAGGACCTCTAAATGATGTACCAAGAATGCTGGTACCTGATGCTTCGCCTTCACTTTCTGAAAAGTGATGCATCGAGAGACAAACTCCACAACTGATTTCTTCATTCCTAGCTACCAGTGCTATCATCGGAGATCCTGATACATCTTCTCCACTCCTGGATGTATTGCTAAAGGGGACATGTATAAATCCCTCAACACTTCCTCCTGAAGTGACACTTTTACCATGGTATGTCCTCTAAAGAGGATGACGTGCTCCCCACCTTCAGAAAATCTATCAGTTTCATGTCTCTTGGATATCTAAGAATGTCGTGTCTCGCAATTAGCATCCCCACATTGCACCTCCCTGGCTCATTGCAGAAGAGGGGGAGTGAGTGTATGAGACTGAAGGAAGGTTTCTCTATCTCTGTCCACAAAGGATAACAGTAAGGTGGTCAGCTACTCCATCACTTCACCTAGCAGCTATATATGAGATCTCATGTTGAGTTCTTCTGCAACAACGTTCCCCTTCCCAAGAGTATAGACTATCTCGAAGTCATAGTCTTGGAGGAACTCAATCCAACATCATTGTCTCAAGTTCAGGTCCATCTGAGAGAAGATATACCTGAGTCTCTTATGATCAGAGTACACCGTAAAACGTTCGTCCATCAGATAGTACCGCCATAACTTCAAGGTGAAGACCACTGCTTCTAACTCCAGGTCATTGGTAGCATATTTCTGATCATGCTGTCTCAACTGCCGAGAACCATATGCGATCACTAGTCGCTCCTGCATCAGCACACATCCGAGTCTGGTCCCTAATGTATTACAATAGACTACATACCCAACACCCTCTTCTAGAAGCCTCAAGATGGGGGCACTAGTCAGCCTCTACCTTTGCTTCTGAAAGCTCATCAGGAATCTCTCTAACCACACAAAGGGTTTCCCCTTCTTCTTCAACACTGAAAGTGGTGCTGAAACTCTATAGAAATATGGCACAAACATCTGGTAGTAACCAGCCAAGCCCAGGAAACTCCGTACCTCCGTCACTCTCCTAGGTGGCTCCCAAAAAAGTACCGCCTCAATCTTATATAGATCCACTGCAACTACAGCCTCCGAGATGACATGTCCCAAGAAGTGAACCTCCTGGATTCAGAACTGGCACTTCGAGGGCTTACCATAAAGTCAGTGCTCTTAGAGTGTGTCCAGTACTCCCTGCAAATGGTAGGCATGCTTCTCCTCAGTAGTTGAGTAGAACAGAATGTTGTCAATAAAGACTACGACAAAGTGATCAAGGTACGGCTGAAATATCTTATTCATGAGTCCCGTGAACACTGCCGGAGCATTGGTTATACTGAATGGCATAACCAAGAACTCATAGTGGCCAAACTGATATCTAAATGTCGTCTTCTGCACACCCTCATCCCACACTCTGAGATAGTGATAACCCAATCTGAGGTCTATCTTCGAGAACCATCACGCTCCCTTCAACTGGTTAAAGAGGTCATCAATCCTTAGGAGTGGGTACTTGTTCTTCACAGTCACCCGGATCAGGCACTGATAGTCAACAAAAAATCCTCAAGATCCCATCCACCTTTTTGGTGAACTAAATCGGGGCTACCCAGGGAGAAACACAGGGCCAGATGAATCCCTTCCCATGTAGGTCCCCTAGCTGCACCCGCAGCTCGCGAAGCTTCACGGGATCCATCCGATACGCTGATGTAGATATCGGTTCCATCCAAGGGTACAAGTCAATATAGAAGTCCTCCTCTCTGTGATGAGGTAGACCCGAAACATCATCAGGGATGACATCCGCATACTGGTCCACCACTACAGGATAATTTGGACTCTCCGCATCAATAGCTCTGAGGGTAAGGGTAGCCAACAGATGAGTGATCGGATGCACTCTCCTTCGGGTAATTCCATCCTGTGCTGCAAAGGATCCCTTCTCACTAGTGAAGGTAAACCTAGTTCCATTCGTGCAGACACACCGCACATTTCACCTAGTACAGTCAATCTAAGTATGGAATGTAGAAAACAAGTCCATACCCAAGATGACATCGTAAGGCCTCAACAACGCTACTAGGATATCCCTGCCGAAGATCTCACCTCCTAGAGTAAGATCTCACTACTGGTAAAAGTGTGTGATCATCGAATCTGCTCCCATATGAATCTATATCCATAAGAATCAAGCTAATGGATCGATCGGAATCTCTGAGCTCTGAACGAGGGTAGTGGAAATAAAATAATGACTAGCACATGTGTCTATAAGTACTTCAGCTATGGTTTAATAGACACAGATCGTACCTCGTATCATCTCTAGAGCACCATGATCATAAGCCTCAGCTACCTGGAGATGAGCTCTCCCCTTTCCACCTGCTCCCTAGGGTCAGGGTGGACCTCCTGGTGGCAGCGGCGGTAACATCTCGAATCGTCACCCACCACATGCTACATGGCTAGCTCCTCTTCCACGTCTTCTTGCTCCCTATAAACCGCCTTGATCAAATCTATGTCTCTACTTGGGAGGTCATTCGACCATATTTTGATCATCCATATGATAGGTCGGATAGTCACGAGCCACGTGACCATGCCCGCCGCATGAGTAACATGGTCTGCTCCTGGCATATTTGTCTCTGCTTCGGGTGCCCCACACAACCAACTCTGAATCTTGCAGTCGTCTACCTGTAGGTATGGTCCTATTGGACCTCTGAAAAATATGTCTACTTCCAGCTATATAAGACTCCTTTATGTGTCGACTGGTGGTGGATCTTGCTGCTAGAGACTGCTCAGCAAAGAAATTCTCCATTAGGAGGGCTCTTTTTAACACCCCTGCCTATGTCAGGATGCTAAGTGAGATCACTAAAGATCTGATCTCCCACCTGAGCCCCTGCTCGAAGGTCTAGTCCCTAAAGAAAGGGTCCTGCACCATATCTGTGGAGTAGTGTGAGAGGTATATGAACCTCACTCAGTACTGAGCTACAGTCATGTTGCCCTGCTGTAGACGTAGTAGTTCTTTAATACGCACTACACGAAGAGTCACTGGGACAAACTCTACCCGAAACAGGCTCTCAAAGTATGCCCAGAGAAGCGTCATCTCTTCCTTAACCTGGAGCATCAAGCTCCACTATCTTCCCCCTGCCACCTATAGAAGGCTGGCAGAAACTTTCACCATGAGGTCAGTCGGTGTCTCTACCAGTCGGAAAACTCTCACCATAGCCTCTATCTAATCATCATCCACCTGTGGGTCCATCTCTCCCCTGAACCTTGGTGGCCTTTGGAACTAGAACTCATGCAACGCTCTCAAGTGGTATTCACTATCTTATGTTGGTTCTGGTCGCATCGGTGGCCCAATTGGGAATGGTACCTCTAGTGCCTCTTCTGGAAGAGGGCCCTTCATCGAGGCCTTGTCGCTCGGTGCTCTATCCATGCATACAAACCTCGAGACTCTAGCTGGTCATCCATATAGAGGCATCCTGAAAAGAAACAGAAGTGACATGGTCAAAATTTATACCTGGTGAGCTGACCTGGTTGAGATGACTTAAAGAAAACTTTTGAAAACACACACACAATCATTGTTTTCGTGTAGTGAGTCGAAAATCAAAAGTCGGTGTCCTGGTGTATGGATACATCAGTTGTCGCACCAACACTGGACTCCCCAAACTGAAAACCACACGCACTGCATTCAACAATTTTTCTTTATATAAGGAAATATCAAAGTCCTAAGTTCTCTAGTAGAACCGACTCCTTTGAAACCAATTTGTCATGAACCATCCCTCAGGGCCCGTGTCGTGACTACCCCAAGCCCACCTTCCATAGGCCAGGGGCTGGAAACTAGCACCAAAGGCATAATTCCATAAAACTGGGAATGCATTACCTTTAAAATTGTAAATAGACACAACAGATCCCACATCTAGATACGAAACACTAAGTAAACTGTATAACAAAAGAGTGCTGAAAGGAAAAAGGGGATGGAATACAAGCCCAACAGTAAAGTGAAAGAAACTGAAAGTGCAAGTACAATTGGAGAAACAACAATTGGATTGTTCTCTGAGGTTCCTACCTAAAGGGTAGGTACAAATCTCCTCCTCATCACTCCTCATCCGTCCATCTCCTCTGGGTACCATCTCGTCATAAAGTCCACCTCTGGTACCGTCCAGTCCTGGTACTCTCTGCCTCAGTCAATGTTATCTATCATCTACATCCAACACAATGAGGTGAAAGAAAATCCCATGCATGGATGAGTATAACGATACTCAGTAGGGACCCTGAGACACTCAAGGTCTCATAAAATCCAACAAGAATAAACCACCAAGTATAAAATCAACAGATAACCCCACGTATGTATATTTACATTAATATACCCAAGTTATCAAGTAATCCATCTCAATCATGAGGAAATCACAAAAGTTACTTAATTAGCTCAAACTATGATTTATTATAGGGGTTGTAAAAGTAACATCCCCCAAACACTATGTCGAACCTCGGCTGCTGGAGAACTCCTCCTTTATCGAGTACAGTGGGCCTGCCGCATCACACATAGGAACCTCCCACTAATCTTGGACTACTGAGGTACTCCTCCAGTCGAGTAACATGGGTCTGTCGCGTCACACAGAGGCGCTCCCCACCATGGTTCTATCGCGTCACACAGAGGTGCTCCCCCTCATAGCCTGTAGTGATAATCATCCTGTCGAGTACTGTGGGTCTGCTGCCACAACTAGGAGATCCTCTGTCGTGGGTCTGCCACCACAACCAGGTGGTCCCCACTAGGCTAGTCGAGTCACTCCGAGTCAATCGGTCAGTAGTCGTCAAGTCTCAGCCAGCTACTAGGTTCCCACACTATGCATGCTTGTCTCCAGGAGGATCTATTAAATGAGGTATTGGTCAATAATCCTACTATCACAAAGTCCCGTGAAAAGTATCTCAAATGTCTGCCACGTCATATAGGTTTCAACACAATAGAAGAAATGTCAATCAGACGCCCGGTCTGTGAGTTATTATCCTTTTAGTCCAGGGGGCCCAGTTGGATTCATGCTCGATCCAACCTAGTCGTAACTCAGCTATACCCAAAACTCTAGTGAGGTATACTCAAAGGGTATGTCATTCTCCAAGATTACCAGCGCCATTGACTATTCATCAAGAGGACTTCTGGTGCCAAAGATATGGCCAAAAGAAGGTAAAGGGTTGCGATGGGCCCGGGTTCGGTTCGGGTTGACCCGACCTGACCCATTGGGTCTTGCCCAGTAGGCTGCGAGGGGCCACGGAGGGTTGTGAGGGCACATAACGGCTGTGAGGGTGTGGACCGACTGTGAGGGCATGGACCTGCCATGGGTCAGTACAAGGGTGGCTCGGCCCAGAGGGTGCCGCTTGGGGTAGCTCGACCAGGGGGGTGGAGTCGGTCCAGCTTGGAGGGCCGTGGCCGGGGCCAGCTCGACCGGGCGCCGCGAGGGGCACAACCGGGTTCGGTCAGGCACCAAGACGGCACAGCCCGGTTCAACCGGGCACCGTGAAGGCCGACCCAATTCGGCCAGGTGCCAGGAGGTTGCGGTCGTGTTCGTTCAGGCGCCACGAGGGTGTGGCTCGGTTCGGTCGGGTACCACGAGGGGCGCGGCCCGTGGTGGCTCAGCCGGCGGGTGGCTTGGCTGGTGGGTGGCGCGGTCAGAAATGGGTCGATAGGCGAGTGGCACAGCTGGGGCCTATTCGACCGACAGGTGGCGCGGTGAGGCCGCAGTGGCGGTTGTTGGGGAGCAGCGTCGTTGCACCATCATATTCGTCATAGCCGGTGGTGGAAACGGCCGGTGGTGGAAACGCCCGGTGGTGGCAACGACCGCCGTTCTTGTACCCCTTCGGTGGTCGTTGTCCTCTATCTCTAAGAGCACACCAAAGAAGAACAGCAGAGGGGTCAGACCGTGTTTGTTTGGCCTGTACCCTCTACGTTTAGAGTGGTATAAATCTGTTCACAAAGAATGAAGAACATCAAGGTTATAAATTTCTGTAAAAGGAAAACAAGGTACGATTATGGTAAAAGCATTATCACAAAAAGAATCCCCCTACCTTGGGTTGTTCGTTGACATTGAGAGAAGTTGAAGTTGTCGATGTTTGTCACGTCTGTCACACGCCTCTGATCCTGAGTTCATTTTCAAAATAATGTTCTTCGATGGAGGTGATACTTCATTGTTGAAGATGTCCACCGATGAAGGATGTCTTGAGGAAGAAGGTCGAAGACGTTCCTTACCAGCGTTCTTCATTCGGAGAAGAAGCATTCTTTGTTGGTGAAGCTTTCCCCCAAAAGATCCTCCCAATTCCACCAAAGTGAAATTATGTTCCAAAATAATAGATTATAATATATATTATTTCATTTTCATAACATTCAAAATGGTCTAATTGATTTAGGAAGAATTGTCATCATTAATTGGAATGCGCGTTGGCACAATTAATTGGCATGAGCGTTGATGCAATTAAGGTGGAGAAGTTCAAGAGGCTCTCCCTCATTGATCATGAGAGTTCGGAGGTTTCTCCCAATTAATAAGAGGTTTCATGGGGGGGTTTAAACCCGGGTGGTTCCCACCACCATAACCTCTCATGGGAGGTTATGGTTTGGGTGGTCCCCACCAACATAACCTCTCATGGGAGGTTAAGGTGTGGTGGTCCCCACTCCTAACCGACACATGGAGGTTTATTTCTGATGGACCCCACCATGGAATATCCACATGGAATCTCAAAAAAAAAGAATTTCATTTTATTTTTATTAAATCCACAAAAACCCAAAAACTATCTTTTTCTCTCGACCAACTGCCATCGAGGTGAAAGTCTCTTTAAGTGAAAATCGTCGTTGCGAGTTCAACGGTGCCCTCGGATTTTAATTCCAAGCACTAGTTCAAATTTTATAAAAACCCACTGGTATGTTTACTGAACGTACCTAAACAAAACTTCAGAAATTGATTCCAGGCACTCCGGGCCTCAGAATCATGTGCCATCTAGTTTCACAGACTTATAAAACCCCTTATAATTTAAAAAAAATACATTGAATTTTCGAGTCCTTACAAATATTCCATGATAAAAGTTTTCATCATGGATATTATTTGTATAAAAAAATTATTGAAAGATAAAAACCAAATATCATCTACAATCTTATATTACATTTCAAATGAGAAAAATAAAAACCTGACAATATGTGAAAATAGAATATTTATTTAATAGAAAGTGAGATTACAAGCACAAAATAAAATAAACACAAAGTAGAAGAGGTATATGAGTGCCTTCTTGGAAGATATTTTTCAAAAATTCTTCTTCTTATTTTAAAAATAGGTGTCGCAGAACTTCCAATTTTGAAAAACACTACCAAAGCATCAAAAAAACCATCATAAAGAGTGAAAAATTCAATTAATTAATGTTTATTAGGGATAGTGTTTTAAACTCCAAAAAGGGAACATTTATAATTTTTTCTCTAATAGTTACTCATCCTTTAGATGAATTATTGACCACATTACCTTGTAAAACAAGTGTCATGATAGTTTTATTAAATTCAATAAATTGATTCCTTTTTCAAATCTCAAAATTTCATACCAATCAAATAAATAATGATAATTTATGGCCATATTAATGAAGTGGGGTACATTCTTCTGAATCCAATTCATCTTTGTATTCATAGAAATTTTATTCTTTTAAAAGTGGGATTGAGGTTGAATGGTCTAAATTAAAAATATAAATAAATGATCTGATAATACATCTATAAAATTTCAAGTCAAAATTATTCACTTATAAAATGTTTTAATAAAATTAATAGAGTGAGATTAAAATGTAAAAAAATAATTTTCATGGAATTTTCCAATTAAACACCAAAACACTTATGTCTATTAAATTTTTAAATTAAACTCAATATCTAGAAATTATATCAATAATTATAAAAAAATAAAAAATAAAAAATTTGTTCATACACTAAACCACACTTGACCTTTTTCAATCTATGGAGAATTCACATGTCAGGTAATCCAAAAAATAATGCATGTTGGATCTTCTCAATCCATGATGGTAAAATGAGCAAATAAAGAATCGAAAAAATAAGTCAATTTCAATAAATTTAAAATTTTTTATCTCAAAAATTTTATAAAAAATCCAATGATATAAATGACACTAATTATGTTGAAACAATTTATGATTCCAAATAATACAAATTCCCCCATGTGTGTGTGTACTGACCATTTAAGGACCTGACCATAGTTTCCTAAAGCCAGTACCTTATTTAATTACATTTTCAAATAAAAAAGAAATATTCGTCCCAAAGGACCAAGTAGGTTAGTATCATTGGAAACAAGATACATTCATAAGTTGAACATTACAACTTGAAAATAAATACAACATTGAAACCCCTTTGAAAACATCCATAAATCCTAGGTTATTTTAGTATGTCATTCATTATAAAATTCATCATGTCTTGATAAAATGATACATAAGAAATTTTTGAGCTCAAATAATTAGTAAGGGTAAGCAATACAGCGGAAGATATCGAAAAATAAAAATTTCTCATGTTGAATAACTAAAAAACATATGCCTTTGCCGAAAACATGAACACATATTTGCAGGAATAATAGATGAATAAATAATTCCATAATCATGGGTATTGTACTAGTTGAATAACCACATGAACCATCAATAATATTTTCATATTGAGGGAACGAATAATGTGGGACATCATAACCATACCGTCAAGGCCTTGTGCCAAGACCATAAATAATCATTTTGTCAAGACCTTGTGCCAAGACCGTAGTTTGTCTCATGAGACCTACCAATGCACTGAGGGGATATAGTGTTCCCCACATTGCACTTAATATGTCCAATTAATTCCTCATATTTATAGGGATAAAAATAAACAAAAAATAAATTCATATTGAAACTAATATATTGAATTAAAATAACTTTCCCCAAACATTAAGCATAAACACTAACCATTCAGAGTAAATTGGTGAATGTTTTTAAGATAGATCATCCATAGACAAAATAAAAATAAACCATTAAATTAAATATTGTAAATTATAAAATGAAATTAAAATCCCAATAATACATAATAATAAACCAGAGTGTTTAAATATATGAAGATACTCATATAAAATCTTCGAATAATTCTTGAGATAAATACTCCTTTTCTTTGAAAAGAAGAGTTCTTCTGAAAAATAATTGTATAAAAACAGAAGTGAAGTCAGATATTATTTTCATAATAAAATGAGTGATTTTATAAAGATAATGGTTTCCAAAAAAATATTATAGAGTTCCCTTGAAAATGTGTAAGAATTTGAGAAATTCCCTTGAATCGGGCTTGTATTTCGGAAACAATTTTCAAAGTTCCTTTTAAAATTTATAATTATACATAAAATAAGGAAAGATTCTAGTTGGTGTACATATATAGAACAATCACACAGAATTTATGAGGTCTACATAATAATAAATAATAATTTAATTGAGGTAACTAGACAATAAAAGTAACCTGAATGAAAATGGAGGTTCAGGTGAAAAAACCCTTACCTTAAGTATGAATGTGTTCCTCTCTTAAACATAATGTCCTAGAATATAGAACTAGACTTATTAATAACTTAATTTAGAACCTATTATTCATGTATTTATTTTTTCATATTTCTTTTTATTTAATTTATGTCCTTATTGATTGAATTTTTTCATTCCAGAGTGTTTGTTTTCTTTATTTTTCATTATCGGTTCACTTGTTTTTAAGTAATGGAGTTCATGTGGAATAGATATAAATATAAAAAATAGAATTTAAACATTATTTATGAACATACAGAAGTGTTAATGGTGATTGATATCATTTTTTTACACAGATTAAGGATGAATCATTAGATGTAATATTAATGACATTCACTTAGATTATTTTAGCTGTATTTTGATTATTACGAACTAGTTTGGTCATATTATTTAATATTATGTACATATACTAGTTCTTGAATATTAAGTAGGTTATAATAAATATATTTTAGTTTGGTTCAGCCATAAAAATGGTTTCATTAACAATAATTAAGGACAAATTTAAGAACGAAACCTCGTCATCCCCGAAGGTTATAAATTGAAACCTCACAGACAATGATTTCGTTTTTAAAAATAAAAGAGAGAGAGTAAGAATATTGATGATGGTTCTTCCATTAACATGATATAATTCTAGTATATGGATGATAATGGAGTTATCATGTTCATTTTTAAAGAGGAGGTGAGGATATTATAACAATATAAAGGAACTTGAAATAAAAATGAAAGAAATAATATGTGAATTTACCTCTTGAATCCACCTCCTTGAAAATCTCTTTAAGGAAAGGAGTTTTGTTATTTTGGAAATAACAAGAGCTTCTTGGACGTGGGGAGTGAATATGGAAGGTTATTTGAGCAGAACTTTGAGGATCTTCAAGGCTTTGAGTAGTGAAGAGAAGAGGGAGTGAGAATGGGGGGTTATAGTGGAGGAGAGGTGCGAATTTTGAATATTTTGTTCATTATTTTAGTATTTCCCCCAAGAAAACCAATTGTGTTGTTTCATGTCACCCCTATTAGTAATAAGTGCATATGAGTTTGAACCAAACGGTCATACAACACTCATGATGTCATAAATAGTGTATTTAACTGATAATTTGTATATATTGAATATTACCATATTTCACTATTCATAAAAAATTCAAGAATATTAAAAAAATCCCAAAAAATTTACCCTAACCATTTTTAGATATTTATAATTTAAAAATGAATCCCATTTTTCCAAAATTATTTTCAAAATATTTTTGATTTAATTTTTAAATAAAATCATAGTTAATTCAAAAAATAACAATTTTAAAGGTGTAATTAGTTTTATATCACATTGAAAAATTAATTAAGATATCATTATATCATTACCTTAAGAAAATAAAATAATATCATTATTTACTATTCATAAGGGTCATGTTATTATTCATAAGGGTACGTTACTATTCACCAAAAATCAAGTTGGTTTTGTCAGACATCAAATGAGTTACTGATCACAACTCTAGATGACCATTTTTCAAAATTCAAAACATAATAGAGGAAAAGTAGTGTTTAATGACTAGATTAAAAATGTGTTGTTTTGTAGGGACTCATTATTTCATGCATTTGATATTTATTTTCAAAACCTTGGGTTGTTACATTCTCCCCTCTTTATAAAAATTTATACCTCATAATTCACAGAATTTTACCTCACAAAAAGATTTCAGTATGTCTTCAACAAAACCTCCTCAGGTTCCCATGTTACCTCTTAGATTTTATGATTTCTCCAAATCACCTATACCAGACCAGTCGTCTGATTCCTCCACACTTGTTCTTTAGTGTCTAGAATCTTAATAGGCTCTTCACAGTAAGAATGGTCTGGTTTCAACTCTATACCTTCAGAAGTGAGGATATACATTTGGTCTGTCATGTACTTTCTTAGCAATGAGATATGGAACACATTTTGTACTTTGGATAGGCTAGGCAGCATATCCAAAAGATATGAAAAATCTCCAATTCTCTCTAAAATTTCAAAAGGCCCAATGTATCTAAGGCTCAGTTTCTCTTTCTTTCCAAATCATATAACGCCCATTCCATGAAGATACTTTCAAGAAAATGTGATCACCCACTTGAAATTTTAGATCCTTCCTTCAATTATCGGCATAGATCTCCTATCTGATTTGAGTTGCTTTGATATGACCTTGAATAGTCTTTACCTTCACTATTGTTTCCTCCACAAGCTCTGGGCCCAAAAGCTTCCATTCTCCAACTTTTTCCCAACAAGTTGGTGTACCACATCTCTTCCCATACAAAGCTTCATGTGGTGCCATTTGAATAATTGAATAGAAACTATTATTGTAAGAAAAATCCACTAAAGGTAAATACTGATCCCACATACCTTGAGAATCAAGTGAGAATTATCTCAACATGTTTTATAATGTTTGGATAACTCTTTATGATTTCCCCTTCAGTTTGTTGGTGATAAGAAGTACTCAAACGAAGCTCAGTATCCAAAGATTTATGAAGACTTTTTTAGAATTTTTATGTAAATCAAGGATCTCGATCAGACACTATTAAATGAGGTTCTCCATGAAGTCTCACAAATTCATTGATATGGAGTCTTTCTAGGCACTCTAGTGTAAAAACCTCCCTTATAGCGAGGAAATGTGCAGATTTCGTAAGTCAATCCACAATTACCCATATCACATCATTATTCGTTGGAGTTTTGGGTAATCCAGTGAAAACAATCCACGGTGATGTCATCCCATTTCCATGTAGGAATAGGTATAGGTTGCATGACACCTCTGGGATGTTGTCATTTGGCCTTCACTTGTTGACAGACTAAGCATCTCGATACATAATCCACAATTTCCCTCTTCATGTTATGCCACCATAAATGTTTCTGTAAATATCTATACTTATTAGTACTACCAGGATGTATGGAGAAATTTTAACTTTATCCATCATCCAATAACTCCCTTTTTAGATCAGGTACAACTGGAACATAAAGCCTCTTCCCAAATCTTATAACACCGTCTTCACACACAGAGTCAGCAATCTTCCTATCTTTCAAAACATTAATTTTATTTTGAAGTTTCTTTTCATGAGGTTGAGAAGATTTAATTATTTCTAATAAATATGGTTGGGAAAACATTTGAAAAAGTAATGATTTTTCACCTTCTTTGATAATTCCCATTTCCATCCTTACCAGATCCATGTACAAAGGATCCTTATCAATCCTCATTTTGTGGATAACTCCAAGATCCTTCCTACTCAATGCATGAAATACCTTGTTTTTCTTTACTGGGTGGTAGTGTATGGTACAATCATAACCCTTGAGTAGTTGGATCCATCTCCTTTTCCTCATGTTGAGTTCTTTATATGAGAAGATATACATCAGACTCTTATGGTCCGTATATTTCTCATATTTTTTTCCATAGAGATAATGTCTCTATATCTTCAGAGAAAATATTAATGTTTCTAACTCAAGATCATGAGTGGGATAGTTTTCTTCATGAATTTTTAACTACCTTGATGGGTAGGAAATAACTTTATATATAAGGACATAACCAAGTCATTTCTTTGATGCATTGATAATGATCACAAACCCATCATTCCCTGATAGTAGGGTTAGGATAAGAGCATTCAATAATCTCCTCTTCAATTCTTTGAAATAGTCCTCACATTATTTTTCCCATATGAACTTAACCCCTTTACGTGTAAGCTTAGTCATTGGGTTAGTGAAATGGGAGAAGTTCTGAATGAAACGCTGATAATAACCTCCTAAAACAATAAAAATATGTACCTCAGTTATGTTCGTTGGAGTAGGTTATTCTTTCATAGCCTTTTTCATTCCAGGATCAACAGATATTTCATCATTAGAGACAATTTGGCCCAAAAAGGAAACTGATTGGAGCCATAATTCACACTTACTGGACCTCCCATATAATTCATTTCTTCTAAGAGACTTCAGAATAATGCACAAGTGATTTTCATGATCTTCGTAGATTTTATATTATATCAAGATATCATCAATAAATACCACCACAAATTCATCATGACATTCCTTAAAAACTATATTCATTAGATTCATAAAAAAAGAGGGTGCACTATTCCATTTGAAAGGCATTAATATAAACTTTTAATACCCATACCTAGTTTGAAATGTTGTTTTTGGAATGTCTTCCTTCCTCACAAGAAACTGATGATATCCAGATCGAAGATCAATCTTATAAAAATATTGGGATCCATGAACTTGATCAAATAAATCTTCAATGCGAGGTAGGGGATACTTGTTCTTTATTTTTATAGAATTTATCTCCCTATAGTAATTTCACAACCTCATAGACCCATATTTATTATTAACAAAAAGAATATGGGATCCCCATGGAGAAACACTCGTGAAAATAAATTCTTTATCACTCAATTCCTCCAGTTTTTTCTTCAATTCCACTAATTCCACAGTGACCATTCTATAAGGGGTCTTTGATATGGGCCTTGAACTAGGAATTAAGTTAATGGAAAACTCAATTTCTAGCTCTGGAGGATGTCCAGGTAAATCCTCTAGAAATATGTCAACATATTCTTGCACAATAGGTACATCCTCTATTTAAACATTCATTTCCTCACCCATAATTATTACATTCCCTTCCTCCACAATAATTTAATTCAGTAGAGCTACTAGGTGTGGATCTTTATGAGAATCAAAAGGTGATGTTTCTGCCCTATAGATAAGGGATTCTACATCATCCACAAAAATTGTGACCTCCTTCCTCTTGTAATAAGTTTTCACATCATGGTTAGAAATCCAATCCATACTAAGGATTATATCAAATTCAGTCATGTGTATGATAATAAAATCAGAAGATAAAGCACATTTATATACCATAATAGGGACTACTTGACACAACTTTATTACAATGATACTTCCCTTAGGAGTTTTGACTGACAACTACCTTATTAAATAAAATTAAAAATATCTTATTTTCTTGGGAAAATGGGAAGATATGAAAAAATGTGATGATATAGAATCAAATAAAGCAATGTCTAAGTTTTATTAAATGATTAAAGTACCTTCCACCACTTTTTTTAGAACTTTAACCTATGTGGTTGTGACTGCATAAGCTTGGCCATGATCTCTTGGCCTTCTTTGGGGAATGTTTCCCTGACGCTTAGGACATTTATGTGCATAATATACCATCTCTATAAAATTTTAGCATTTAACATTGGTATATTCTTTATTACCCTTACAATCATGAGATATGTGTCCTTTTTCTCCACACTTGTAAAAGACTTGAATTCCTTCCAGGCAAGTGCTAGGGTGTTTCTTACCACAATTACTAAAGTATAGAAGGTTAACTCTTCCCTTATTCTCCATTTCCTTATTTCCATTTTAGGAGTTTTCCACAACCCTCTTCTTCTCTTTCTTTCCATTAAAATCATAAGACCTAGAAAATCCCTTTTCTATCTTGATAGCACTTGAGACTATATCATCATATGATGAGAAACATTGGGAGACTAGTGCCCTTCGGAGGAATGGTTTTAAACCATAAAATAATCGGTCAATTTTTCTCCTTGGATTACATATGTAGTCAACTGCATGCCTTGCTAGCCTTGTAAAATTGGATTCATACTTGGACACATTTTCATCCTCCTTCTGTCTCATATTCAAGAATTGTCTCTCCATATTTTCTTGTTGTTCACAAGGGAAATATTTTTCTAGGAATATTTCCTTAAAATCACTCCATTCCATCTCTTCTATTTCTTCCTCCTTTTTTTGGATTAATGACCACCAATGATCTGCATCTCTCGATAGATGATAAACTACCATGATAACCTTATCTATTTTGTTACATCCCAAAGAAAGAAATATATTCTCTAGGGAACATATCCACTACTCACTTACAAATGGGTTTGTAGTCTAATTTAATAGGGAAGGATGTTGTCTCATAATGTGATCTAACATAGATCCCCCATGTAGTGAATCTGGATGCTTCATATGGGTAAGGATATCATTAATAACCAAAGTAAGTTGTCCCATTATAGTTATAAGTTTCTCTAAACCAGTCACAAATCCATAGCCAACATCATTATCTTCTATCAGAGGGAAATCCCTACATAGGACACGTGCATTCATTCAGTCTACATTCCTTCCACAAGGCACCATTTCTAAATAATGGAATACACTATATTAGGGTATGAATCATAATGTATAATCTCAATGTAGAAAAATACATAGTATAAATCAAAACTCTATATATAGAAAATATCTTAATCATAAACATGGTTTCTTTGAGGAAAAATTTACATTTAAATCCTTCATAATAGATTGTAAAGAAAATTTGAATTATCATAAGAAAATCTCTCAGGAGTGTCAAACCAGGTGCGTAGTAAGGCCCAGTGTCATGTACCAAGATACCCCAGTTCAAGTCCAAAACTCCTTGTCTGAGTTTTCGCTCCTAGGTACATCTTTTCCAGAACAACGTCCACCTGTAGTATCCAGATAGGGATTTATTTTCTAGAAATATCCACATAATCTATTCCTTACTAAAATACTAGGACGTTCTTGCATGTTTATCTTCAAAGAGTATCTTAGGGATTTGTTCCCTAATCTACATTTTCAAAATCTAGTTTCCATGTTTTCTACTAAACTTTCTCTGATACCAACTGTAAGGACCCAACTAAAGTTTCCCAGAGTCGGTGCCTTATTTAATTAAATTGGAATATAAACAAGGAATATGTATCCTGAAGGACCGAGTAGTTTAGTATCATTGGAAATAAGATACATTCTTAAGTTCAACATTACAATTTTAAAATAAGTACAACAAAGAAACTCCTTTGACAACATCCATAACTCCTAAGTTATTCCCACATTTCATTCATAATAGAATTCTTCATGTCCTGAGAAAATGAAACATAAGAAATGGGTGAGCTAAAACACTCAGTAAGGGTAAGAAATACAGTGTAAGATATCATAAAATAATCATTTGGCATTTTGAATAACTAAAAACATATTCCTCTAACAAGAACATGAACACATTATGGAAGGAATAAGAGATGAATAAATAATTCCATAATCATGGGTATTCTACTAGTTGAATAACCACATGAACCATCAATACTATTTTCATAATGAGGGAATACATAATGCGGGACATCATAACCATATCGTCAAGGCCTCATGCCAAGACCATAAATAATCATTTTGTCAAGGCCTTCTGCCAAGACTATAGTTTGTCTCATGAGACATATCGATGCACCGAGGGGCTATAGCAGGCCCTAAATGAAACTTACTGTGTCCAATGCATTCCTTATAAAAATAGATATAAACATAAACAATATATACATTCATATTGAAACAAATATATGAAATGTAAATAACTTTCCTCGAACATTAAGCATAAACACTAACCATTCGGAATAAATTGGTGAATGGTTTTAAGATAGAACATCCACATCCAAAATAATCATAAACCATTAAATTAATTATGGTAGATGATCCATTGAAATATCAATCCCAATAATACATAAGAATCAACAAGACTATTGAAATATATGGAGATACACATATATAATCTTCAAGTAATTCTTGAGATAAATACTCTTTTACATTGAAAAGAAGAGTTATTTTTGGTAAAATATTTGTATAAAACCAGAAGTAAAGTAAGATAGTGTTTTCATAATAAAACTATTGATTTTATAAATATAATGGTTTCCAAAAACATATTACATAGTTCCCTTCAAAATAGGTAAGAATTTGAGAAATTCCCTCGAATTGGGCTTATATTTCGGAAACAATTTTGAAAGTTCATTTTAAAACATGTAATTATTAATAAAATAATGAAAGATTATGGTTTGTTTAAATATATATAAAACTCACAAAGAATTTATGAGGTGTACATAATAATAAATAATAATTCCATTTATGTAATTAGATTATGAATGTTACCCGAATGAAAATGGTGGTTCGGGTGGAAAACCCTTACCTTAGGTACGAATGTGTTCCGCTCTAGAACTTATGGTCCTGGAATATGAAATTAGACTTATCAATAAATAAATTCATAACCTATTAGACATTTATTTATTTTATCATAATTATTTTTATTTCATTTATGTCCTTGTAGATTTAATTCTGTTGTTCCGGATTGTTTCTTTTCTTGATTTTCCATAATTGGTTCACTTGTTTTTAAGTAATGGAGTTCATGTAGAGTGGTTTTAAATCTCCAAAATTGAATTTAAACATTAATTATGAACATAAATTTAATGTTCATTTATTTTATTTGTTTACATGTAATGAGGATGAATCATTAGATGAAATTTTAATGACATTCAGTTAGATTATTTTAGCTGTAATTTGATTATTAGGAATTAGTTTGGTCATATGAATTAATATTATGTACATATTGTAGTTAATGAATATTAACTAGGTTATAATAAATATATTTTAGTCTGGTTAAACCATAAAAATGGTTTTATGACATGTAATGAAGGAGAAATTGAAGACCGAAACTTCCTCGTCCCCGAAGGTCGTAAATTGGAACCTCACTGATGATGATTTCATTTATAAAAATAAAAGAGTAAGAATATTTATGATGGTTCTTCCATTCACGTGATATAATTCCAGTATATAGATGATGTTGTAGTTATCATGGTAATTTGGATAGAGGATGTGAGGAGAGCATAACAATAGAAAGGAACTTGAAATGAAAATGAAAGAAATAGAATGTCAATTTACATCTTGAATCCACCTCCTTGATAATATCTTTAAGGGAAGGGGTTTTAGTCTTTTGGAAAGACCAAGATATTATTGTGTGTGGGGTGTGACTAGAGAAGAGTATTTTGGTAGAACATTGTGGAGCTTCATGTCTTTTAGAAGTGAAGAGTAGAGGGAGTGAGGGGGGGTTATAGTGGAGGATAAGAGTGAATTTTGAATATTTTATTCATTATTTTAATATTTCCCTCAAGAAAACCAATAGTGTTGTTTCATGTTACCCCTAATATTAATAAATAAATTTGAATCTGAACCAAGTTTCCTTACATCACTAATTATGTCATAAATAGTGTATTTAACTGATAATTTGTATATACAGTATTTTATCGTATTTCACTATTCATAAAAAATTCAAGAATTTCAGAAAAATACAAAAAATTATCCCTAACCATTTTTTGATGTGTAGAATTAAAATATGAACTCCATTTCTCAAAAGTAATTTTCTAAATATTTTTAATTGAATTTTTAAATAAACATATAGATAATTCGAAAAATAACAATTTTAAAGGTATAATTAGTTTTATATCACATTGAAAAATTAATTAAGATCTCATTATCTTATTACCTTAAGAAAATAAAATAATATCATTATTTAATATTCATCAGGGTCATATTACTATTCATATTACTATTCGTAAGGGTATGTTACTATTCACCAAATATCAATTTGTTTCTATCAGAATCCAAATGACTTACTGATCACAACTCTAGATGACCATTTTTTTAAATTCAAAACATAGTAGAGGCAAAGTTGTGTTTAATGACTAAATTATAAAAATTTTTGTTTTGTAGGGACTCAGTGTTTCATGCATTCAGTATTTATTTTCAAAACCTTGGGTTGTTACAAACCATTTCAATCATGACTCTCCAACCTTTATTCTATATATTCATATGAAGTAAATATTTTTTTATTACCAAATTTTATTCCACTAAACAGATTCAACATCCATTCCAATCAAATTTTTAAACTGACCCATTTAATAATTCCCATATGCCAACCCTCAATCTCTGGGCCTATATATCATCATATGTTGTATAGTTCATTACACCATTATTTATAGTTTTTTTGTGTGTTTTTTAATTTTGATTTTTAATGTAGTATAAAAGTTGGATAGCAGGTACACATTCATAGGTCAATCTGGTACATTAATGAAATTGATCTGAAGAGAAAGAAACCTATGGAAATACATTGTTGTAATTTGGAAAAAAATTAACATGACTATACCTTTAATTGGGTAATAAAAACTCACAAGTTGTAATTTTTTTCAAGTTTTGTAAAGAGATTAAATGAAGAAAATTTCCCTTAAAATTTCCATAATGAATGATGTCAAAATATCAAGGTATTTATAAAGAAAAAAAATCAAAAATATCATTATAAAAAATCCATTTTCACAAAAATAAACCCCCATTGATAAAAACCTTCCCATTTTTAACAAGAATCCCATGACATTAGAAAAATAAAACATGAATTTTGAATAGGTTCCACAAAAGTAATGAGTATGTGACATCATTTGTTTTTTTTTTGAAAAAAACAATAATTAGAAAAGAAAAACCACAAAAAGAAAAGAAAAAAAACCTATGGAATCTTCCAAAAACTCCATACCCACCCCCACAGTTAAAATTTTACATTATCCTGGATGTGACCCTATGAAATGATATATGAACATGATAAATAGAGTTAAAATTAAGACAAAAACATTAAAATGAGAGGCTAAGGGATGACATGATGTTATCAACTGATGATTGGATCATGTAGTGTGATGACTTCAACTATATGTGTGGGGAATCCTTTAAATTACTACTTCATTCACTATAAATTTACTATAAACACCTTTATTATATCCTCTTTTGTTACCTCCACTATACCATAAGGAAAAAATATGACATACAACATAAGTTCCCAAATATCTGGAGCACAACAAACTTGAAAACATCATCAATCATCAATTATAGAGAAGGATTTTGTCTCTACATGAAACACCCTTCTTTAGACCATTCTGTCATGACATACTTTTGAAATTTATTTTTAGATCCTATATTTATAATATGATTAAAATTGAATCTAATCAAGATAATGAATTTGTATCTTCCTTTGATCTTCATCTTGGTATAAATTCATGTAGTATTTATTTATAGCCCAATATGCTCAATGATCGACCTCCCCAGGAAGATGACATGATTTTTCAAAAAATGATATTATATGGAGACATGGCAATGGTAGTTTTAAATACCATCTTATAGCCCCATATCACATCATCTAAGCACTTTCCCCAATCTTTCCTATTTTGTTACACCTTTTTCTATAATATCTGCTTCAACTACTAATTTGAAGCTTCATCCTAACCATTTGTTAGGAGTGGTATATTTATGTTTTTTGTATGTTAACACATATTTATTAATGATTAAAGGCAAATTTTGGTTGTAAAAGATTTACCCTTGGAGATTGATGATGTACTTTGGTACACCAAACCTATATAACATTAAATCCTTGAGAAAATCTACTACAACATGAGAATAATCAGTCCTTATGTCCTTGGGCTCCACCCATTTTATATCATAATCATAATAAATAAAAAATGTATAACAAAATGAATGATCATGGAAAAAACCCATAAAATCAATTCCCAACACATCAAAAATCTCATATAATAATATTTGATGTTAGGGCATCTCGCATCCCCTAGAAATTTTTTCAATGTGTGGTAAATGTGGGAATGACATAAAAAACACATGTGCATCATGAAATAAGGTAGGATGATAAAATATAGATTCTAACACTTTCCTAGTGGTCCTTTAGGGTCTATAATATCCAACACAAGCATGTCTATGAATAAAATGAAAAACAAACTCAAACTCATGATCAGGAACACATCTCATTAAGAATTATCTGTTATAAATTTAAAAAAGGTTAGGAACATCACACATGTAAATCCTAGAATATCTTTTCAATTTTCAACTTTTTTGTTTCTTTATGTTTTTAATAATTTTAAAGAAACTATGTAATTCACTAAATCATCATACTAAGGATATATTCCGAAAGAGTAATAGAGATTATAATAGAGGAATATGTCCAAACGTGATACCTAGTTTTGGGTATCATGATCCAATATGTGAGTGGTCCTTCTCATGTAGTAAGCTACTAAGTTATCAGACCCCTTCTTTCCCCTTATCTCGAGCTCCAATTATTGAAGAAGGAGAATCCAATGAAAAAGTCTCATATTTTCATTTATATTCTTTAGAGGTACCTCAAAGATTTATGATCTGAGATAACAACCACATTAGATCTCAATAAATAAGAACTAAATTAATTTAAATAAAATATTACACTAAGAAACTCTTTTTTCATTGTTTTATAGTTTTCTTGTGTTGAATCTAATGTCCTAAAATTATAAGAAACTACATGGGACCTCCCTACCATACTTTGATATAAGAACACTCAAATTGAAAATTTTAAATCATCACACATAATATTAAATGGTAAATCCCACTATAGGGGATGTATGACAAGTTGTGTGGTGAAACTTTTATTTACATCATCAAAGGAAACCCCACAAGAATTGTTAAACCCAAAATAAAAATCTGTTTGAATTAATCTCAATAAAGGTAGTGGTATCTTAATTAAATCTTCAATGAAGCATCAATAAAAAATCACATGTACTTGGGATGATCTATCATCAAGGAAATATGTATGATATTTCAATGTTAAAATAATATCTACCTTATATATATCAATATCTATTATAATTTTTGACAATATGTGATCTAAGACAATGTAAATCTATCACATGAAATGATAGTTCTCAAAGTTCAAAATAAGATTTTTATCAATGATCTAATGCAATACCCTACCCCAAATCAAGGGACACTCATAAACTGAAGATCCATATATAATAAAATCATCCAAAAATACCTCCATGAAAGACTCATGTTAATTAGAAAAATACTCACCATGCATCTCTACACGGAACCTTGGGCATTGAAAAGTCCAAATGGAATTATTCATTATGAAAATTTATTGAATGGGAAAGTGAATTACATCTTATCCTAATCATCTAGAGAAATAAGAACCTAAAAATATCCAGATAATCCATCTAAGAAATGATAGTTTATCCTACTAGTATTTATCTCAAGAACGTGATCAATGAATGGGAGGATAAAATAGTATTTATGAGTGGATTTATTTAGTTTCACATAATCAATACACAGACACCAAAATTTTTTCACCCTCATTAGGACTAACTCCTCCCTCCCATTTATAAAAATAGTGACACTACTTTTCTTATGAATAACCTAAATAGTAATAACCCACTAAGAATCAAAAGTTTATTAAATGATACCTACCTCAATTTATTTTTTAAATTTATTTTTACAACTTTCAAAAGAGTTGGATTAAGTATCCTTTGTGGATGCCTTATCAATTTTTCATCATCCTCCAAAATAATACCATATATGAAAATAAAGGGGGTAATACATGATATGTAATCTAGGGGCCACACAATTAACCTAATTCTCTCCCTTAAAAGATTCAAGGGTTTTTATTCATGTTCATATGGGATATTATAAGCAATCATAACGAGTGATCTCTCACCACATAATAGTATGAGTACCTAAGATTTTGTGGAAATGGATTAAGTTCCAATATGGTTGTGTGATGTATGGATGAATACATCAATGGAATTTAAATAAGTGAACAATAAAAATTTGTATTAGAATAAAAATCATAAAAATAATAGAATAATGCATCAAAACCATTAGAAAACTCAATCACCATGTAATAATCCAAATAATCATGATCAAAATTAGAATATGAATCCACATAAAGTCATAACCAAGAAATGTGTGCTTGTTAAAAACAGTTGTGTAAATACTCTTAGACATAAAACTAAACCCAATGATCATAATTTCCTTAAGTATAGAACAATAAAAATCTAAAAGGTTTTTATGAGATGGTTCAAAATGGGTGATAAAAAGGTAGAATGATATCTTGAAGGGTTCTTCATGGATTCCATAATATTTAATATCAAAAATTCATCCCCTAACTCCTTGGAAAGTGTACCATTATGAAATTTTATTATTATTATTTCTGTTTTTAGGAAGATCATACCTAAGATAATGTAGGCATGAGAATTTACCTGATCATCTTCAATGTTAAGTACATAAAAATATATAGGAAAGATCTTGTCTCTTGCCCAAACTAGTACATCCTCATGGAATCCCACTGGATATTTTGTACCTTAATTTTCTAATTATACCACGACTATTATCATATTTCATTTCACTAGAATGTAATAAATAGAAAACAAAGTGAGGCATTGCATTTATTAAAGATCCCAAATCAGATAAAGCATTAGAAACTTGTAACTCCCCAATGCTACATGGGGTAGTGAATTCACTAGGATCCTTTCACTTTTTAGTCATATAATGAGTTTTTTTAATGGGTTCTGAAACATTTCATCCAATATCAATCCTCTAATTTTCCATTATACCTCTTTGTTTGGTATAAAGTTTTTTTAATAACTTATCATAATTTGGAATCTGCTAAACCACCTCAAGTAGTTGTATGTTTATCTCAAAATATTTTGAATGTCTCTATCACTTATTTTTGAATCTCCTCTTAATATATCTTCTTACTTTTGTACAATTCTATTTTAAAATAAAAGTTATTCAATAGTAACATCATTAATCTTCTTCTTGATTTTTTTTCTACTTTTTTTCTCATTGACACATGGTGATGGTGGAATATCCATAGGTTGGGTGAATCCTATTAGAATTTTAGGAGAATTTATCTCACTTATTTTCCTACCACTCCTAAATATTATGGAACTAAAATTCCCCTTAGGATTTAGAGTGGGTTGGGAAGGAATATTTCCATATTTCGGGTTTAGCATTTCCTGGATGGTGATGAAAATCTGGATTAGTCGTATCTTTATCTCCCTAAAATTCCTACCCAAACTCTTCAACTCATTCTGTTAATTAAAAACATTATTTCAAAAATCCCCTGTATTATTATCTAGATTTATTTGGGAATTTCCTTATTATTTTTTAACTATTGATTCTTGGGTTTCAAATATATTTTTGGTTATTTAAAACTCTATTTCTAAGGCAGAGGTTACTAGATGTTTTATTGAAAATGGGACCTTTAGTGTTCCTAAAATAATCTCCTAGTGAATATGGATGAATAATAATATATAACTTATAATTTTTGGAATATTCTATTGGATGGTATGGTGGGGTATAAATTTTATGAATCTCTAATAGAGCAGGTGGTGATGCTTTTTGAGCCAAGGAAATTTAACTCACCATTATGGTAAATTCATCTAACTTGGTGTCAATTAAATGATTTTCAATATAATAAAGACTTTTTTGACATACTCACATTATAGACATTTTAACTATATCAATTAATTGTTTTATTTTTTGTGTCATCTTGTTGATCAATTCTTAATAGACCATGAGGGTGTTGTCAATCAATTCTCCCCCTACCACAGTATCCACCATGCTTCTCTCCACAGGCATGAGACCATCATAGAATAGTTGGATGAGGAGTTTATCCCTGATTTGGTGATATGATAAGTTTTATCATAACTTCTTAAACCTCTACCAATACTAATATATCTACTCTCCTTATTCATTCATGGTTCCTAATACCTCTATTAGAATTGTTTTTTACCTGGATTCTAAAAATAATCTCTACAAGAAAAGTCATTTAAAATCATTACAAGCTGTGACATCTTTAGGTTGTAGGTAATAAATATAATATTTTATAGTTCTATCAAGTGTGAATGGGAATTCTCTTAATTTTATTTCGTCTTCAGATACATTCTATAGTTTATAGGTTTATCAAACAATATTAAATGGTTTTATATGATTGTTCGTAACACCGCAAAAGAGTCTAAGAAATTTAGGTAGAAGGTGAATTAACCCATATTTTAGTTCAAAGTATAATTTTATAGTTTTATATGTTATACATGTTTCATTATAATTAACATTAGGTTCATCTAACTCTAAAATGGTTCTTTGAATTTCACTATTGAATGCATGAATTTTGTGATAATCAAATATTTTTTGAGTTGATCTACCAGGATCACTACTATTATAATGATGGAAACAATTAAATGATGGAATTTTTTCACTTTATGAATTTTTAAATTGTTTGATTTGAGTCCTAAATATTCATTCAACCTTGAGGTGTATTTCAAAATGAATATCATGGTTGGATCATATCATCAATTAGAGAGAGAAAACGAAACAAAATAAGTGGACCAAAATATCATCAAATAAGGTTTTAATTGATGATTTTAAAAATAATATATGGGGAATAAAGAAGAGTGAAGGAATTATAGAAGAAGGAAATAAATAAAAGAAGAATAAAGAATAAATAAATTACATAAAATAGGTTGAAGAAAGAACTTACCTCCATGTAAATGATGCCTATTTGATGAGCATTATTTCATATATTCCCACAATATTTGTGCTTTTTACGAATTATAGAAAAGTGGATAACCTAGGTATTTATATTGATAAGGAATTAAATCAAAAAGCCCATAAAAACTTTTTAATAAACAAATATAATAAATGAAAATGGAATAAAAGAGGGGGGTTTTCATTTAGTGATTTTTGGGTAAAGGTAAACAATCAAGAAAATAATTTCAATGAAAACACATGTATGAGAAGATGTAACCAACACATCATAACCTTTCAACATTTATTCATCATTATCCCTTGTGACTAAAATTCATTTAATTGTGTTCCCATAATCTTATCAAACCCCTGAACCTTACATAAATTCACATGACCACAAAAACTAAAAGAAATTAACCCTAGGTTAACTTTGGAACTTCTAATCAAGTTCCATAAATTGATTATGGTCCAAAAGAAAACTTATGGTAAATGGAATATAAGGTATAATATACTCCCTAGAAATGATAATTATCTGAGTTTTTGGATTATTTTTGAATCCTGAAATTCTATCACAAGTTGATTACATTTGGAGATTAATGTTTTCTATTCTCAAGATTCACACAATCATGGCTTCACAGTCAAAGGGATTTTAGTTTTTTTATAGATTTTAAATAAACAAATAAAGGGATTAGTAATTATATCAACTATAAATGGAAATTAATATTCTATAAGAGGATTTTTCATTGTAGAGACAATTTTTATATGCAAAGCATTGAAAAAAACCCCCAATTTCATCACCACTCTTATATTATATCATAGATAAAAAAATTAAAAGATTAAAAGCGGGGAAAAAAGAATATTTATTGAATAAAAAGTGAGATTACAAGAACAAAATTGAATGAACATAGAGTATAATAATAATAGGAGTGGCTTCTTAGAAGAAATATTTTAATTAATCCTAACCTCTTATAAATGGTTAGAGAGGTTTCATGGAACCACCCCTTTATAAATGTTTTTCCAAATCCTAGAAAAAACCCTCCCAAATAGTAAAAAACTCTATCAAATATAGTGGGGGAGTTCTAGGACATAAAATTCAAAAAGATAACATTTGTAATTATATCTTCAAAAGTCTGCATTCATAAAAATTTTCAACCACTTTTCCTTGATAACCAATTATCAATACAGTTGAATTAAATGATTTAAATTGTATCCTATAACACTTCTCAAAATTTCATTCAAATTTAAGAAATAATGAAAAATTTATGGATGAATTAATTATTTGGTTTCATTCGACCAAATCAAATCCATATTTAACTTCATAAATATTTTAAACCATTCAAAAATAAGTAACATATTGCATTCTCAAAATGAAAAATATAGAGGAATGAGTTAAAAATACACATGTAAAATTTTAATTCAAAATTATTGACAAAGAAAATGTTATGATAAAATTATTATAGTTAAATTTTAAGAAAGAAAATAATAATTTTCATGTAATTTTCAATTTCAAGATCAAAACACATATTTCCATTAAATATTAAAAAATATATCATTATGGAGAAATTATATCAATAATTATCAAAAAAAAAATATTCAATAAAATTGTGGTTTATCAGTTATCCAAGATAGGATTATGTAACAATGTTTAACTTTCATTGGTTTGATACTAATTGAGAGTTGTGCATTCATCCATGACATGGAATTGTTGAAATTATTTATATAATTGTTCTTAAAAAAACAAACTATTTATACTGGTACATAAAACAATTCAATATTATCATGAAAATTATGGATCTTATTTAATAAATTTAATTGAAATGTTGAGTAATAAAAATAAAATATTTTGAAAATCAGTTTATGGAAACTGAATATGGTTCTATGTAAGTGAAAAATATTAAAAAAAAATAAGCATCACTAAAGACACATATTACTCAAAAAGATAAAAATATTTATTATTAAACCCCATAGTTATGGAATTATGGTTTTGATAATGTCGATGATATAACTAATAAATTTGAAATAAAAATGGATGATGAAAATAAATTTGGTATGAAAATTCATGATGTTGAGAAGGAAGACAGATACATTGACACTGATGCATATGAATATGAATATGATGAATGACTTTTTACATTATATTTATGGTTATAATTGATATATATTATTTTTCAATATATATTTATAAGTATTTTAAATTTGATATCTGCATTAAAAAATTTTAGGTAACATTATTTTTTTGCTTCAGATGGCTAGAAAATATTATGATGAGTTGTTATGTTTCCGCACTAATGTTGTGCTTCCCAGTGATCATCCTGATGAACTATAATCTGAACCATAGTATTTTTAAACTACATTATCGACTGGAAGGGATCATATACTTTCTATATTAATGATTCTAGATAGAATTATGAATTGGTATCTATCTCTTGATTATGATCTATCCTTACAAGGGTATGTTCAATTGTACATTTTAGTTAATTTTTATTTATTTTTTATATATTAATTTTCTAATTATCTATTCTATTTTTCATAATTTTTCACATATTTTTGTTTTTCAAGTAGGTTTGATTATATAACATTATTTTTCTAGTCCATGGGTGTCCTGGGATTATATTCCCATCTATGTTAGACATCACATGTTCGATCACTCGATGGTATGTAAATAATTAATATATTTTATTTGAAAATAATTTAATTATTAAATAATAATTAATAATTATTTCTAGGTTTTTTGGACACTATTAAATTATATCATGAGAGATTTCATTTGGGTGGAATGAGAGATTTGTATATGTGCTTGTCTTCGATAGTTTTTACCCAATCTTAGAAAGAGACCAATGGAGAGAGATTCAAATAAAGTTTTTTATTAGTCTTTATTTTTCATTGACCTAACTATATCCCAATATAGGATTGGGATGGATTGTTCTCTTACATGATATGAGTGACTTTTAAAATGAGGACATAATTTGGTTAATAAGACTGGGGAAGGCAGGAGGTTACACACATTGTTGGGAGTCATATGCTTAGTATTCATCAAAAACATATGTTAAGAAATATTGGTCACTAATTTATATATAATTTTAATTTAAAAAAACTTATGTTATGTTTATATATGACATTTATGTTCCCAATATTGTGGATTTTTATGTTTACATATGTACATAAATCCTACTATAGGAGAGATTACTGGTGAAAAACAACAATGGATTATGGTTAATATTTTTTTTAGGTTTTTAAAATATACCAAAATTAATTTTTTTCTCTTTTAATTTATAATTACATTTTAAGGAGATGTATAGGGTCTTGAATTCTAAAAAATGATAGAGTTAGTCAAAAATTGAATGTTAGGACTCATATGAGTTAGTTTTCGATAAGTTGACTTGGATATGAATAAACATGCATGACATCGAGAAAGGATGGGTGATTGGTATTAATTTATGATTGATGTCTGCTAGTTGTTATAATACTTTCTAATGTCATAAAATGGATCTAAGGGAGATAACATTGGTTCTTAATGTACTTAAGTGTATAAGTAATGGTTATGAACTCACGATCAAATTATATAGATCATACAAAGATAACATAATGATCAACATGAGGAGTATGAGTAACAATATCAATAACATGAGTAGATGATGGAGTAAATGTGATGACTTGTGCAAGGTTAAGGGATAGAGTTCCCTCCACCTAATCCTTCAACACTTCTACCTCCCACTTAGTGAATTTATGATATTTTCTTGATAAACATATAATGTTTTAAATGGTTATTTTTTCATGGAAGATTTTATATTGTTTTCATTTATTTTTTTTTTATTTTTTTATTTGTCTACTTATTTGTAACAAAAATGGATTTTCATTATAAATAATCATTTATGATTGAATATTAATACCCTAGTAAATAGTTTTTATATAGAACATGTATTTTCATCAAAAATACCTTCTATATTTTTGTGTTATGTATCATCATTCTTTTAAAAATATAACTTATTGTGACGCCATTTTCTATGATTAATTATTAGTGATGGAAATAACCTAATTTAAATAATGAAAAAATTATAGTATAATCCCAATCCCCCCTAATATTTTTAATAATAAAACATTGGTTAGTTTAAAATCATATTGTTTCAACTACCATTTGAACATTCCCTTTCCATATACCATATTGTTTACCTTAGGAAATTAAATCACCACAAACCTTCCATGGAAATTGGTAATGAGTACATATAATTCCAAAGGAACCCATTTACATAGTGATGAAATATGTTCTACATATACTTCCCGCCAATAACTAACCAAAGAAATGTATTTTATCCAGGGAGAATATATTTTAATCCCATATTCCTTTAACAATATTAAAAGGTAACCCATTATTCTAATGTGATCAATGGTAATCGTTAGTATACATATTTAATAGTATGGTAATGGATCCATAATTGGAACATCGATAATGATTTTATTAGTCTATCTGTTGGAATTTTATCACTTACTGATTCCAATAATTTAATTTAAAATATACATCACCCTCCATCTCCTGTTCAAATATATTAGAACACTTTTGGATCTCAAACCTCCATTTTATTTTTGACATTTCTCCCACTTTTAGTCAACCATGACGTCATCATATCAGTTCACATCAAGTCAAATAAGATCATCAGATCGAGGAACCCCCCCCCCCAATTCTCATCATCATCTTTCATATTGCATGACAATAAACTATGTGATAATTTATTCTTATATATATGACCCTAGACTGCATGTAAATTTTCCCAATTTAGGTTTCCTATATTAGGGTCAAACTCTTCATTCAAACTAGGTTATTTATGTCCTTTTTTCAGATAAAAAACCCCACTCTATGGTCAATGTTTTGTGACCATAAACATTAACCTTACTTTCATCAAATATGAGTTTCCTTAAACATAATCATACTTTAGTTAAGGTTGTATAGCCTTAAACATCACCCCACTTTGGTCCAAGAATAATTACATTATACTTTGTACACCTCTCCTTTTAGGTTTCCTATAATAGTGTTAGGCTCTTAATTCATGTTAGTTTATCCTTTCCATCATCATTTTACAGGTCACATATATGTTTTAGTCAAATATATAGGACATTAAACTCCATCCACTTGTTGGTCAATTTTATATAACCTTAAATAGAAAAAAATATCCAATTTTGTATAACCTTAAAACTTCATCCTTACATGGTTCAAAGATATATGACCTTAAACATCAACCCTTTTTGGTCTAACATTAAAGACCATAAGATGAAAAGGGAAAGTGATATGATACTCATCAATTCAAAAACCCATAAATGGAATCCTGAGAGAAATTAGAGTCTCTTCTCACTAAGAATTTTTGTTCTATGGATTAGGAAAAATTTATAGTGTTCACAATAAAAATTCACAAAGATTTTATGATTGAAAACTCTTAAAGGAAAAAAAGGAAAAATCTATGTTTATAATTTCTAAGTGTATAAACCCAATACACCTTAATATAGAGGTTGAATCAAGGTGTTAATTGATTTTAACATTTTCCATCTACTTTTTCCTTAGATCTTTTTCCTATGTTAAAGTAAATGCATTTTAACATATGAATACCATGAATGAATTCACACCAAACATGATGCACATTTATAGAATATAAAAATATAGGATCACATAGATTTCACTTAGATCACCTACACTATTCTATATCCAGGTAGTATAGACTTAGAATTGTATTGATGTAACAAAAGTACACTTTAACTCATCATTTTTGTGGGTAAAATGTTTAGGAAAGGTGCACTATCAATCCAAAGGAACTCCCTTTTCTTCCCCTCCATGCACTACTTCATTGAAGGATTGGCCAATTTATAAACGTGAAGATCTCTTCAATAGTTTAGATACTTTATGGTATGTTCATAGTTTTCAAGGGTTGTTGAAATGTCTTACATATTTATCTATATATAGAATCAAAATTATCCTTCTTCTCTGCTACTTACACCTGCTTCATACCAAATGAGAGTATTGTATTACTATAAGGAGATACCATGTGTCCCCCATAACATATAGTAGTGAAAACCTTTTCTAGATGAGGATATTTCAAATTAAGATTATCCTATTACACTATGCTGTTTTTATTCATCTATATATATTAGTGATATCCTGCTTCTTCTCCTGAGCCTAATATTCTTAAACTAAACTAGATATGGAAGTTGAATTATTATACCACTCCCCTCTTATTATTATCACTTGAAAAAAGTTCATTAATATGTTTTGAATCTTCTATTATTTTCCATCTTTTAAATAGGGTCCATCAAATTTGTACACATTTCTCTAAACCTTCTATAGGTAGTTTTGTAGGTCTTCATGAAACAAACCCTTTAACCCAATGTGTGGGATTGAAAAATATTCTCTTAATTATATATAATCATAATAGATGTCCCCCTTTCAAATTATGACTAAAATATCACTTTTTAATATTTACAAAAAAATGTGAATACAAATTCTGAAATATATGGTACCATGATTTTCATTTTTATTAGTTTCTGAATCGATTCACCTAAAGACATACCCCATGATCTACACATCTTCTATTCCCAATAACATCCCAAATTCCTAAATGGATTTATCATCACAGTCTGCTTTAAAAATCCTAGAATGTTCTGACAAATGTTGTAATACATCAACCATCTTGTGTTTCATTAATTTCTATAGCATAGTGCTCTTCTATGAGAAAGTTTCTCCAATATAGATATCTCCATGCTTACTTTCCAGTGTCAACATAAACTTCATAAAACCCAATGGAAAACACACCTAGATTCATAGTGTAGTCCTATTGATGTGATCATTTTGACCAGCTATTCTATAGACTTAAAATGAATTTCTCTATGGTTGTTTTAAGCCTCCCTATTTTTTAAAATATATCCTTAAACACAAAAAACTATCAGCTTTAGTGTGAAGAAAATCTATCAGTTTCTCTATATCCTTCATGACCATGGTCTTCTAAAATGCTCAATTAAATGGATTACATCCCATTTCTTCATTTCTAGGTCTTCACTAATTTCATAAATTCACCATGACAACCATGAATTCCATTAAAACCATAATTATTCACCATGTTTCATACAATTAAACTATAAATGTAAAATTCTAATCTCTACAGTGTGGTGCATGAGTTTTTAGTATTTTGTAACCACCATAGTCATGATTAGGTGCTTCGTGGCATGTACACTTCTTCAGGTTCCCACATGAACTTATGTAATTCCTCTATAGTAATATCCATGTCATGGGCCTCATAATTTTTCCATTTTATGAATATGAATTCTGTTAGGGTGAGGATTTATCATTTTAACCATGATTAAATACTCAAAAATCCTACATTGGTTTTCTCTTTCTTATCATCTTCTCTTTATCAAAATACACATGATAGCCATTAATCATTATCTTTCTATGGAATCTCCATGAACTATAGTAACTATCTCCTCTCTCATAGTTTTGACCAACACTAGACTCCCTCATCTTTTAGAGCCACCTAGATCATCATTTTGTTGATCTCAACCACTTATTTTTCTAACTGAATTCTCTAATTGTGTGGATGACCTTTTTAGATTTAATTATTTCTTATCCCTTTTTATATTTAATTTAGGTCTTCCATGCATAGTGGATTCTTTTATATATTTTCCAATTATTCAATGATGGCCTCTACCATTCTTGAAAATTATTTACATCTCCCATGGTACCACTTAACAATCAAAATGACTTCTAAAATTCCCATAACTAATCCACTCTACTCATTTATAGATTCATTATGGCATACTCAGATTCATCGTGGAATGGTGAATAGTGTGGTAAATATTTCCTTCAAAAGTATCTTTTTATTTCGTATAATAGCATTCTTTATAAGCTTTATGTATTTAAAAAGTTTTAATAACTTGAATATGAATATTAAATATTAAAAAAATCCATTATTTTCATTCACATCCATCCGTTATTTTCTTTCATTAATCCATTCATCATTTGAGTACCAAACAACATTTCCTAATCAAATCCATTTCCTGGTCAAAATGCCAAGAATTTAGTGATCATTATAAAATCTCCATCATCATGTGTTCGACACATCTTACATGTAATTTCAAAAAATCTAATATAAAACCTCATTATTGTAACACTCACCCCACCCCTTATTTTGTTGATATTCCTTTTATAAAATCCAATGTTCATTTGAGAAACATTTAATGCCCCCATTTTTATTTCATAATCTAAATCAAATGAATTTTTGAGGACATCTTATCTATATTCCTTTATTAATAAAATGAAAAGTTTAAACATAGTTTTTGTATGCTTGATTCCTTTATATCCATCATTACTCACTCCCCCTTAGTTAATAAAATATAAAATGGTACTCTTCACTAGAGTTTTCTTCTCAATTATCTCCTCATTTATCATTGAATTCCATAAGAGTTCCTTCATAAATATGCTGTAAATTTATTCAAATTTTCATATCATCCTCTAAAACACTTATATAATAGAATATTTCTAAAAAATTCATTTTCAATCTATAAGTCACTTTCTTCCAAAATATTCCAAACATACCGTAAATATTGTAGTCATTGAATTCATCACTTGGAAATGAGTCATGAAAAAATCCATTGGGCCCACTAATTCAGAACTTAATATAGGAAACAAGAGTCTTTCTGAACAACATAAATGGTTTCAATATCTCTCACTAATTTCCATATAGGAACTTAAATCTTTATAAATTATATTCCTTCAATAATAAACTACCTATGATCTTAATCACATTCACACTAAACTATTAGTATATAAGAAATAAAGCACAAGAGTATGATACAAAATATGGGATGAATCAATTTATACCACTAGTTTTGGATGAACTAGTTATAACACTCGATGATCATTATCTTCATTTCTTCATAGTTTTTCTCTATTATCAGTTGGTTATTATCATCGATTGAGTATTCATTAACAACTTCCAACCAATTTTCATCTAATAACTTTAAAACCACTTGAATTTCATTATGTTTTCATAAATCTCTAGATTTATTAAATGTTATTATTTAAATTTGACATGATCCAACCCAATGGGGACCCTCCCGAGCCAAAGTTAAGTTGATATTTTCACCCCAATCCCACCTCAAATACATCAAGGGATAATATATTGCACATTCTAGGCATATCTCGTAATATGGGAGGCCTTATCCTATATAAACCTACAAAAATAAATATCTCCAATGAAATAACTTATCATCAATGGGAGTAGGACACACATAAATAATTAACTAAACTATAAGTAATACATGAATGAGAAAACTATTAAGATTCATATAGGTAACCAATACATAATTCATAATGTAAAAAAGTGTCAAAATTCATTCCAAATAACTAATAAGGAAAACTAATAACTAACCAAGATGAATGGGACCCTTTTTAAAACTTGGATTCAAACCCAAATGTAACCTACTACCATCATCTCTTGGTACCACCATGTTTTTCCTATATTGCATCCTCCAATGTTTTTTGGTGTCAAATCTGAATAAGCCACTTCAAATCCATATCGAAAAATCCATCCCAGAATTTTGTGTCATTTGTAAAGATAAAGTATGTGTAGGCCCAAGGAAAATATAGGGGTAATTATAAACATACTCATTAGGATGCCCCCAAAAATCACAATAATCATAAATAAACATGTTATATGCAAACCCATATCTTTTATACACTTTAATTCATGATTTATTAAAAAAATAAGCCCATAATAAAATCCCAAAAGATAAAAAGGCTTGGTGTCTTTTGTTAATTAGATGCATATTAAAATAAATTGAAATAGGTATACAATGACATTATTTTAAAAATACTATAACATGCCCTTAAATTCCTTTGATCTTCTAATAATGTATAGGATAACATAGGGATGTATATAAGAAAGGGGTGATCTATAAAGCTAAGTAAGGGAATAATCAAAACATAACATGATGAAAGTAATAATTGTGAGTCAAGAAGAATATAAAGGTGACATAAAATGGTGAGAATCATAAACATGAACATAAAAACTTGATATAATATGATAACATCAAAGAAATATAATAATGTTGAAACAAAATAAAACATGACATCAAAATTATAAGTCAAGGTTAACCATTGCGATAACATAACATAGTGTTCTTATTATAACGACCCATGTAACAAAATTAATGTACTGGACAACGCAGTGAAAGAAGGTGTGTCGAGGATTTAAAAATTTTCACTAATGATCGATGTAACAATGTCATCTCTAGTGAAGCACTTCCCCAGTCTATCTAAAGGATCACACATGAAGAATTTTAAGAACAAAAATTAAGCAAAAATACCTAGTTTGATATGCAGTTTTGTGTTCATCATCCTCTCATCACCAAAAATCATATCTTTAATGATCTGAATTCAAATTATTCTATACTATCTATATGCACTTCAAAAATATTATGAATTGTTGATCATTTAATTATAGGTGCTAGTGCAATAATTCGATGTGTCCTTCAATGTCCCGAAAAACATCGCATTAATGTTCCTTCGATGCAAGAGGGAGAACTCGATCTAATCTCTTAGATAGATAGATTATCTCTCTAGAAAGCAGGAGAGGAGAGAGAGGCTCTGAATAACATATAGTGAATAGTCATTATACAATAGCCTCTATCCTCTTATATATAGTGATTTATGAAATTACCCAGAAAAGGCTCAGTGGACCTTGAATATTTATTACCCACTAAATAAACCATAAATGGATTATTATTACAACTGTACTGATTCATAAATATCATATATATTATATCACTTTCTTATAATATAATAAATATACTACAAGATAAAACTAAGTCATTAACTTGACTGTTCATTCCAGAAAATATCAAATGAACCTTTGAATACTAAAATAATATTCATTCATATAATATTTTCCATGTATTTACTTTTAGATTTATAAAAAAATTAATAAATAAATTCATTAATATTTATTCTAATCATGAATAATTTGAATTTATTTTTTCATTGGTGATTATGAATCCTTGGACAAATCATAGATTCCAATGGTGGGTCTCACCATGTCTTATATACATATTTATCGGAAAATTTATGATTCTTGAATACACTACTGTGTGTGACCCTCTAGGCCCTCATCTTGATAGCATTGAATACTATTCACAAAACAAGAGCAGAGTCTAGAAACCCATCAATACCCCTAAAGAGAAAATGATTAGTCATAGAAATTACCTCCAACCTATAAACACACACTATGTAATATAATATCTTTGTCTTTAGATATCTCATAATGTAGGACACACACAAGTGTCATATTCCTTTCTTGAATTATTATTTATCGACATAAATGGACAGATTTACCTTTGACTTCCATTGACATGGATTTTTTAAGGTACTACCATCTTGATCAACATATCCAGAGATATTACTTCCTTAACTTGGAAGAGACAAATTCTATCTTGATCATTCAACCAAAGTCATACCACTAATGATGCAACCAACACAAGTTACCTTACCACATTTTCATTATCTTGGTTTTTACCTCGCATCAAAGCATGTAATCAAATGTAACACATTGATAATGATCTCAAGGTTGGAGACCAATAAACGTGTCCATAGATCGAAATATCCAATGACACTTGAAACTTGTGGTGTTTCTATTGGTGGTCATGTCCTCATGATCTCACCTATTATAGATCACCAAGTGAAAACTTCATGAGAATAATTCTCAATGATTGTAAACCCCCAACACTTTATAGTTAGAAATCAATTGTTTCTAGTCGATATGATGTTGCTAGACCATAGTACATATGTTTAAGATTAATTTCATAGTATCAAGAGGTTCTCATTATAGCCTGGGATTTTTTATAAACTTTTGCTAAAAAAATAATATATGGAAATTAACATTAAATAGTTGATGCAGAAATGTCCACACTATAATGGTAAGTGTAAATCGTGCATATCTCACTATATATATGAAAAGGTAATAAAAATGTACTAATAATGTTGGGTCTATGGAACCCACTTTTACAGCACTCTTGCATGCACTAGATCTAAATTTCAAACCATACTTGTTAGCTATCATATGATTAAGATAATGTTTATGATGATTCGTGACTTTAGCTGCTAGGTTTGCCACATCACCATTGTGTGGCTATTATGCTATGTACAACCTCATCTCCTTGAGTAAAAATACTCAATAGATATAAATCCCAAGTGTATTCATTTTTTCAAATGTCAAAACTTGAAATATTGGCTAGTAAAAGTATCAAAATTTACATTATGATAATACTTTACTTATTATGTGAGATTTCAAGAATTTGAACAAATTTTTTCATATTTTACACTACTACTTAATTGCCTCACAAGCCTAAATTCGCTCAGTATTTGTAGACATGGCTACCATTATCTTAAATGAGCTTTTGGTGATAATTATGTTATCCTACCTATGATATTAGATCATATTAATCTAATTAATACTAGTTTTTTCACTTATAACTAGTATCCTTACCTCTCCACATACCAAGTATATATACTTTATACTTTCTCCAATACTATTGGATAGTTTTGAATGCTTCCCTTGTATCTCTCATGAATATAACTGATATTTTCCTACTAAATCTTATGTTGGAAATATCATTTCATGTACATAATATGGAATACATGATTGATCCATTGTAGAAGCATATGGAATTCAACTTACTACATTAATCTCCTCATATTCCCATGAATGTCTTCTTGGATAGATTTATTCCATGTGACTTTGGAAACAATTCTCTCTTAAATTGTAATAACTTGTATTTTTCAATAATATGTCAGTATATGTATGATTTGATAGGTCTAAGAAATCGATATATCTACCTCATTAGAAAAAGTTCCCTACAACTTAGGTTACTACTTTAAGACAATCACTAGATAAATTCTTTCATTGTTTTCTTAGCTAACTGTAAGACCAATAGCTATTATCTATATGTTAATAACCATAATTTACATGGAAACCCATAATGCTCCCACTAACCTCTAGAAGACACATGGAAAATATTATTTATAAATGAATACTTTAAGATCATGTTTCTTAATTTAATCTAAGACAATATTTCAGTAACTTTCACCTTTATTGGAATTCTATGATGTAACTATCTCTTTTTGGTTGCATCATGTATACACCTTCCATGATTGGTGGTTTTGACATCCAATACTCAATAAAATGATCATAGAAATTATCAATGACAAGTAAAATTCTAATGGATTTAGGCATAAAAACATGGTATTACCAATTGAGCCTTATTGGTACCTCTCTTGTACCACCCATATGTCGTATCACTTGAATATGCAGCATAGTATTCAAAATAATAATCCCCCTTGTACTTTGATACATGGATTCAATTATTGAACATTAATTGATCTTGTTAATTTTAGAAAAATTACATATATTTTATACTAGTATGAATTATTATTTGTAATTAAAAATATATCACTGGTCGAGGTGAATATTAAACCATCATTATGGTTCCATCCTTCTTATGCATTATGTGTCTCTGGAACATTCCTTTTCCATAAGGTATTTTGAAACTTGTTCCTATGTCAACTATTTGTGCATCTATGGCATTGACTAAACCCAAGTTAATCTTTCTCCCACTATTTCAAATAGTTATTTGAATCCTTTTACAGAAATATAGTCTTATCATAGGGATTTTTTTACTATAGTTAAAAAACTTTTGGATGATTATAATAGATGAACACTATTTTTTTCTTATTGAAATCGTTTTATTTCCTTAACAAACACTTCACATTGAAACACAGGTTCTTATGACATAATTTATTTCTATCATACTATAACTCATATGATATCCATATTTTATGATAGTTGGCATATATTTATGGGAAAATTCCATTATTTTCAATTCATGACATTAAAAACAAGGTAAGTTTATGAAATAGATATTAGTTGTAACATTGATACTCCTTTTACTTACATCATGGATCTGATGTGTATAAGAAAATGTGAATTTAAGAATTACTCCATGCTACATTTTTTATAAATTTTAACATATAATAATCATCATCGATACTCCTTATTAGTAATATAGCTTTTATGTGGATAACATAATGTGCATTTAGGAAAAACTCCACGCTACATTATATTGATCGGTGAATGCTTGGTCAAGATGTTCTTATGCATGCTAAAAAGAAGCATATCATATCTTATGACTATGCGTATATTATAGATAACATTCACATCCCATAAAAACATAATGTAATCTTATGAATTATAGTTATCACTAGCTTACCCATGGAATATTTCACACTATCCAGATGAACTAATTAAAAAAATATTTTTGGTGTTCCTTTATTTCTAAATGTTTCTTTGTCCAAAACCATGTACATATGTGTATTGATAATACCTAAGGTTTTAATCTCCAAAGAGTCTGAAACCATACTTGATATATCCTTGAAAACTAATTATGTTTTCTTTAAAATGTATCATATTTCTACAATTGGGTATATAATTCGTACATTTTATATTCATATTGTATTTCTTATCATTCACGTAACATTGAACTATTGGTTGAGTATAAAACACCATAACCAACACTCATTACTCAACCATAATAATGTCTCCTAGTTTTTTATGGAAATGTGAAGTGGTTTTTTGGTAATACTTAACAAAAGTTCATCTAGAATCACTAACTTATAAATTAAAAGTTGGGTACTTCTCGCCGTTGACTTAGGAAAAACCTTTTTCTCAGCTGCTTAAAAATAAACCTTACTTATTTTAATATCTCTATACTTACATGGTTACTTTGTTTAAATACACATACATAATAGGGATATTATATTTAATTCCTAGGAAATTTGATCTAAACATTAATTTTTATATTGATCAATATGATGGAAGAAGAAGAAAATACTTTCTTCTTTAATTTAGTTCAGTACATTAAAACTTACAGAGATTTATTTTATGACATGTGAAGTAAATAACCTCCTTTTTAATACCTCTTTATTTGAAGTAATTTGCGAAGGAGACTTTGGAATGACACTTTCCATTGGTATTTTTTCTTTATCTTTCAACTTTTTTCCATAATAACTAATGATTAATATTTCATTAATGTTCTTATTGCTCATAAAACCTTACCCAAATCGTAACAATGTGTTTTCTCCATACTATTTTATTTTTAATCTTAAAAAAAAACTAGAGTATATAGGTAAAAATTATATGAGAATGGTATCCTTTGAAAGATATTGATCTATATTTAAATTTATATGTAACTAGTGTAATTATCACTAATACATATCTTGCTTCACTTTATCCTCACATAATTCTCAGAGATGATATTACATGTAATATCATCCATGTACTGATATAGTAACAAAAACTCACATCATACATTGATGATATAATTGTGAAAAAACCTTCATATGCATCATATATGAGTATCCTGTAATCATTTTTCTCACCCTCACTTCATGAGGTGGCTTAAAAGGTATTGGGGACTCTATCACCTTGAATTTTAATTGTTGTAATACTTTGCAAAAACACCTATATTACTCTTGGAAACTATTTTTGATATAACATTAACTTTTTTAAATAAGTATTTCAATATTCCTTATGGTATTTCATTCCATTTTCAATAAAAATAAAATCTACCATATTATTAATTTTATATTAATTATCTATTTATACATTATTTATTAATAAATTAAATGTATACCACTATTTGATCAAACTCTGGAAACCCTCTAAACTAGAATCAAAATACAATGTCGCTTGATTATTCTAGCAAAAAGGATCATTGAACCTTTCCTCGTAGTCTAAAATCATTGGTTATGCCACAACATAGAGAGTTAAAGGTAGGCATTTTACAAGTCAACTGCATTAACTCGTGACTCCTTGATCTATTGACTGAATTCCAAGATTCTAAAATCACAAAATTGACTTACTCAGTGCTTTCCTATATAGTTGAAATAGGAAAGCTTTGTCTAATTATTTTATATCAAATTTAGTTAATTCAACCCATCATTTTCATAAGAACTCCCCTCTAGTATGATGCACCCGCAACTTTGGCAGATTGAGTGCCTCATACACCTGGTTTTGTACAAATTCAAATGATAAAAGGCATTTGTGAATTAATATTTCTTTGAGGGTTTTTAATAATTTATGGATGAATGAAATCATTTAATATCTCATAAGAACATACTATGTGATTACACTCAAAAATGAACATGCAATAAATATAAAATATTCATTGGATCACATGTTCATTTTATCTATGCATTCTTAATTATGATTTTATGTGATCGTGTATAAAACTACACATACATAAAATAATAAAGCATGCAAAAAATAAAATTATATGATGTGATCATTATCCAATACTAATGGTTGATTTATTAAGTGAATAATAGATCAACCTAGACCCTAGGGGTAACTCGTTAAGTTGTGTCACTTGTGATTTGAGTTGTAACACTCACCCATCTAATTAATCAAACTAATGTCTGATGTGTCTCCAAATCTTGGTTCGAAGTATGGCACGTCTTGTCCTTTTCATTATAAAATTTTAACTACACATAACTGAGGAGATCTTAGGAATGAATAATACAGATAAAAACTTTTATCTAAGCTCACAAACCCTTATACATATAATGATCCAAAGAGGACATGCAGATCATCGTTTATTAAATTAATTTTTACAAACATTCATTCCAATAATTAAATAAACAAATACAGAAACACCAGACATTAAAGGGTCAGTATATGGATCATGATCAATCAATATACATTAAACTTATGTATAAAAATAATTGCATAAATAAAATTAAATCTGCAATAAATTATTTTAAAGGGAAAAATTATAAAATTAAAAATTTAATATTATTTTTAATTCAAAAATTTACATCATTCGGACCCATCAATAAATTTTATTATTTTTCAAAATTTAACTTATTTTTAAATATTAATCATTGAATTAATTATTATTTTCATTAAATTATATAAATAGTATAATATATTACTTATTTTGAAATATATATATCATTTATATATTTATTTTCGGTCCCCACACACCTCAGAATACGATGGAAAGGTTAGGAAGAACCCATACTGACCAATGTTGGATTGGGCTAGAGCCATGGGATGAGAATAACCCAGTTTTCCTATTTTAGATAAGTTCTCTTCAAAAGAGGCTGCACACACTGCCAGAAAATAGTTTTGGAATACCTTCCCATGTGAGGATTCCCTAGTAGTCGAGAACCCAGATCCAGCTATGATGGAAGCATGTGAGATATGTGTGGCGAGTCTAAGGGGAGTCAGTTTTACAATGATTGGAGGATATCATCAGGTAAGGTTTCCATCGCAAAGGGTGGCGGATCTAGTCGGGTGGTGGCCGAGAATAGAGTGTGTGGCGTGAAACTGTTGTGAAGGGGGTACGATGATAACTCGGTGGTCAGAATCTGGCTTGAGTAGAGGTGGCAGCCGCGAATGGTGGGTGCATAGATTGAGGTGGATCTAATAGGTGAATCACCTCTAGGGTGTGGTGGTTTAAGTCCAAATAGCAATAATGGTCAGTAGAAGCTCATCGATTTCATGCTAGTCTAGTGGAAAGGATCTACCCTGAGGCACAAGAGGCATTGTCGGTAGTTTTTTTTCTCTGGATGGCATCGCCCCCCCTTATTTGTCAAAGTTGGTTGGTGGTGGTAGGTGTTGGGTGTATAAACTCCACCCCCCCAAATCATCAGTAGAGGAAGAGGAGGCAAGGGGAGATGAATCCTATAAATTAGTCTCTCTTACAATGGTTTTTATTATTGGCTTCATGTTATCATCACTGACAGTTTTATTTATTAGCAGTATTTGTGATGCGGCTTCCCCACCATATTCAAGAGGGATTTTTCTGAGTGTTTTTCTCCTTGTAATAGTGAGGGAGTGTGTAACCACTTTTACCCCATAATGATCCTTCTATTTTCCCATGGTTTTTTACCCCATCCATTTTGGGGGTTTTCCATGTTACATTTGGGGTTTCTTTTTTCCATATTTTGCATTTTATTTTATCCCATTATTATTGATGCATCGGTGGGTCAATCATTTATAGTCTCAAAAAGTAGTATCAGAGGAAGGTTATTCTCCTATGTTGTTCACATTTTCAGGTATTAATAATTCTTGTAAATTTGATTATGCTTTGTGATTGCAACTTCGATTGATCTTTAACATCTGAAAATTTTTATTGAGATTATTAAATACACCATTGTGAAATAGAGGAGGTTCTGGACTGACAACTTGTCCAGATGGCGGTGAAATTTGAGATTGATAAATTCAACAGGATTGGTTTTTCATTGTGGAAAATTAAGATGAAGGAAGTAATGCGAAAGGATAATTTCCTATGTGAAATTGTTGAAAAACCGGTGGGTGTGATAGAGTAGAAGTGGAATGATGTGGAAGATAATTATATTTTCAATATCTATTTTCTTTGGCAGAGATGGTATTATCAAGAATTGAGGAGAAAAATAAAGCAAAGGAAATATGGGATAATCTGACAAAGTTATACAAGGAAAAGTCAATGCACAACAAATTTTTCCTGAAGAGAAAATTATGCACTCTTCGGATGGAAGAGCCATCATCAGGGACCAACCAAATGAAAAACATCAATACCCTATTCACTCAGCTCATAGTGTTGGGCTATAAAATTGTGGATACTGAACATGCAGAGATTCTACATTAGAATTTTCTATATTCGTATGACCAACTCATTATCAACATCACCAATAATATCCTAATGGATATGCTTCTCTTTAATGAAGTTGCAGTTGTGTTTCTTGAAGAAGAAAGTCAGAACAAGAACAAGAAGGACTGAAAGACAGCTTCGCACCAAGTATAGGATTTTTCAATTGAGAGAGGAAGGATAATGGAGCGTGGTTCCAGTGGGAGACAAAATAATTGCAGGTCCAAATCAAGGAGTAAGAAGAAGAATTTCACATCTTTCAATTATGGAAATAAGGGTAATGTCATGAAGGATTGTTGTAATAAGAAGAGTGGTTAAAATATATCTTAGTCGAATGTGGTGATTACTTATGGAAAAGGTTATAAACTAGTTACTGAAGCGGCGATGACTATTGGAACCAGATAGTATCTCAACAATTCATGGATTATCGACTCAGGAGAAAATGGAACATGATGTATCAAAGGGAATGTATTGATCTATATGAAACCATCTTGGAAGGACTTGTGTATATGAGGAATGATCACACCTTGAAGATCGTTGGAGTTGGTACCATCAAATTGAAGATGCATGATGGTGTTGTTCGAACTGTCCAAGGAGTACGCCATGTGAAGGGCCTGAAGAAGAACATATTGTCTTAGGGAAAATTTGATGACATCAGATGCAAGACTCGCACCAAGAATGGAGTTATTAAAATTGTTAATGGAGAACTTGTGGTAATGAAAGCAGAGAGTATCTCAAAGAATATGTACGTGCTTATGGGTGAAACGTACAAGGAGGTGGAGATAGTTTTTGCATCAACTTTCTCGATAGAAGAATTGATGACATTATGTCATCAGAAGCTTGGCCATATGTTAGAATGAGGCCTAAAGATTCTTTCAGATCAGAAGTTGCTTCTTGGGCTGACAAAGGTATCCTACCATTTTTTGAGCATTGTGTTTAGAGAAAAAAACACAAGTTAAATTTCAGGACATCAACAGTGAGAAGTCAATAGATCTTGGAGTTGATCTATTATAATGTTTGGCAAGCACCGATTATATCCCTGGGAGGAGAAATGTACTTTGTTTAGTTCATTGGTTATTATTCTAAGAGATGTTGGGTCTACCCAATAAAGAGAAAAAAGGATGTTTTTGAAGTCTTCAAAATATTCAATGCATGAAAGGATCTTGAATCTGGAAAGAAGATCAAGTGTCTGAGGACTTACAATGGTGGAAAATATAAAAGTAATGAGTTTGATATTTTTTTAAAAAAATAAGGAATCAAGAGACAGTTTATGGTGGCGTACACTCCCCAATATAATGGAGTGGCAGAGCGGATGAACAAAACCCTATTGGATAGAACAAGGGTGATGTTGAAGACTATAGGAATTGCAAATACATTTTGGGCAGAAGCTGTGAATTCCACCTCTTATGTGATAAATAGATCTCCTTCAATGGAGATTGATCTAAATACACCTATGGAGTTTTGTATTGGTAAACTCGCTGACTATTCTCAGTTACATACTTTTGGAAATTCTGTATATGCAATGTTTAATGACCAAGAAAAAGAGAAGTTGCGTTCGAAATCCATTAAATGTATCTTCTTGGGGTACAGTGATGGTGTGAAGGGGTATTGTCTGTGGGACCCCACTACCCACAAATTTATCATTAGTAGAGATGTCATTTTTTTAGAATAAAAGGTTCAAATAAAACTAATCAAGACATTGAGAATGAGAATACAGAAACTACAACAGTCAAAGTAAATGGAAAATACAAGGAAGAATTAGTTTCCTCTGAGTAATTACCAGACCAAGATGATCAAGTACCGGTTGAGTCTAGACCACGATGGTCAACTCAGGAGAAAAGAGCACCAGTATGGAACTCAGACTATGCCACTAAGATCAATATTGTGTAGTTATTATTGAAGGTTCATGGAGATATATCATTTTTTTGTGGGGGAGACCTAGAGTCTAGATGTATCCTCATGGATGGTGGTGAAACAGGAGGAACTGGAATCCCTACATAAGAACAAGACTTGGGATCTTCTTTCATTACCTTATAGAAGTAAGGAAATATGAAACAAATGGGTCTTTAAGATCAAACAGTATAGAAAGAACCAGGTGGAAAGATACCATACACAACTGGTGGTCAAAGGATATTCTCATAAGGAAGGTATTGATTTCAATGAAATGTTTTCTCCTCTTGTTAGACTGACGACGGTTTGGTTAGTTCTGAAAATGTGTGCTACATACATCTTACATCTAGAGAAGTTGGATGTGAAGACTGATTTTCTCCATGGTGATATTGATGAAGATATCATTATAATCCAACAAGAAGGTTTTTCATAAGTAGGCAAAGATAACTTTGTTTGTAGGTTGAAAAAAATATTTATAGTCTCAAACAGGTGCTGAGGTGTTGGTATAAGAGATATGATTTCTATATCATGAGTCTTGGATATAGAAGACTCCATTCAGATCCTTGTGCATATTTCAGGGGTTTGAATGGTAATGATTTCATCATTCTTATATTTTATCTGGATGACATGTTGGTTGCAGGCCCCAACATTGATCAGATCCAGGAGACGAAGGCCCAGTTGGATAGAGATTATGATATGATATGAAGGAATAAGGACAAGAAAACAAGATTCTTGGGATGTAGATTTTATGAGACGGAAATAATGGGAAGATTTGTCTATCACAAAAGAGTTACTTATAGAGAGTTTTTAAACACTTAAACATGAAATAATGTAAGATAATCTATATCTCTATTCTTGTTAATTTAAAGTTATCCTCTATGATGAGTCCTAACAGTGAAGAAGAGAGGATGGAAATGTCTTGAGTACCGTATTCATCAGTAGTGGGTAATCTAATGTTTGATATGGTTTGTATTAGACCAGACATTGCACATGCAGTTGGAACAGTTATGAAGTACATGTTGAATCCCGGATGAGAGAATTTGAGCACAGTGAATAGGATCGTAAGATACATCAAGGATACCTCAAATGTTGCATTATGTTATAAAGGATCAGATTTTACTATCAGAGGCTATGTTGATTCAGATTTTTTAGGAGATTCTGACCAGAGGAAATCCACTACTAGTTATGTGTTTACTCTTGCAGGAGGAGCTGTGAGCTGGATTTCAAGGTTACAGTCAGTTGTGACTTTATCCACAACAGAGGTAGAGTACATGGCAGCTACACAGGGTTGAAAAAAGGCAATTTGGATGAGAAGATTGTTGGAGGATCTTAGGCATAAAAATGAGCATATTCCATTATTTTGTGATAGTCATAGTGCCATGCAAATTTCAAGGAATCCATCTATTCATTACAGGACGAAGCACATTGGGGTACAATATCACTTTTTCCGAGATGTGGTGGAGGAAGGAATTGAGGATTTGTAGAAAATTCATACTAAAGAAAATATGGTAGATTTCCTGATGAAGGAAATTAACTCTAATAATTTTAGATGGTGCAGATCATTGAGCATCCTTGCAGAGACTTGAGCAACATGTTTGGTAGATTGAAAGGATATAGAGATGTGATTGGTTCTTAATCAAATAGTCAAATGGGAGATGTGTCATCAGTTTTTTTTCTCTGGACGACACTACCTCCCCTTGATTTGTCAAAGAGGGCTGGTGGTGGTAGGTGGTGGGTGGCCAAACCCCACCAAACTCATCAGTAGAGGAATTGGAGGTAGGGGGAGAGGCATCCTATAAATTAGGCTCTCTCCTAATGGTTTTTATCATTGTCTTCAGATTATTGTCACTAATAGTTTCATTTATTAGTGAGATGATTTCCCCATCGTATTCAAGATAGATTTTTCCAAGTGTTTTTATACTTGTAATAGTGAGGGAATGTGTACCCACTTTACCCCATAGTGATCCTTCTATTTTCCCGTGGTTTTTTACCCCTTATATTTTGGGGGTTTTCCACGTTGCATCTTGTGATCCTTTTAACCGCATTTTTCACTTTATTTTATCACATGATTATCGCTACACTGATGGGTCAATAATTTATAGTCTCAACAGGAATAAGTAGAGTATCAGTGTATCATTGTACCAGAAAATGGCAGTAGCAATATGAGTAACCCATGGGAGGTGACTGGCCAGCTTCAATGCTTGGATAGAAGAGGATTGACCCATGCGGGGGCCCACCAAGGAGGATGGTTACGGCTCCACCAAGGAAGGTGGGTCAATGGTGGTGGTCCATCGAGGGTGAGAGAGTCCATGATGATGGGGTGGGATTATGTAGTATCATCCTTAGGTGGAAATAGGTATTTTCCACCCTTGAAAAAAATAAAAATAAAAAATATTTCATTGGATTCTCGAAGAATCCAGTAGACTGCCCATTTTTTCGTGGAAGAAAACCTAGTAGCCAGACTTGAAAAACAAATCAATTGAACACTTTTTTATTTAATCCATTGGTTCTGTAGTCCATCCAACTCACCCCATTTCAAAAAAAATTATTCATCAAATTGTATAGGTAGATAAAAATAATAATAATAATTTAAAAAAATGTTAATTTCCATAGATCGGTGGATAACTTGATGACTAGAAAACACTATTCTAACATGCATCATATTTCAGATTGGTGATCATGTTCATTTAAAAATTTCTTTGATGATGTCTTAAGGTAAAAGTTAATATATATATATATATAAATATATATAAATATATATGTTCCTTTATTTAATAATCGCAAATAGATTAAAATCTATATTCAAAAATTCAGGTGGCTGCAACTTGTCCTCTGATCTCGGATTCGACCATCATTGGTGGCGTTGGGACCGTAACGATGCCCTATTCAATGTTTGGATGAAAATTAAATTTTTCATTGGATTAAAATTTATACATTTCATTCTCATACAAATTGATGGTATCAGGGTGTGCAGTGAAAGTTAATGGGCTAGGGATTTTAAAATTTTCACTTGTAATTGACGTAACAACATCATTGTAAGTTAATCACTACCCTAGTTTATCTTAAGGATCACATGTGAATAATTTTAAGAATGAAAATTTTACCACAATATCCATTTTTATATGAAGTTGTGTGTTCATCATTCGCTCATCATTGTTGAACTCTGCTCGAATAATCTGAATTCTAATTCCTATAGATCATCTATATAAGCTTCAAAAATATGTGGGAGCATCAATCATCGAATTTTGGATACTAGTGTGGAAATTCGACAATGCCTTCAACTTCCCAACAATAACCATATAGATGTTACTTCTATGAAAGAGGGTGAATTCGATCTAATCACTTGGATTGAGATCTTTTCTCTCTAGAAATTGGGAGAGGAGAGATAATCTATAAGGAACTCACTGAAGAGCCATCATATGGGAGCCACTCTCACCCTATATATAGAGAGTTATGAAATTACCTGGAAATGGCTGGCCAAACACGGAATATTTATTACACTCTAAATAAATCATAAATGACATATTTTGAATAATGTATTAAGTCATAAATATCATATATATTTTTATCAATTCTCTATAATATAATAAATATATTACAAGATAAAAGTGATTCATTAACTCAACTTTTTATTCTCTAAAATATTAAACGAATATTTGAATATTAAAATAATATTTGTTCATATAATATTTTCCATGTATTTACATTAAGTCTTTTAAAAACATTTAATAAATAAATTCATTAATAAATATTCAAAACTCAAATAATAAGAATTTATTTATTCATTGGTGATCATACATCCTTAGACAAATCCCAAATCCTAGTGGTGGAGCCCACTATGTCCTATATACCTATTCACCAAAATATGAAAGAGTCTTGAATAAGCTATTATGTGTAACCCTCTAGTCCCTTATCTCAATAATAGTGATTACTATTCACAGACCAAGAGTAGAGTCTAGAAACTCATCAAGACCCCTAATGAGACAAGGAGTAGTCATAGCAATGACAACCAACCTTTGAACATGCACTATGTAATATAATCTCTTTGTCTTTAGATATATTATAAACAAGAACACTCAATTGTGTCATCGCCCTTTATTACTTTATTATTTTTTAATCTAACTGGAATGATTTACCTTTGACAATCATGGTCATGGATTTATAAAGGTACTACCATCCTGAATAATATGACCAGAGATATTAATTTCTCAACTCAGAAGTGGAAAATTTTATCTTGATCATTCAACCAATTTCATACCACCATTGACAGACCCAATAAAAGCTATATCTCCATGATTTTATTATCACGGTTTTTACCTTGCATCAAAGTACATAATCAAATGACACACATCGATAATGATCTCAAGTCAGGAGACCAATACACATGTATGTTGATAGGAACATCCAATGACACCTAAAACATGTGGGGATCTTATTGGTGGGCCTTTCCTCATGATCTCACCTACCAAATATTGCTAAGTGTGAATTTCATGAGAATAAGTCTCAATGCTTATATACCCTCATCACCTGATAGTCAGATATCAACTGTGTCTAGTCTGTATGATGTATCTTGATCTTAAGACAAATTTTTAAGTTTAATTTTTTAGTATATCAAGGTTATCATTATAGCCTAGGATCTGTTATAACATTTTTATATGAAGAATAATCTATAGAAACAACCATTTAATAATGGATACCAAAATGTCTACACTATAGTGGTAAGTGTACATCATGTATATCTCATTTTTTTTTAAGGGTAAAAGGCATTTTATTGATAAGAAAAAAAGTTACAAGAGGCGGAAGGATGGAATTCTTTTACAATCTCTATCAAGCAAAGATGAGAACTCCGCAGGTAAAGAGGTCAGCCAAGTCAAGGACTGATGAATGCCTTTGTTGGCAAGAGCATCTGCAACATAGTTCGCTTCCCGATAGGTGTGAGTGGCTATGTAGTCTATCCCTTGGAGAGCGTTGAGACAATTCATCCAAAGAGAGGTGAGAGACCAAGCCAGATGAAGGGTACCGTTCCAGATGGCCCGAATGATAGTAGTAGAGTCACTTTAAATATGGGTCTAGGAACCCCAATTTTATAGAAAAAACATGGTATATCATGAGATAAAAACATTTACCAATTCATTATAGGGATAAATAATTTTGGTCACACCTGTCACATTCATATCATATACATGCATTTTTGTTCAACATAGATCATACAACATCATAATTTATTTCATCAATTTGAATACCAAAGTTTAGGGGTGTGGGTTACATATATGGAAGTAAAAAATAAATGAAGGATAGTTACATCAAGGTGAATACCCTTGAGTGGAAATGGGGATGGGTATTCACAACTCAAAGTTTTGGCATGGAAAATCACGGGAAAACATCAGCAACATAACATGTGTATATAAAGGTTCATGGAATCATTTAATGATAGTGAAAGGTGGTTTCTCATTAATTATAAATCCTAATAATAGTAAATGGATATGTAAAAACACATTAAAACATAAAACAATTGGAAATAAAAAGGCTTAGTGAAAAGAAATTAGTTGAAATAAAAAGGAAGAGAATAGGATCCCTTACCTTGAGAGGGAGATTATAAAAGATTGGGATAAGATTCTTAAGAGATTGGGAACACCTTGGTAGGGATTTAGAGAGGGAGATAGATATGAAATTCATTCTTTGTGTGTTTTTAGTGAAGATAAGTGAGAGGTCGGTGGAAATTTATATCAAAAGTGAAGGGAATTCTTTATTAATTTCTAGATATAGGTTTCGGACTATATATAATAAAAAAATCAAAACCATAAACATTACCATGGGTTATTACCATGTTTTATACCAAAGATAGGTATCTTTAAACAATTTATATGGAAAAGAACAAAACATATTAAAATAATACCATTGGTGATGTGAAAGTGAGTCATGTTCATAAAGATTTGATTTTAAAACCTTAAAATATAATATAGATTTGGAGGATTTATTAAATGTGTATAAAATTAATCAAATAATTTCAAAAAGACATTATTTTAAAGGGGAAATCTATATTTAAAAATGGAACGCTTTTATATAATTTATTACATCACTTTTAGACCATTATAATTTAATAATACTCACTCATATTTATTCCATATTTAATTTTTACTGAAAAATTTGATTGTCTCTGATAATTATGAAAAATTAATTTTTCAAATGAGTGTCTTAGTTGAAATTATATATTTCCCAAAAATACAGTTTTGATTTCTTCGTATCAAATCTAATTTTCATCAAACTCATTATATAATCATTTATAAAGTAATAAATAAGAGGGCTAAATGTAATGGTTATTTTTTTAAAACAAAATATATAAATTCATACTTCTATGGTTTAAATATATAACCCCTTATTACACTAAAATACTCCCAAATGGTAAGTTGTGTGATGGTGGTGCTTTATTAAGGTGGTTTGGAGAACATGGTTGGGTTTGTGATCAGGGTAAGATTTAACTTCTCCCATCAATTTTTTTTTCAACCTTTAGTTATTGAATCTCATCTTGAGATTTGTTAATGTAAAGTCCCAATGACGTAGTCTCCTTCAGAAGCGTCGATAAATGGGTTTCATATGGTATAGTTCTACTGATTGAGGCCATCGCTTCTTCCTTACTGAATGGACCAAAGGCCTTTATTTTTATTAATTTTTGATAATCCACCTTTCAAGGGGTGAGGTGAAACCCTTATAAGGCCCTAAGTCTTAAGAGACAATTACATGACCCATAGATCTTAGAGGAAATCACCCAGACAAGACAACATGGAACTTCTCCTCACCAGAAAATTTCATGATATCAGCACTCCACATTTGCAAGGCTAGCTGACTATCTATCCTATGTAGATCTGCACAGTCTTGGTGTCGATGGAAATGCCACACCCTCTCTATCTTCCAATTCTGGTTATCTTTGCTCTGGTGAATTCACCTCTTCTGAATCCACATCTGGATCCATGTCCCTAGTAATCTGACTGGTACATTTGCAAATTTCATGTGGCCCAAAGGCCTTGGTGTGGTCAATATATAATTGGTATACTATTAATGATTATGATTCTTAATAATATATTAAATGTGAAAGGAAATATGTTATAACACACTAGAATAATCAAAGTAGTGCATGTGTTTTCTATAACTCTATAACTTAGTAAAAAATTTATTCATTCAAAAAGGGTGTTTCATTTATAAAATTTTTGTTCATTAAATTTGTGACGTCCCAACCTGGTTCACTCTTGAATAACCAAACTCGATTGGCCACATGGCCTCAAGAACACCTCCTCATACATCAGAGCTTTCTAACTGGCAGTGAGGGCCTCGGGTGTGTCTGTGGGAGACTATTCCCTCTTGTCAGAGTGGAGAGAAGTAATGATAAGATGAATAAACAATAGAAGCATAATAGTATGAATATGGAACCAGAATCAAGCATAAGCATCAAATAAATAAATAATCATCAAAATCAATAAATTTTATCACATAAAAATGATTATGGGATGATTTTACACAAAGGGAAAATTAGGAATACATGGAAGCATGAATATAGTACAACACATTATATATAAAAGAATTAAAAAGGATAAAAACTATACAGACACCCTAAGCTCCATCTCAGTCATCTGCTACCAAACTCCCATCCTAAAGTAAGATTCTAGGTTTCCAATGTGGGATGCTTCCCTTTTTCCACACTTACGATCATATAATATTCTTAGGTTCCAAAGGTGTCCTAGATAGGGTGTGAGATAAATCTCAATATCCCCCCACCAATAACATCTATAAAAAATACAATCTATGAATATAAATTGTATAGTGTGAAGGTATATCATAAGTAAAATAGTTCGAATGTAAACATCACATACCATTTCCAGCCTTAGCTGGTATTTTTGTAGATGAATTTATTTAATTAATTATGATTCAATTTATAATAATAATATCATATCAATATGTCAGAGGTACTATAAAAGATAATGATAATAATAGAGGATCCAAGGTGAAACCTAGGAATCCTTTACCATAGAAGGTAGAGCTAGCTCATGGTATATAACCAAGAAACCTACTATAAAGAACTAATTGTAATTCAATGGGTATCCCCAAGGCATTCCCAAGTAATATTTTCTTAACAAGTCTATGGAGCACGTCCATAGTAAATCTCAGGCTAATCATGACTAGACCCAAGGAGATTGATCCAAGGTATCATATGTTTGTAGACATCAATTTGAATCCAAAGAATATATCTGAGGCATTATAATATCCATAAAACATCAGGTGAATCGTCAGTACATCACCTAGGAATTAATGTAATGATACAAATACTAGATTCCATGGTGGGTATCTCCCATGGTAATCGGATCAATGAATTGGAATAGAATATTCAATGTTCTCAAGGAATTCCCTTAGGAATCCAAGGCTGGATCAAGCCTGACCATTCTTATAAATATAAAAATGTACATATTCAATAGGAAACTTATAAATTTAATATATATCAAAAGTTATTTAATTTAATTTAATACTCATTCCAATTACATTTTTATTAGTTTCATTCCAATACCTTTCATAATATATAACAAGGTGAAATAAGGGCATTAAACCACTTATCAAATTAGTTATAAATTAACCAATCCAAGTGATATCTATAATTATATGCTTTCTAATTAATGCATTAAATATTTATTTATTATGATGAAACACTTACCTTGTCAAAGGTCAAGTCATACGCACCTGAATGGTGTTGTAGGTAATCCCAACATGGGTTACTAAAGGCCTAGCAAGGAACACACCTTAATTGGTGTGGTTAACATTGAGGTATCAACCTCCAATGGTGTCAAGTGGTGTTATTAGGGCCTTATAATAATCTTTAGGAATGTAAATTAATGGAATAATAATTTTATAAGAAACACCTAGTGATACTAGCATCTAAACAATGTAAAAAATTTATAAAAGGCGTGACTTGGAGGGAAAAGTCATAGAACACATACCTTGTTCCTATAGTAGAATCCTCATCTAATATCGACCCTTATTTTAGCCTATTTTAGAATAAAATGGAAGAATATATGAACACTCTAAAAATAGGTCATATAATCTCACACTAAAATAACTCCAAAGATGGAAAGATAAATGAGAGAAATAAGGAATAAGATTTAATCTCTTACCAAGACGGATCCAATGGGATGAACAGTTGCTCGATTGGATGTTGGATGGATAATATCTTCCATTTCCTAGTTTTAGGAATGAGAGTGCTTCAAAGGATATTAGGAGAGGGTATTGTCTTCTAAAAATAAATAAATAAGTAGGTTTGAGTTATAAAGAGTGAGGTAAAAATAGTAATTTCACTGATTTTAAGAGGTCGCATGGTTTTGTTGCACAGTTGGCGAAATCATGTGTCAACCATGTGCACCCTACTTCCCATGGAGTAAATCCTGCACAACCTACAGCGCATGGATAGTCAAGCCATGAATATCTCATGTAAACCATTTGTCTCATCCCTTTATGGAATAATATTCCCTTTCATGGTTTAGAAAAACCTTACAACACCCTCATGGGGCCACACAGTTTGAGGTGCATGGTTAACACTAACCATGTGCTAATCATGCGCCTGTGTTATTTCCTCTAAAATATGGAGCTCTAGGCTCCAAAAAAGCCAATAATTCTGCTAAATAATTCCTTGAACTATAGGTAACGTTTATAAGGACAATAGTATGGATTTAAACTGAAATATAATGGTTCCATACCTCAATGAAAAAACTAGGTTCTTTCAGTATTCCCCGCATAAAGGAACTTTTCCTCGAGTTTCCCTTCCAAGGGTGGTGAAACTTTATCTGAGAATAAATGTAGACACTAAGCATGTAGGTTAGTCTCCTATACCCATGTCTCATTTTTTACATGGTCATGCTACCATAGAACCTTTATTTAAGGGACAGGCATGCCTCAAAAAACCTTTATTCTCTAATCAACAATGATAATGGGATACTCCTCAAAAGAAGCATCAATATCCAATTCAACATCTTTAGGAACAAAAGTATGAGATAGTTCAGAAAAGTAATGGTGTAGCTATGAAATATGGAATATGTTTTTCATGGAACTATACCTCTAAGGTAGCTACAACCAATAATATACTATCCCTACTCTCTCTAAGATCTCAAAAGGCCTGATAAAAATTAGGAGAAAACTTCCCTTGCCTCAATATCTGCCTATGCCCATGTTTGGGTGATGCTCACAAGATGAAATGATCCCAGACCTCAAAATCTAGAGGTTTTTTATAGTGATATACATATGATTTATATATAAACTAAATAGTATCCATCCACTTTTTGATCAACTGCATTGAAACAGGTTAACGATCATCCACTTAATTAAAAAAAGAAAAACACAAATCCATTTCGAAATGGGTTAAGGGAGAACCCATAACAATCCTGAAGGCCCAGAGGCACATTGCCTTATGATTGAGTGGCAACCCATTGATAAAAAACCCATAATGAGAAAACCCATAAAACCATAAAAAACATTATGGATAGATAAATGACCAAGGATGAAGGACCCCAAAGGTCTAGTGATGACCCAAAGTTCAAATGGTCAAAAACCAAGAAATTACCCAAAGGTCTAGGGAAAGTGATAACTCAAAGTGTTCATCAAAAGAGATCACATTACATGGATTCCCTTAATTCCAACCTCCTATGCTGATAGAACCAACCATTGGTATGAATCCACCCTTCACCAGTACCAAATCAAATTAGAACAAATGTGGGGCATCACCCTTCACCAGCCCCAACACCATCATGAAGATCCCTACTAGATTGAGTTGAAATCTCTAAATCAGAGACCTATCTATGTCATCAACGAGGAGCTGTCACACACCATATGAAATGATATTAAGGTACATTGAGTCATATCTATGATAGAATCCTTCACACCAACCAATTCCTAGTGAAGTATTAAACCCCCACATCAGCATCCCGCCAACTGTCTCTTCTTTATGACATCACTGACAACACCGTAGAGGCCACAAACTTCATCTGAAGCACCATTGACCAGAAGAAGAACAGATCTGGTCCAGATGGGACTAGATAAGTAAGGTCTGACGAACCACATCAATCCATTGATGTCTCTTTGAAGGAACACCATCCTCAGGCCTTCTGTGTGAGCTGCACAAATACATCGAATCCCCAGGTAAGGAGATATATTAAAAATCAACACTGAGACCAGTAGATTGATAATAATATAGAATAGAACAAATAAAATAAGGTAAAAAACCCTATATGGGGTTCTAGTTATTAAACAATTGGGCCTAGATACCCTGAGAGGGGGGTGAATCAGGGTATGAATATTCTTTTCAAAAGTATCCCTACCCCACTGGATTATAACCTCTTCATTATAAGGGTCACTTTGTTTTCACATATCTGTTAATGTTGATCTTGTTATTTCTTTATTTATCTAATGATAATGATAATTTGAATGTAATGTAGGAAAGAAAATACATAGGAACACATATTTTGACTTGGTTCACCCTCATTGGGCTACATCCAAGGAGCATACAACGCTGATGTGCCACTGTACCAAATCCACTAAAGCTCATTACAAGTAATGTGCAGGCTAGATCACTTTTATGTCTAGGCTCACTTCCTTTATGATGTTTAGGGTCATCTCACTGATTTCCAAAGGTTCACTCCCTATTTTTCTCTCTCAAGCTCACTGTTAGTAGAAAGGATAACCATATTCCTCCTCCTTTGCTCACTTCTCTAGAAAGGATCCACTCATAGTTTATGGATATGTAGGTACCTTAATTATATCTAATGAATGAATCCTCCATTGTATATGGATTCTCTATTGAAGTCACACTTTTATTCACTAATGAATATCCATTTTCCATTGAACACTGGGAAATACCTTTTGAACTTAGTTTCTCAAAACTCACTGCTTTGTGAAGCTCCCAATTTCGCAAAGCTCAAACAAGACTTCACAAAGTTCCTACCTCTTTGTAAAGAACACACCTTTGCAGAGCACACTACTTTTTAGAGCACACTGCTTCTCTGATCTCAAGACATAAAAGAGCATAAGAGCCTTTGTGGAACACACTTCTTTCACTGAGCTCAGTTAGCCACTACAAAGCTCTTTCCTTCCACAGAGCTCAACAAGCCTCTATGAATTCCCTTGGTTTCACGAAGCTCACTGCCACTGCAAACCTCCTTCGTGATTAAAGATACCTAAGTATTTCATTAAGTCTCTTTACTCTTTTCTTGGGTGCGGAAGCCTATTTATAGTCATTTTCCACTGACTCTAGAACCTTGAACACCACGTCAAGGCCACATATGGCCAAATCACAGAGCTCCAAAATTTCATCTGAAATTCTATCTATTTCACGAAGCACCGCAAAAAATTTCAGATCGTAGAGATCATCATAATCATAGATCATTATGACAATTCCTTTTCACCACCACCATAATTCTCCCTCGAAATTCTCTTCACCTGTTTCATTCGTGAAGCTCATCTTAATCGTAGAGCTCACCGTCAACATTTTTCATTTCATTATGAAATCCACTTTATGAATCCCATCTTTTCAAAATTCATTACTTTTCCATATTTTTATAAGATCTTAAAGGAAATACTATTTTTTTAATTCTCATTAAACTCCAAATTTTGGCCCCAAAAAATTTGGTGAACACTGGAAAATGGTGTCACCTTGTATCTGTTTTTTTTTTACCACCTCCAAATCTTCCATTCCTTTGTCATGGTTCTTTTTTAACATGGGTTGTAAAAAAATATCTCTAGAACTCAACAATACACAATGAAAACCTACTTTTTCAACAAACACAACTAACCAAAAAATGTTTCAATGTCACCTTGAGGGTTTTTTCCCACAATCTCCCCCATTGGGTTTGTTGACAACTCTTCTCATAATGATTCTATACACTTTTATACCTCATTAAAGCTTCTTACAAAATCTTCCAGCATTTGCCTTTTTCAAATTATATTGCGATCAAATATTTACTCAACATATACTCTAATCCCAAATGATAAATGTTCAGTGTGAGAAACAAGAGTAATATGAAAAGTTCATCAATGAGTCACTTCATTCCAGACACCAATTGTTTAAACCATTCCAATACTACTCTTCTAATTTCATCACGGACCTCACCTATCATGATAACTAATATTTTATCAATCACTACTAGCATCATCAGATTTAAAACTATCCCACTATCTCATTGCACCCTCTAACTCACTACTCCACCTGTTAGCTTCTCCTTGAGTCTTTGACTAAGAAATTTTATCCCTTCTTCATTGCTCCCCCTATCTCGCTGCTCTACCTATCAGTTTCTCCATGTTTCTTTGAATAATAAATTTTATCCCTTATTAAATCTCTCCCACATAAAGAACCACACTTTCTCCCCATTTGTCAATGAACTCAAAGGTAACTCCTTTGTGGTCTGTAACATTGTAAAGAATACAGATCAAAAAAATTGGGAAAAACACACCATACCTCAGGGAGAGAGGGTCCCACAGCCACACTTTTTCAAGTGTGGTGAGTCAACTGAACTCCCAAATCAATTCAATTCCTTTCAAAAGATTCCTTGGGTAAGGCCTTTATCAGAATATTTGCAATCTATGTTTATATAGGCACATACTCCAACTTCAAAATTCCCTGGTCAACCTTCTCCTTGATAAAATGATACTTTATCTCAATGTTCTTTTCCCTTGAGTGATGGATGGGAGTTTTCTGAGATTTATTACACTTGAGTTCTTGTAATTGATTCTGATCAAAGATATCACTTCAACTCCCATATCTTCAAGCTACTACTTCATCCACAATAACTGTGTACAATCTTGAGTAGTTGCAATGTATTCAACCTCTGTGGTGCTCAATAAAATGCAATCTTGTTTCATTATTATCCAATAAATGCACAAACCACCAAGATAGAAAGCACCTCCAAACATTTATTTCCTATCATCTATTGAACTAGCCCAATATGGATCTGTATATCCCAATAACTCTGGATAAGATTTATCGTTATACATAATACCAAAATCCATAGTACTCTTGATATACTGAAGTATTCTTTTCACTAGAAGCATGTAAATTTCCATGGGATTGCTTCGATATCACGCTACTTGGAATGTGTAAAAAACAATATCAGGTCTTGTCACTATTAGGTACAGTAAACATCCAATAATCTGCTTGTATTATATGATATTAATTACCTTTCCATCATCATATTTTGATAATTTCATCTGAGTAGCAACTGGAGTCTTCATCTCCTTGGAATTGTCCATTCCAAAAATTCTCAACACCTCCCTAGAATATTTTTATTGAGAAATGAATGTGATGTTCTTTCCTTGGGTCACCTCCATCACACTGGAAATTGAGCTTTTTCAGAAACTAATCTAGACTTGAAAACCATGCTCTTAATTCTTGCTTTAACACATATAGCACATTCTTCAACCGAAAAAATTTGTTCTCATCTTTATGTATGATAAAACCATATGGTTTCTCAGTATAAACTTCTTATTCAAGAACCCCATTCAAAAATGTGGACTTGACATCCATCTGGAAAACTATAAATTTTCTTTACACTATTATGGCCAAGAATAATCTGATTGTCTTCGACAATGGAACAGGTGAAAATGTCTCATCAACATCGACTCCCTTTATCCCGGAGTACCCTTTGCACACTAGTTGTGCTTTGTCTGTTCCATCATCATTCATCTTGTTGTGAAAGACCCATTTAGTATTTATTACCTTCTTATATTTTAGCCATGAAAAAATCTCCCATGTCTGATTCTTTTCTATTATGGTCAAGCACTTTGTTCATAGCCTCAACTTAGTTCTCATTTCCAGCTTCTTCCTCCTTCTCATAATCAATATATTCTTATGAATCATTATTTTCCGCTTCAAATCCCCCAGATTTTATTACATAATTATCACTGTCATCTATAAAATCTTCATTGTGTTATTGAATATTATATTTATTCTCCACTAAAGTGACATCATTACTCTAAATTACTTTTCTCAGCCTCTTTTTAAAGCATTTATATGCTTTGATTTTTCCTTAATAGAAAATGAATATCCCCTCATCTTCTCATGCCTCATATTTCCTATGTTGTTATTTGTTAAAAATAACGCACTTAATTCCAAAGATTCAAAAAAAAAAATTATTGTTGGGTTCATTCCATACCCTTGAGATCTTACATCTGATTAGGTGATAGAATTCTCACCCTATGATATGTAACTCTTTCAGTTGTTAGGCCCACTCTTTAGACCCACAAAATTTTTTCTTATCTTGTATCATTTGTTCTCATTTGACTGCAGGTTTAAGAAACTCCTTCATCTCAATATAATTTTCAAATTGTTCCTTCCTTCAATGATATTTTCATTGGGTAACTTCACCACTTAGAAATGATCCATCAAAAAAATCTCTAAGTCTACTAAGCTGGAACTTGGTGTAAGAAACAAGAGATAAAGTCTGTAGCACCATCACTATCTATTATGCTCAATTACTTCCACATATGTCATGCATCCATCGACCATTTTTATCTTTTGATGCAACTTCTCCTTGATTCATATCTCCCCATGAACATAAAACATTTGAACATTAGTTAACAAAATTTATACACATAAGGATAGGAGAACTTTTGAAATTATCAAGATGATGATTGTGGTTGATCTTAATTGATCAACCCTTTGATACTCTCTTCCAAGCACTATACTATTTTTGTGCTTGTTCCAAATACCTATCCAACATCAACTGTTCTGGACATAAGACTAAGCATTCCTTGCCCATATGCTGATACTTTTTCTGATATATAGATTATGTAGGCTTGTCCTTCCTCACAATTTTGGGTTTAAACCCTATAGTACACATTTACTGCTTTGATACTCCACTGATATGCAATTTACTATGACTCTTTATTTTATCAGGAATCTTTTTGATGGTCATTTTTTTCTTTCTTCTTCTTCCATTGGGTTGCTCTTTCTCTTTGTTTCACTTATCACCATGTTTTATGAATTTAAAAATTTTCAAGGAATTATTCATTCATTATTCTTTTACCAGTTGACTGAGTCTCCATTCTATTTTGTTATGGTGTTGGGTCCTCCACTGAACATATATTCTTCTCACACATAGTTGGAGTTGATCTCCCCTTTTTCTTCTAGGTTTGTTCATGTTCTCTCCAAGAGAGTTGTTGTGAGTGTAACAGAGGAGATAACTGATACACATTTCGTTGATATCCTTGTGATTCTCCAAAGGATGTAAACCTATTTTTCAACTCACCATGTTTTCTTTCAGTATTGTCCTTTTCGTTATACACCACCTATACTAGGGATCTCTTTATGGATTCTTCTTCTTTCCCTACTTTCTTCTTGCTGCAATGTCTTTCCAAATTCTCATGATCATGACATATGAAACATATTACATTAAAGGCATACCTCATTTCATCATTTCTCATCTTAGATGTTGATTCATATTTCATTCTTCTTCTGACATTTATCTCCTGGGCTTCCAGACACATACTCATGGTGTTTCCCATTCTTCCATAATAGAAGCACATCATGGATACATTCTTCTAAGAGACTCTTATTTCATATTACTTAGGACACTTATTATTATTCTCATATTTATAAAAATTTATATCTTCATAGCATGAAATGTATTTTTGAACCTCTAAACAAAATCTTGATGTGTGACCATGAATCCCATAGAAATAGAACATATATCATTCCTTCCTATAAAAAGAATTTTTAGGTCTGTCTTTAGATACTACAAGACTTTTTCTATTTATAGAACTGTTCATAGATCTCTTCTTATCATGCACAGGAGGGGCTTCATCAAATCCAATGACAGTTTTTTCCAGGCTGTATGGCCTTTAAGATGAGAAAATTTGTTCTTTTTTTCTCTTCATAAATAGATTTTTTCTTTTCTTTTCATCATCACCTGCCAAAGGATAATCAAATAGTAAGTTAAAGGAATCCTTCATTTTAGGCCTTTATCTTGAATTGGATTTCTCCACTTCTTTCTTTACTGATTCTATATCATCTTCTAACTGTTGAATCTTCAGATCCCATTATTCAAGTTGATAAATATGTTATCTCTTTAGATTCTTCCCAATTCTCATCTCATCTTCCAATTTACGTGTGATCTTATCTACCATGTCGTTTTTCTACTTTATTCTAATTTTTTCATGAGTAATAGAATTAGAACATCATGAATTATCTTATTGTAGCCTTTGATTATTCTGAACTTGTTTAGAAAATTTTGTAGCAAGATCATCATTTATGGCTTTCAGATTATGAACTTCATCTGACTTCTGATTATCTTCATTTTTATCATCATTTTGTTTTCCTTTATTTCTAGAAATATTTTGTATTTCTTCACCTTGAAAATAATTATTCTCCCTCAGATCAATAGCCGCATAAATAAGCCTTTGATTTAAACCTATTATCCTTTTGACATCAATTTCGATTTCTTGGATCCAGATATATTTAGATTTAATCTCTTCATCCAATTTCTTTGTTTCATGGACAGCTTCCACTTTTCTCCTTCTTGGAGTTTCTTCATCAACAGTAGTTCCAAAATCACTAGGAATTTCAGGTTTTTTAGTCATTCCTATAGTATCATTAAATGAATAAATAGCCTCACAGTCTGACACATTTTCAGTTTCCTTCAACACAATCACACGCTTTCTTTTAACACTTCCACACTAAGGAATTTCTCTAGACTTCTTCTTCTTATTTGAAGTTCTACCCTTTTCCATGGAACACAAAGGTATACTCAAACTAAAACTTTAATTTCACCAATAAACTGAACCAAGTAAGAGAAAACAAATATGATAAAAGAAACCTCACTTTGATATCAATTGTTAGGACCAAAAGGGTCCTAGATACCCTGAGAGGGGGCGTGAATTAGGGTATGGATAATCTTTTCAAAATTATCCATGCCCCATTGGATCTTGACCTCTTTATTATAAGTGTCACTTTTTTGCACTTATGGGTTAATGTAGATATTAATATTTCCTTATTTTTCTAATGATGATGATGCTTTTAATGTAATACAGGAATGAAAAAACATAGGCACATATATTTTTACTTGGTTCACCCTCACTGGGCTACGTCCAAGGAGTATACAATGGCGATGTGACACTGCAAAAGATACGCTAAATCTCCCTACCAATAATGTTTGGGCTAGATCACTTCTATACCCAATATCACTACCTTTACAAAGTTTAGGGTCAGTTCACTACTTTCCCAAGGTTCACTCCATGTTTATCTCTCTCCAACTCACTACCAGTAGAAAGGATAGCCTTTTTACTATTCCTTTTCTCACTGATCTGGAAAGGATCCATTCATAGTTTATAAACTTTTAGGTCCCTTCATTATCTCTAATTAATTCATCCTCTACTGTATGTGGATGCTCTGTTGAAGTCCCACTTTCATCCACTAATTAATATCCCTTTTCCACTGAACACTGGGTAATACCTTTTGAACTTACTTTTGCAATGCTCACTACTTCGAAAAGCTCCCAATTTTAAAAAGCTCAAACAAGACATCATGATGCTCTTGCCTCTTTGAAAATCGCACACCTTCGCAGAGCACACTGCTTCACAGTGCTCACTACTTTGCATAGCTCACTACTTCACAAAATTCACTACTTCGCAGAGCTCAAGACTTCGCAGAGCACAAGTGCCTTTTTGGAACACACCTCTTTCGTAGATCTTGATTAGGCACTGCGAAGCTCTTTCCTTCCGCAGATCTCAACGAGCCTTTTTGAATTCCCTTTCTTTCATAGAACTCACTGCCTCTGCAAACCTTCTTCATGATTCATGATCCTTAAGTTTTTCGTTGAGTCTCTCTACTATTCTCTTAGGGGTGGAGGCCTATTTATAGGTGTTTCCCACTGAGTCTAGAACCTTCCATTCCACATCAATGCCAAATAATTCCAAATCATAGAGCTCTAAAATTTCATCTGAAATTATATTTATTTGGTGAAGCACCATGAAAATTTTGGATCGCAGAGCTCATCGTAATCACTAAGAATTCAATCAATTCCTTTCCACCACCACTACAATTCTCCCTCGCAATGCTCTTCACCTCTACCATTCATGAAGCTCATCGTAATCACAGAGCTCACCATCAACATTCTTCATGTCTTTGAAAAATATACTTCATGAAGACCATCTTTGAGAAATTCAGGCCTTTTCCATATTTTGATGATATCTTTAAGGAAATACACCTTTTGTAATGCTCAATAGAATATAAATTTTGAACCCCAAAAATTTGGAAAACACTAGAAAATAGTGTCACCTTATATCTGTTCTTTTTGTACCTTCTCAAGATCTTACATTCCTTTATCATGGTTATTTTTAAACAAGGGTTGTCAAACATATCTATAGAACTCTATAATACACCATGAAAACTTATTTTTTCAACAAACACAACCAACCCAAAAATGATGAAATGTTACCTTGAGGGTTTTTTCCCAACAATTCCCTAGAGATAATAGATCTTGAGAGAACCCCCTCTGATCAACTGCACCTACTATGAAGTTTCTTACATGAGACGAGGGCCTAGTATCACTTCCTCCCCTGCCTTAAGTCAACAAAGAGGTGAACTTCATTGCCCACCATACAAGTCCTCATATGATGAAATCTAAATTATTTCCTAAAAGATATTAAATTTGGAAAACATGATGAGGGGTATATGTTTCTCCCAATAACCCTCGAAATTAAGGATTCATTCTTGGAGAATGACCTTTAACACCTTTATCGTACATTTTGAATGGTCGTCATTATAAGGTATTAATGATATGCTTATAAGCACTTGTGTACAAAAATATTTCTATAACCCTTTTCAGAAACTCAATGTGAAATGATCATCTCTATCTAAAACTCTAGTATGAAGGACCCTATATAGGCGTATAATATCATGAACATACAATCGTCCACGTTTTTCACTAATAAGGTCTCACTAATAAGAAGAAAGTGTGCTACTATTATCATCTTATCGATAACTACCCAAAATGCATCATTAAAATAAAGTGTCATTAGTAAACTAGTCACAAAATCCATCACTGTATCATACCATTTCCATTACAGGACTGGTAAGGGTTGTAAAAATATAGTGGACCGCTAGTGTTATACCTTCACCTACTGGTAGGTGGACACCTAGTGATAAAACCCTTTATATTATGTTTTATCTCAAGCCACTAATACTAGTAGTGAATATCAGGATACATCTTGGAGATACCTGGGTACACTACCCACTGATAAGCATGGGATTCTCACATCAGCTCCCCTTTCATGTCTTTAGTAACCTAGAGACATCCATAGACATGAAATTTCTTATCTATAATGATATAACAATAAGGATGTTAATCCTTATCTAAAATACATTCTCGTAGGACTAAAACCTCAGGATCTAAAAACATGTTTCTATTTTCCTTACCCAGCAGTGAAGAGGTAACTACTAAGGCTACAAGAAAAGGTCAATTGTGACTATATTCAAACTATATTTTCATCTAAAAAAATGTCCATTAACTTTCATTCATTACTATCTCCGTAAACATCTCATTCCTGACTTTTCCATCTTAGTAGATCAGCTACAAGATTATCCTTTCTAGGAATATAGGCATTTCAATGTCAAAATACTAAAGGTATTTGACCCATATTTGTTGTATTAGATTCAAGTCATGATTTGTAAAGATATATTTGAGGATCTTGTGGTTTTTAAACACTATAAAGCACTCTCCCACATGATAATGTCTCCAGTAATGCAAGGCATGAATGACCACTGTATGATCAAGGTTATGTGTTGGGTAATTACACACATGATGTATCTATTAAAAAGACCTATATATAATGATTCAATCCTACTGCATCATTATTACACCTAATACGATGCTTTATTCGTCACAAACACTATATAACCTCTACCAAGTTCAAGAAGAATCAAGATCGGTGCTGAAATAATTCTTCCTTTCAGCTCCTGAAAGGACTTCTTTTATGCTTCAAACTATAATAACTTCACAACCTTCTTAGTCAGACCAATAAGTAGTTCCACAAGGCATGATAATTCATATATAAAATTCTAGTAATATATAGTTGTCCACAAGAAACATTGTATATAAAACATGTTCTTAGACTACTCCAAGGAAACAACAGCACTCACCTTCTCTATGTCAATTGATACTCTTGATTCTAAAATAATATGACCCAATGAGTGAACCTTGTTAATCCAAAAGTGGCCCTTTTTATATTAGAATATATCTTATTCTCTCTCAATGTATTAAATATGATCTCATGATGTTTGGCATGTTCACCTTTAGTATGATAATACAGCAAGATGTTATCCAAAAAATGATGATTAACAAATCCAAGTAGGGGTGGAAAACCCTATTCATAAGGTCCATGAAAATATTAGGCACATTTATAAGACCAGACAAAATAACTAGGTACTCATATAAACCATACCAAATTTGTAAGTTCGTACATGGTATGTCTGAAGTCCTGAATCACACCTGATGATATCCTGATCTCAGGTTGATCTTCAAGAACACTATAGGTCCTTAGAGTCAGTCAAAAAGATAATCTATTTGAGGAAAATGATATTTCTTCATAACTATAAACTGGTTAAACCATTGTTAATTCATGATAATTTATAGGGTTCCATCCACTTTCTAAGAAAAGGATATGTGAACAGTAAGGAAAAGTATTGGGTCAGATAAAACCCTTAGATTCTAACTCCTCCAACTGTCTCTTGAGATCCTATAGTTCGGTGTGTTTAATCCAATACAAAGGAATATATATATAGAATATTCTCCTAGAATGAGATTTATTATAAAATCTATCTCTATACTTGGAGGTAATATAGAGAATTAATCCAGGAAAACATACCTCAAATGATCCACCATTGAAGGAAAATCTGTGAGATACATTTTCTGGTCATCTAATAAAAGGTTAAAAATCTGGGTTGTCACTCCACCCAGTGCACAATGCTCTAGTCTAGATCAAACATCATGAAAATCCCATTAACCCATATGTGCATATCTACCACCCTTGGGAAAAGTAAAAGTAACCTTTCAATTATAACATTATGTGTGGGAATGATAAAGAATGAGATAATCCATCCCAAGTATGACATCAAACCCTATAATCCTTAAGATAAATAAATTCTACAATAATAAATAAATTTCAATCTCAAGAGGATAGTCCTTTCATTTGGGTATGCCCTCTGATTTTACACACAATGGTGTATTCAAGTTCATCACCCAATAAAAGTACATAATTTCAAGCCCAAGAATCTCCACAATTGATACAGAGATAAATGAGTTTGAGGCACATATATTGAAAAAACAAGATACAATAGTAGAGGATACTATAATAGTACCTTATATAGTATATACTAATGCACTCTACTCTTCAATTATCTCTTGTTGTGCATGGAACTAGCCCAATCTATATCCCTAAACTATATCTAGACTATCTTGAGTAGGTCTACTCTTCTGATGGTGAAAATTAGAAGTCTGACTACCTCAACCACGACCTCCTCCTCAGCTTATACGTTCGGTGCTACTCCAGATTCTTTCCTAACATGGAGTCAATGATCCTGATCCTAAATTTGGAGATGGAATGGGTCCTCTTCAACTAAATTCAAGAGGAAAGGTCTAGAAAAACCTTTTAATATACCCCATTCAGCCACAATCACATCAATCTAGTAGGTATCTATCATGTTATGGCTTCATATTCCCCTATATTCCACATTGATGACATACAATAAAGCTACCAGAGCGGATACCTTAGCCTCCATTGTTCTAACGAGAAAACTCAAGGCTATACTTCCTACTGTTGGAAGAACTAATACTCTATCCCAGTACTAGACCTTTGTTCCCTATACTATCAAATTCCGTTAGGTTGTTCTTGGTGATAATACCATAGTTCAAGGTATCAGAAAATGGTATACAAGTGAAAGACATTCACCTGAGAGAGTATAGAATACCTAATCCCATAATAAAAGAATCTCACTTGTGATAGCTCATCACTGGAAAGAATTAATGAAAAGTGTTTAAGCTCAGTGAAGTATGATGAATAGTCCATGATGGACATAGAACCCTGATCTATGTGAATGAACTCCCTATATTGGTCATCTTTTATTATATCATGGAATAATTAATCATATAATGCAGTCTGTAAGTCTATCTAGAAACTTCCCTAATGATGAACATCCTGGGTAACGATATCCCACCAGCGCTTAGCATAATTATGTAGCATGTGGGTGGTGATCTCTACCCTCCTCTCTAAAAGATTTTTTAGATGCTCAAAGAGAGCTAAAATGGATTCTATCTAAGTTTCAATGGCTTTAGTATTCTATCCCCTAAGAATATGGGAGGATTCTACTACTGGAACTCCTGAGTAAGATCAAACATCATAGGTACAGGCCATGGAGAACCCTATATAGACTACATCAAGTATAGGAAACTCTCTTAGAGATGAGTGACAGTGCCGAGTTTGGTAATAGTAGGTGTTTCTATAAGTGTCACTCCTAGAGGTAATACTAGTTTCTCAAGGCCCACCATCTCTAGATCATGGTCATCACCACCCTCATTGTGCATAACCAGAGGAGGTCATGATGGCATATCTCAAAAAAATTACAAGGACACATCTTAGAATAATATTTAATAAATTATGGAGAGAGATCTCAACCATAAAGAGGAAAGACTCAAGGCACACTCACCAATCATATGAGACTTAGCCAATGTAAGAAATGAAATTTACCTATATGGAATGGAATATTCATGGAATGTGAATACCTATGTTCCCTATGATGATGCAAGTAGAAAATATCCTTACCATACAAGTCCAAGTTATAATATCCATAAATCATAAAAATTACCATAATTCATATGCATCAACAAATAGTGAAAATATATCAACTATAATATGCGAAACATAAGACAACAATTTCCCATTCCTAGGAAAATCGGTGTTTACCGAGTATATTAGTTAAATAATACTAGGCATGACTTATGACCAAGTTCAAACATGGTTTGAATCTCCTTTATAAATTTATCAAACAAAGATACAATAAAATAAACACCTCTGATACCGCTTTTTGACATCCTTGACCCAGTTCCCTCCTGAGTAACCGAAAATGGTTAGCAACTTGGCATCAAGTGCACCTTCCTATATATCAGAGACTTCCAACTGGTAGTGAGGTCCTAGTGTGTGTCTATGGGGATAATATTCCCTCTGGTCATATTGAATCACACTAGTAAGAAGATGAATAAACAACAGAAGAATAATAGTATGAATATTGTAGTGTAATCAAGCATAAGCATCAAAGAAATAAATAATTATCAAAAGATGTAAACTCTACCATATACAGAAGATGATGGAATGTTTTTCCAAAAAAGGTAAAAGTAGTCATACATGGTAGTAGATACATATTATAATAAATTATAAACAAAATAATCAAAAATTAAAAAAACTATCAAAGCATCGTGAGTGCAAACCTTGTCATTTTCTACCAAGATCCCATCGTAAATAAAGAAGTCATGTGTCCAAAGTGGGATTATAATCTTTTTACACACCTATAATTATATAATCTAACTAGATTATAATGTAATTCTAGATAGGGTGTGAGAAAAATATTAGTAGTCCACTACCAGTGGTTTCTATAACAAATCCAGTCTATGAATATAAATTGTAAGTTGTGCAGGAATATCAAAAGTAAAATTGTACAAATGTAAACAACACGTACCAACTTCATAATTACCTTTTATTTTATGATATGCATTTATTTATTTCATATTATTAATTTAAAATAATAATAACATATCAAGGTGTGATAATTACAATAAGATATAATTATAATAATAGAGGATCCAAGGAGAAACCAAGTCATCCTTAATCTTAGAAGGTCGAACCAGCTCATGATATACAACCAAGTTTCTATCGTAAGGAAATAAGTTTAATCCAAGGGGTAATCCCAAGGCATTCCAGTATAAGAGTTTCTATCTAAATCCATGGAGCATGTCCATTGTAAATCTTGGGCTAAGAATGACTGGACCCAAGGAGAATGATCCAAGGCATAGCATTTCCATAGGCACCAAGCTGAATCGAAGGATTGTATCTTAGGTATTCTAATATCTAAAAAACTCAAAAGAATTTTCAGTACATCATGGATTCATTCACATAATGAGACAAATATTGAATTCCATGTTGTGTATCTCCCATGGAAATCATCTCAATGAATCCAAATGTAACCCTCTGAGTGCTCAGGGAATTACCTCATGAATCCAAGGTTAGATCAAGTCTGAACATTCCTATAAATATGAAAAGGTCTATATTAAATAGGAACCTTATATATTTAATAAATATCATAATTTATTTAAGTCCATGTAATACTAATTCTAATTACATTTTCATTACTTTCATTCTATTACCTTTCATCATACATGACAATGTTAATTAAGGACATGCAACCATTTATCAGAATAATTATAAATTAACCAGGATAAGTGATATCTATAATTATATACATTCCATTTAAGGAATTGAATATTTATTTTTTATGATGAAACACTTACCTTATCAAATTTCAATTCATATGCACCTGAATAATGTCTCATGTAATCCCAACATGGGTTACTAAAGGCATGAAAATGAATGCACCTTACTTGGGGTGGTAAACATTGAGGTATCAACCTCTAATGGTGTCAAGTGTTGTTATTATGGATTTATAATAATCTTTAGAAATTTAAATTAAAGTCATAATAATTTTAGAACCAACACCCAATGATAATAGTATGCACACAAAAATTACAATTTATAAAAGGTGATACTTTGAGGTAAATGTCATAGACCACCTACATTATGCCTTTAGTAGATTCCTCCTCAAGTATCATCCCTTAGTTCTTCCTAGATAGATAGAAAACGAAATAATAGATGAAAACACTAAAAATAGGGCATATGATATCGCACCAAAATAACACCAAAGATGGAACGATAAATTAGAGAAAGAAGGAATCTAATCAAAGCTCTTACTAAGAGAGATCCAATGAGAAAAATGGTGGCTTGATCAGATAACAGATAAAGAAGATATTCTAATGAATATATTTATGGTGGAGTGTGATTCAAAGGAAAGTAATATTGGGTGACTTATGCTAGAAATAATGAAATAAGGAGGATAGTTGATTTATAAAAAGTTGGGGGAAAATAGTAATTTTCCACTTTTAAGAGGTCTCACTGTTTGGCCACACGGTTGTCCAATCCTACAAGAATTGGTTCCCTATAACCAAGTTTTGTATACTTTGTGATAACCATTATTCGTAGTTTTGAATATTAATAAACTCTTTATCACATCATGATTGTTCTTACATGTAACATAGTATGTGATATTGTCCTAAAAGTAGATGTCGCACTAAAAGGTCATAGAAGTTACCTGCTTTGATGATAACCTAGAAGTGTTATGACAGTATTCTTAAATATATTTTCTATAGATAGATAATATCATTTGAGGGACAAAAATTATATAGTCTATCAAGGGTGGAGACTCATAGGAATTTGAGGCACCTTCTCATGGTTTATTCCCTTAGCAATATCCAGTGTAGGATATTATGAGAACGAGACTCGCTAGTAGGAAATACACATTTATATGTGTCATTTTATGTTCCTATCGATGTAAATGTGTGTTGGAAAAAAATACCTCAAGGTATCATTGAATAATTTTTGAGGTGATTGTGTTTGTTGACAAAGTGAGCCTCTATGATCAGTTTGTCGACAAAGGGGGTTTTCCAGGAAATTTGTTGAGTTCAAGAGATATTGTTGACAACCTATGTTAACAAACAACAATGAAAAAGTAATAAATTATCTAGAGGTGGCATAAAAGAGTGTGGTGCATGAAATAGTGGAGCGACTTTTTTTGTGCAAGAGGTGTTTTGGGATCAGAATGCTAAAAATTGGAAAAGGCATGAGGCGTGTGAAATTTTTGAGTTGTACATGAAATATTTTGTTGCGCAGAAGATGGTTTTTCCACACTTGAAGAGGATTACATGCTCAAGAAGGGTTTTTCGAGAAGGGGTCAAGTTTACCTATAAATATGAGGTGACCACCTCATTCGAAGCAACTCTCAAGACTTAAAGAAGATCTGAGATTTGGTGTGAGTACAAATATGCAAAGGTAGCTTCGTGAAAAGTTTGGGGTTGCGTGTAAAAGAAAGTATTGTATGTAAATGTAAAGGTGGAATGTAAAAAAAATTGCGCGTAAAATAAATCATTGCGTGTAAAAGTAAATGTTGCACGTAAAATAAAGTGTTGCGCGGAAAATTAAAGGTTGCGCATAAAAGAAAGTGTTGCGCATAAAATTAAAGGTTATGCATAAAAGGAAGAGTTTTTCGAAAAGTGAATTTTTCACAAGAGCAGGGAATTATGTTCAAAGCATAGTAGATGATGCGCGTAAAATTTGGGGTTGCTTGGTACACCTGGTGCAACGTGTGATTCATCTGCAGATGAAAGTTGAACTTCAACAGAGTATGTATCAATAGCTAAAGACGCTGTATTCATTAGAGATAATGAACAGACCTATAAGTCATCAAAATGTGAGTAGATCTTCTGAAGAGGTAGTGATAACACTTTAATTGAGAGATCAGTGAGCTTTCATTTTGTGAGTGGTTGTAAACCAGTAGGGATAGTGAGTCCACTCTGAACATTGTAAACATTAGTGCGCTTATAGTGGATTTGGTACATCAGCACATCACCTGTGTATACTCTTTGGACGTAGTCCAGTGAGGGTGAAACAAGTAAAAATTGTTCTGTCATGTGAATGATTTAATTTTTGTTTATAATTTTCTATAGGAAAGAGAGAGAAGAGAGTTTTTCTTAACAAAAAAATAAGATCAATAGAGGTAGTTGTTTTAATCTGTCATACCCTGATTCACCCACCCCCCTCTAAAGGTATCTAACCTAGTGGACCTAGTAATTAGTATTAGAGAAAAAGGTTAAGTAGATATATATCAAATGGAGATAACCAGTCATAAAGGGATTCTGTTCTTCGATGAGAACAATTTTATGCTATGGAAGAATCAGATGCAACACTACTTCTGATCTTTGGGAATGGATGTGTTTACAGCATCTATGCGTGGTATAATAGCTGATATTAAGAGTGGTGCATTATCGGAAACCGAGATAAGGTAATTGGATGTTGATGCTAATTGAATCTATACTTTAGGGGGATCTCTATCTAGTGCTATCTATATGAAGGTGATGTCATGAAGAACATCACATGCCATGTGGGAATTTTTTTTTGAACATATATGAAGGAGATACAAAGGTTAGAGAGGCAAAGCTACAAGTTCTATGGAACAAGTATGAAGATGTGAAAATGAACCCGAATGAGTCTATTGATGAATTCTTTGATAGGGTAAATATTGTTGTGGAAGATATGTGAGGTCTTGGAGAAGTCATTGAAGACATAAAGATCATAAAATGCAACTTGAGGAAACTTCCACCTCGGTTCAATCTAAAAGTTTCAATACTGGAAGATAAAGATATGAAAGAGTTGACACTGGACAATTTTCACCATACCTTGGTTTCATATGAAATGATAAATGATGATAACGAGGATATATAAAAGGGGAAATCTAAAGAGGTGGCATTCAAGGCCATGAAGAAGCTCACCATTAAATATTCTCAGGAAGATGAAGAGATAGATGAGGTGATTTCATTTCACTATTCAAATATGTAAAGAGGAAAAGAAATATTTAAGGGGAAACTTCCACTAGTGTGCTTTAGGTGAGATAAGGTTGGTCCTATTGTGGCAAGATACCCCAAAAATTTTCAAGAATAAATGATAAATATGAATTTGAAATTTCCAAGTAGAAATCATCATCCTATTTGAAAGGGAAGAAACAATTCAAGAGAAATTTCCTCAAGAAAAAGATTATTCTTTCACAAGAAATACACAGCTCTGATGAGTCTGAGGTTAAAGAGTTTAAGGAGATTGAAAACTGCAAAGATTGTGGATAAAATGATATGGTTGTTGTTGTCAGTAGTGCTCAAGAAAACGGGGAATCCGACATGGATTAAGAAGAAGAATTTGAAGGAAGAATTGATATGCAAGCTTAATTAGAAGCTTCTCTTGAAGAGATGGATGTTTGGAGAGCCAAAACAAATAAATCCAACAAAGTGGTATTTGATGCCAAACTCTACATGTAACACCAAGAAGAATAAAATTTTGAATTAATGGAAGAAATTGAATTACTCAGGTCATCGATGCCAGAGGATTCAGAATCAGTTAGTGAGTACAAACTCAGGATTGAAGAAAAAAATAAGTAGATTGATGGATTGAATAGCACAGTAAACGATCATGTCAAGCATATTGAAGAGCTTGAAGAGGAAGTTGTCGGTCTATAGTTAAAAGTTAAGGACCAAGAAAATCTTTTGATTACCTACACACTCTTATGAAAGCAGATCATTCTAAAGACTAAAAAGATGAAAGAGGAGCCTATTAGTTATGCTGGAAAGAAGCAGCAATCGAGCTCAGATGTTAAGGCTGATTTGGGTCTTGATCTGAAACAAAAAGTAGTCAGGGTTGAAGTTAGACCAAAAACACCCGTCTTGAAAATGAAAATTGATGTGGTTACAAAGAAAAATCAGAAAATCAAATAATCCAATGGACAACTAGTAGTACAGAAATGACATGCATGAATGCACCTTTCATTAGGTGTTATTTCTATGGAAAGATGGGACACTCACAAAATGTGTATTCTATATCCAAAAGATACAGAAGGGAACTATAACAAAGGTGGAAACCAAACAAATAAATATTCACTAGAACATATTTTGAAGGACACTGTTTTGTTGTGAATTATATGGGCATATGGATAGATATTGCACATCGACCATATAGAGGAATGTGCCCAAGCAGAATCAAAATGTTCGCAAGTAGCAGATCAATGAACCAATAGGTGAGTTGAAAATTAAAAATCAATTTGAAGCTTCGCAATATGAAGTCATTCCATCATACCCTAAGAAAGATCAAAAGTCTCAATCTATGCCGAGTGTGAAGAAAAAAATATGGACCAAGAAGAAGAGAGCAGAGAAGGCAGTGGTTGCTGAAATTGTCCTTAAAGCATCAGACCATTCTGGTGTTTGGATCCTTGATAGTGGTTTCACATCTCACATAAAAGGCAATAAGGATATTGTTACAGGAATAAAATATGACAAAAAAAGATTTTTCACGTTTGGAAATGATGAAGGCCTAAGGATAATTGGATCAGGAAAGGCCAGGTTTGGGGGAAATGAAATAAGACTTGTTGGTGTCTTGGTTGTAGAAGGTCTTAGTCATAATGTTCTCAGTGTTAGTCAATTGTGTGACTCAGGACATTCTATACAATTTACCAAGAATACGTGTGTCATCAAGGGAAGAGATGGTACAATAAACCTACAGGTGGAAAAAGAAAAAGGTAAATCTCTACCATGTAAGTGTAGAAGAAGATATGCGCTTTCTATCCAGAGAGAACAAAAAAAAGTTGTGGCATAAATGACTTGGTCATCTATGCCAACCATCCCAGGAAGATCTGGTGAAATGTGATGTAGCTAGAGACCTCCCTAAGTTATCATGTGATCGTACACATATGTGAAATTCTTTTTAATAAGGGAAGATCATCATAAATACGCACAAAGAAAAAAAATAAGTCAACAAGAGTGCTTGAATTGGTACATGCTGATGTCTATGGACCCATCTCACCAAGTGCCATTGATGGGAAGAGGTATTATGTTCTTTTCATTGATTATTATAGAATAATGGAATGGATATTCATCATTTCTCATAAGTTTGATGTGTTAGGTTGCCAAAAATTGTACCGAAGAGAATCTAAAAGGATGCTTGGGTAGAAAATTTTGATGTTTCGTACTGAAAACGGTATAGAATTAACAAACAGTCTGGTTGAAGACAATATCGAGAAACATGGGATATGGAATCAAGTTTATTCAGTAAGAACCCCCCAATAGAATGGAGTGGTTGAAAGGAGAAATCAGATCATCATCAACATGTCCAGAATGATGCTTATAGAAAGAGACCTATTAGAGAAGTTCTAGAGGGAAACAGTGTTGACATCAGTCTACATTTCTAATAGAGATCTATTGTGTCTGAAGGAAGGAAAGACTTCATATAAGATGTGGTACAGAAATAATCTAATAGTGAAATACTTTAAAATATTTGGAAGTAAGTGCTTCATTCTCAACAATGAAAGACACAGCAAATTTGAGTCACGTTGAGAAGAAAGAATATTCCTTGGATACTTAGGAAAAATAAAAGCATTAAAATGCTTTAACAAGAGGATAGGAAAATTAATTGAGAGAAATGATGTCACTGTTGTAGAAAATGATGAGAATACTCACCAAAATAGTGAACAGGTTCTTGATGAGAGTGATGAAGAGGAAAGTAACATAGGAGGAGCAGAAGTGGCAGATGCGGAATCAGAAGAAGGCACTGATGATGAAAAATAAGTAGTCAAGTCTATATCTGCTAGGAAGAAAAAGAGTCAAGATAAAATTGATATGAAGAATATCATTGGTGATCAGAAAAATCTATTTCAGAAAAGTAGAATTAAGTCACAGTAGTAGACATCTTTCCTATCTCAGGTAGAGCCAAAATGCTTTGCTGATGCAGCTGAAGATGAAAACTGGCTTCCGGCAATGAAAGAAAAGCTAGATCAGATTGAGAATAATGATACCTAGGATACTGTATCGAGTCCAGTAGATAATAATGTCATCAAGAATAAATGGGTCCATCGGATCCAGATTAATGAAGATGTCACAGAGGTTTGAAACAAAGCACAACTAGTGTGAAAAGGATACTCCCGGGTAGAGGGAATAGATGTTGATGAGATATTTTCACTGGTTGCAAGGCTAGATACGGTAAGATTATTCCTAGCCATTGCAGTGCAATGGAAGTTCAAAGTTTTCTAGATGGATGTCAAATATGCATTCTTCAATGGGGTTCTAGAGAAGAAGTTTATATTGAGCATCCATAAGGTTTTCTAATTCATGATGATGTGAACAAGGTTTGTCTGCTGAAGAAGACATTAAATGGGCTGAAACAAGCACAAAGATCATGGTACTCAAGGCTTGATCAATATTTGAAGAAACTTGGTTTACACTGTGGTGAAGTTGATTACAATCTCTATTTCAACAATAATAGTAATCAAAGGTTGATGGTGCTGGTTTGTGTTGATGACATAATATTTTTCGGATCAGATGAAGCTCAGTGTAGATAGTTTTCCAAATTCATGAAAAGTGAGTTTGAAATTTCAATGATTAGAGAGATGATGTTTTTCCATGGTTTATAGGTGTCACAAGGAAGGAATGGTACTTCAATTTATCAATCCAAATATTCTAAGAAAGTTTTGAGGAGATTTGGAATGGAAAATTCCAATGATATGAAGAATATGGTTTCTAGCTGGATGAAAATGTCCAAATATGAGGATGGAAAGGTAGTTAACATCACAGAATATAGGAAAATCATTGCACGTTTTTTGTACTTGACCATGACAAGGCCTGACATTGTATTCAACACATTCCAAGTAGCGAGATATCAGAGTAATCCTAAGTAAAGACACTTGATTGCAGTGAAAATAATACTTTGGTATATCAAGGGAATGGTGGATTTCAACTTAATATATAATTACAAATCTCAGACAGAGTTATTGGGATATACCAATGCAGATTGGGATGGTTCAGCGGATGACAGGAAATCAACGTCAGGAAGTGCTTTCTATCTTGGTGGATTGTGTATTTCTTGTCTAAGAAAGAAGTAATATTTCATTTCATTAAGTACCATAGAGTCTGAGTATATTGCATCCACTCAAGATTCACATAGTTATTGTGGATGAAGCAGCAGCTTCATGATATGGGAGTTGAAGTGAAGTCTCTGATCGGAATCCAGTGTGATAACTCAAGTGCTATAAATCTCAGAAAAAATCTCATCCATCAATCAAGGACAAATAACATTGAAATAAGGTATAATTTTATCAAGGATAAGGTTGAGTATGGAATTTTGATGTTGGAGTATGTGCCTACAAAGCTACAGGTTGCAGACCATCTGACAAAGGCATTACCCAAGGAAACTTTTGAGAGACATCGACTGAATCTGGGATTCTAATAAACTCCCCGCACTTGAAAAATTGTGCTTGTGGAACCCCCTCTCCCCAAGGTATGGTGTGTTTTTTCCTAATGTGCTGATATGTGTTCTTTACACATTTACAGACCACAAATAAGTGACCTTTGGGTTCATTGACAAAGAGGGAGAGTGACTCCTTAATGGGGAGAAAATGTGGCTAAAGAAGGGAGAAAATTTTTTAGTCCAAGACATGGGGAGAATCTGACAGGTGGAGTAGTAAGATAGGGGGAGAACAAAAAGATAGGTGGAGTATGAGTTTTAAATCTAACGATGATTGAAGTGATCAATCAAAGAATATATAGCATGAAAACTGAGGATCGTGATAAAAGCATAAGAGTGGTGTTGGAATGGTGTAAGAATATTTCCAACAATTGGTATCAGTTTGGTATCAACAATGGGTGTCAGAGATGAAGTGATTCATTGATGAAATTTTCATTTCATCTTGTTTCTCACATCAAGCATTGCTCATCTGGGCTTAGTGTATGTGTTGAGTGAATCCTTTATCGCTATCAAAATTTCTATAGGCGAATGGTGGCTGAAGCCTCAACATCGTATCTTTTTATGGAAGAGTTGTCAACAAAACCAAAGGGGGATATTGTTGGGAAAAAATCCCACAAGGTATCATTGAAGCATTTTATAGGTGACTGTGTTTGTTGACAAAGCAAGCCTCTATGATCAGTTTGTTAACAAAGAGGGTTTTCCTAGAAAGTTTTCTAGTTTAGGAGATGTTGTTGACAACCTATGTTAAAAAATAATAATGAAAAAGGAATGAATGATATGGAGGCAGCATAATAGAGCGTGGTGCATGAGATAGTGGAGCAAGGTTTTTCGCACAAGATGTGTTTCAGGATCAGAACACAGAAAATTGGAAAAGGCATGAGATGCGTGATGTTTTGGAGCAGTGCGTGAAATGCAGTGTTGCGCGGAAGATGTGTTTTCCACACATGAAGATGATTACACGCTCAAGAAGGGTTTTTTGAGAAGGGTTCAATTTTTCCTATAAATATGAGGTTACCCCCTCATTCAAAGAAGCTATCAAGACTTAGAGAAGATCCATGCTTTGGTGCGCATAAAAATATTCAAAGGTAGTTGTGTTAAAAATTTGGGGTTTCTCGTAAAAGAAAGTGTGGCGTGTAAAAGTAAAAATTGCACGTAAATGAAACTGTTGTGTATAAAAGAAAGCGTTGCGCATAAAAGTAATGGTTTCACGTAAAAGAAAGTGTTGCACATAAAATTAAAGGTTGCGCATAAAAGAAAGTGTTGTGCATAAAAGAGTTGGTTGCACGTAAAAGGAAGAGTTGCACGAAAAGTGAATTTCGCGCAAGAGTATGGAATTGCATGCAAAGCATAGTAGATGTTGCGCGTAAAATTTGGGGTTTCTCGGTACACCCGATGCAAAGTGAGATTCATCTGCAGCTGAAATTTGAACTTCAACAGAGCATCTATCAATATCTAAAGATGCAGTATTCATTAGAGATAATGAACAGACCTATAAGTATTCAAACTATGAGTGGATATTTTGAAGAAGTAGTGAGCACACTTCAATTGATAGAGAAGTGATCTTTCATTTTTTGAGTGCTTGTAAACTAGGAGGGATAGTGAGTCCACTCCGAACATTGTAAATAGTAGTGCGCTTATAATGGATTTGGTACAATGGCACATCTCTAGTGTATGCTCCTTGGACATAGCCAAGTGAGAGTGAACCATGTTAAAATTGATGTGTCTTGTGCATGATTTAATTTCAGTTTATAATTTTCTATAGTAAAGAGAGACAAGAGAGTTTTTCTTAACAGTAAAACAAGATCAATATGGGCTGTTTTTTTAATCTTTCATTCCCTGGTTCACTCCCCCTCTCAGGGTATCTAACCTAGTGGACCTAACAATGTGTATTGATCCTTATAATTTAATATTATTATTAATGAATATTATAATTCACGTACTTTGATGTATTGACAAAAACCATGATGACATATATCCATGTTGAGGTAGGATACATTGGGTATATCGCAAGTAATATTGCGTCAATGAATAATGTGAGAAAGGATTTGTACCTTCGATTCATTAACATAAGTTTATATCTCAAAACCTTTGATGGAAATTATATATCCTAAATAAATCTATGTTCATAGCATTTTATAAGCAATTTTGATTTTCAGGAAGTTAAAAAAAGTGACATCAAGCACATTGGTAGATAGAACCAGCATGTAACCTTATTGACAAGAGATATCATGATAAAGGGATTATATTACATAGTAAGAATACCTATGTGATAATATTTCATTTCGGTATTAACTTCTTTCTCAATGGGTTCCTTAGCGTGTTTTTAGATGTTAACCTTGGACTTTAGGTTGATTTTCTTAATGCCATAGAGAAAAAGGTCTAGAGGATCACATAATAAGTGTATCCAAAATTTCATTTAAATAATATATTATTTATTTATAGTTTAATAAGTTAAATAACTATTATTCATTTATGTGGTTAATTAATTATTCATGTTTTTTTGATCGTATAAATTCTATCACCGGTTATTCAAGAGAATATTATGTGAGCAGAATATTTAATAAATATTTATTTTTTATTTAGTGAATATAATATTTATTTGTTTATTTTAGAATAATGTGGTGATATTTATTTATTAAATAAATAGTCATTATTCAAGGCCTGATAAATATTATAGAGGAATGGTGGACTACATTTTTTTGTCTGATGAGAAATAAAATATATTGAATATTATTTGGTTAAATAATATTTAATTTAATTCTCAAGTTAAGCACATGTCGAGAAAATATTATTATTATTATTATAGATGTGGACTGTAATGGATTTAAAAAAAATTATGGAACTTTTGTAATTATTTATTTCTAATCCTAATAATATATAAACCCATTATATTATTTTTCAAGATATCCAATTCATTTTTCTTTGTTTGGGAACAATGATTCTGAATAATCCTCTCGAAGTACTAGAGAGATCCCTTCTCTAAGAATGCTCCCAAGAATAGTGGGTGATCTTCCTCCACCTCCCACTCTTGAGATAAGAGATATCAAGGAGAACACTTTGGAAGTGATTGTCATGGAGATCAAAGGTGAATAACACAAGTGATAGGATCTGCCATGCTAGCACTCATAGATTCTTATGGAACCTTTAAAAGATTATTGAAACATGTGTGGATCATGGCTATAGGAAATCTTCTCTTGATTCCTACAATGCAATGAAGATACAATATAGATATGTTGTTAGATCCATCAACAAAAAAATAATTCTTTCAAGTTAATTATTTAACTGGTTAAATTACTTATAAATAATATGTGACGATCGTGTGCTTGGTTATGGTGTTTTATCCCTTTTTTATTTTCTTTTATTTTAAATTTCATATTGATCATCAATCATGAAAAGTAGAAAAGTTTGGAATGACCCACAATATTTTTCTCTTGGATCTGCTTTATATATTACTAAAATGATAAATAAATATGAAAACTCAAGTCTAGTGCATAACATGGTTTACATGATTAATCATATCACTAAAGAATATGAGATCCTACTCATTTTATCTTTCTACTATTGTGTCTGAGGACACATTTTCCTAGAAATATGTATACCATGTGACACTGAAACCAATCCTCTGTTGGATTGTTCTATACTAAATATCCTTAGTATCTTGCAAATGTATGTATTTTGACTCCCAATTTAACTATATATAACTGATAATAACATTCAGTATTCTATCTATCACATGATACTCATACTTCTACTAAGATAAGTCTTTAGTCATGGGGTCTACTACATTTTCCTCTATGGGTACTCTACTTACAGTAACTTCAACCCTATAAGGAAAATACCTCAAGAGGTGATACTTCTATTGTTTGTTCATTTTCTATTATTGTGACCTTAACTTATTTTCAAGAGCCCTCACTTTAGTATTATCACAAAACAATGTGATAGGTTCCTTCTAGGTACCACATCAAGCTCTTGGAAAAAATTTCATATCCAAACAGATTCCTTGACTGCATCAAAAATCCATATATACTCAGAATCTACTATATAATCATCGAAAATTGGATTCTTTGAACTCTTCCAGCTCATAGATCCTCCATTGAGATAGAAAATATATCCTGATGGTGACTTTATATCATTCTGATCTGTCATAAAGCTAGAATCAGTATAATACATGATGACCAGCTCCTTGTCTCCTCCATACACAAGAAACATATCCTTAGTTCTTCTCAGATAATTGATGATAGACTTAACAGGAGACCAATTTTGTTCTCCTGGATCTTCTTGATATCTTCCTGTTATTCTCAATTCATAGGCAACATCATGTATTGTACATAACATGGAATACATGATTGATATTATCATTGAAGCTTATATGATCTTTCTGTTGGATTTGGTGTCTTAAAACCAACTGTTTATAATTTGATTACATATATATTTAATTTATTTAAATATTAAACATCTTATTACATATTTTAATTGTTTTTAATGACTATAATGTAATAATTTCCTAGAGTATTTGTTAGATTAATAAGGCCATAGAAGTTCCCCACTATGATGATAACCTTGAAGTGCTATGAAAATATTCTTAAATATAGTTTTGTGGTTGGATGACATACTATTATGGGACACATGGTATACAAAACATCATGTATGAGTACTCATAAGAGGATGAGACGTCTTCTCATGAAGTTTTCACTTGGTAATCTCCAAGACAGGAGATTATGAGAACAAACCCTCGAGTAGGAATTCTTCATGTTTTGGTGTCATAGGATATTCCTATATGTGAGCATGTGTAATGGTCCTTATAATTTAATATTATCATTAATATGTGTCATGACTCATGCACATTTATTTATGGATGAAAAAAATCATGCCATATATTGGTGGGAAGTATGGTATGTTGGGTGCAACACGAATGACATGTTATTAATGGATAAGTCAAGGTAGGATTTATCCCTTCCATTTATGGAAGTTTATATCTTAGCCCTTTGATTGAAATAGAACTATTTCCCAAAATTTCATGGCCATGGTGTAACGTTGTGTTTATTTTAAGTATTCAAATAATGACATATCAAGCATATAGGTTGATGACACTATCATTAAATCTTCTTGATGAGATATTGTGACAAAGGGATTATATTACACAGTGAGCGTTTGCATGTGGATTTCATCATTGTGACATTAAGTTCTTTTCCTTGGGTGCCTTGACATGTTACTAGACAGTTGTATTGGACTTTAGGCAATCCAACCTAATCCCAATGAGAAATAATCCTATAGGGTCACACACTAAGTGTTTCTGGTGGTCTTGATTAAATTCTATTTTAATTTAATTATTGGAATAAATATTATTCTCATGACCGACGAATAATTTTATTTAAGTTAAAATGATTGCATAAATTAAATAAATATTTACTCACCGGATTGTGAATAAAATATATTTATTTATTTTATTTAACATTTAATAAATATTTATATACTATTTTTTAAATAAAAATATTTATTTAATAGAAAAAAATATATTATTTGGGTGTTTAATAAATGGAAGAGGAGTTAAAAGAGACCCATACCGTGTCCGTTGATAAATTAATTATTTAAATGTTAGTAAATAATGTTTATCCAGTTGGTATAAGAAATAATAATAATATTGTTATCATTATGTGGTATGGTATTTCATTTATGGTTCCATTTTGTGCAAGTTGGAACAGAAAAACTAAGGGTGATGTTATTGTTATTATGTGGCATGGGTTTTCTCTAATAGTTATAATTTCATTTAATTATTGTTTCACAATTAAATATTGTAACTGAAACCCTATGTGGATTAATAGGCAAGTACATCTATTGTGCCAAACCCCGGTGAATTGAGAATTTTGAGCCAAACATTTTCTCTCTCGACTCCCCTCATATATCCCTCTCAAGAATGACAGAAGCTATTCAAGACTGAAGAATGATCAATCAAGAACGATTGACGCAAGACATTAGCTTATCCGTGCTAGCACTCGATGAATAAGTGTGAATCACTACTAGATGGATTCTACTTTGGATCCTTATGAGTGAAATAAAGGAAATTCAGAAGGGTCATTCTGGATGATAAATGATCATCAACAAAGAAAGTACCAAAGACCCAGGTATTTAATTCCTTTAGAAATTAATTAATTAAATATAAACATGATGTGAAAGATCCACTTTCTCGGATCTATAGTTATTATTCTCTATGTCTAAATATTTGATTTTAATCAAAGGATACTAGCATTCACCATTTTATTGATCCTGGATTTATCATCGATTACAGAAAAAGTAAATTTGGCCCCTCCCGACCTCTAGGCCTCTACTACGTATGGATCCTTCAAGTGGTAATAGAGCAGGATTGTCATCATTTATAAATATTTAAATAATTCGTTAATAATTTTTTTCTTTAATATCTTAGTTTTTCCATTCATGTTTAATCATTCTTGTCATATGAATTTTGAGATATGTTCTTCTTCTTTTTGTTTGTCATAGATCTAACAAAAATGAATAATTTTTTGATTAAAATTGAATTGAGGATCTCATCAGTAGGTGATGATGATTTTGACTAGGTAACACGATAGTACACACCATGTATTTAGAATTACATGCCATGTAATCTGCCATAGGCATCGTGTAATCCGTATTACACACCATGTAGTTGTGTCCAGTGCATCGGGAGTAATTCAACAATTACTCAAGCCTTGTGCATTTATTGCATGTTGTGTAGTTAATTCTTTCACCGTGTGTTGATCAGGACAGACTGGCGCACGGTTAGCTAGATTACACGTTGTTTATCCCACTGTACAAGACAAGTAGTCCCTTTGGGATAGGGTCCAAACCGGGTATCCCATACATGGCTAAGTCGATCGATAACCATGTAACCCGTAGACAACATGGCATGTGGACCACTGGACATTCCATATACTCCGAGATTTATAAAGTACACCTGACGTGTTGAGTCCCTAAGCGTGTACTTCAGACAACACAGTGAAGCTAGTACGCACCATTTGTCAGAACTACATGCCATGTACTTCACCAAATTACACAGAATTAAAACTTTTGTAAGGACCCAGTTGAGGTAATGTACCACTGAGATGGGGGGTGAATTAGTGGTACCTCTTTTTCTTTTATGTTCCCTTAAAGTTGAGAACAACCTTTGTTTCCTGTTAAAGATAAACTTCCATAATAAGAAACAAACAAGCACACATCCAAAAAAACACAACAATTTACAAGGTTCACTATTCAATAAGAATAGCCACGTCCTTGGTATGGTTGGAAAAAATCCAGCACCATACAATTCACTAAGAAAACAATCCTTGGGTTACAACGAGTAGGATATACCCTTACACTCGTGAAGCACTATGAAACAATCACTCCAGTGCGTGTGTACCCTCTTAGCACAATAGCGAAATGTTTCTTTTCTTGTAACAACTTATGTTACCTACACTTCCTTTCAAATAAACAAGTGAATGAAAATTCAGCTCAAATCTTCACTTCCTTACCCAAAAGAGAGGTAAGGACTTCTTGGACTTGAGATTGATAAATTTCAGTCCGAATTCCCCCTTCCAAATCTCCATTACGAAATCATCATTCTGAATTCTCCTTAAGTATAAGAAACTCAATACGGTGTCATCCAGTACTGAATCCCATTCTGAATCTTCACTTCGAATTCCCACTCCGAATTCCTCTTCACTCCGAACTTGTTCTTCACGCCAAATTCTTCTTCACTCCGAATTCTTCACTTCGATCTTCTCCTTCACCCCGAATTCTTCAATTTGGATTCTCCACTATGAATTCCCCTTTACTCTGAATTCCTCTTCACTTCGAAATCTTCAATCTAAGAAACTTAATATAGTGTCAACCAGTATCAAATTCTCGTAACGATTGAAACAACAATGAAACTCTGTCGACCACCAAATTCTTCTTCTCTCTAGATTATCATATCTTCTCTCTCTAGTTTTTCATCAATCACAAACTTTGCACACTGATCCCCTTTTATAGGCCCTCCAGGATATTCTTAGGTGGGAAACCAAAACACTGTCCTACTCAATCAAATTTACCCAAATCTTAATTTCTCCTGAAATCTTAGAGCAATTAAGACTTTGTCAACGCTTTTGGAATCATCTCAAATCTTCTTCTACTTCACTTGATTAGTGCTCTGTACATTTCCATATTTGACTTTGTTACACAGAATTCTTGGTACCACATTCTTGGATTCACTCATCTGTCTTCTCGGCATCATATTCTCAGATCCACTCTTCTTAATTCTCCGTACCACATTCAACTCTTGGAATGACTCTCCATCATTTCTTCGGCATGAAACCACTTCAAATCTTAGCAAGTCTCTTCATCATTTCTCGATATGACTTCTCATTGCGACTTTGCAAAATCTCAGTAAGACTCCACAATTTTGGCTATGAACTTCTGATTACGGAAGTCTACTCTGAACTTCTGACTTGGAAGACCAACTTTGAACTTTGTCGCTCTGAACTTCTGACTCGGTAGTCCAACTCCGAACTTCTGGCTAAGCAGGTCGACTCCAAACTTCTGTCTTAGCATGCCAACTCTAAACTTCTTCGCTATGATCTTCGTTACGAACTTCTCAGTATGAATCTTCTGGGTACGATCTTCTAAGTCAAGAAGTTGAGTACGAACTTTTTCACTCCGAACTCCTGAATTTCATAATGACTTCTCTAGATTTTCGATTTGGCTTCTCGAACCATCTTTTGCTTGCATGTGAGTACTTGCATATACTCACAAATAAGAATTACAAAATAGAAAATCATCATCACATTTAGTGTCTTCAAATCTCCATTCTACCAGGGTTCAAGGAACTACAACTCCCCGGTTCTGAACTCCTCAATTCCAGACCCTTGAATTCCAGACTCCGATTTTCTTCAAACACCAGGTTCCGAATTCTCGGTTTCGAATCCAAATTCGCAATTTCAAATCTTCAAACTTCCAGCTTCCGAATTCTTAGTAATACAAGATGTCTTTCTTTTATGAAAACCTCCTCAAGATCAACAAAATACAATCCATGCAAACCATCTCTTCCTTCAGCATCCTTCAGCCTGGTCCCAACACTCTCCCCCTTTGGATTTTGTTGTCAACCAAGTTTTCATAAATCACCAAACTTTGTAACCTCAAGCAATGGATTACTTATCAATAATTCTAAGCCTACATGATCAAACATATTGTAGGAAACAAGAATCATTGACAGCAAAACCATGTTATCCATAGGTAGTGATAATGACACCTTCAACTTCATATACCCTATAAACAACTTCAATAACTTTCCTTCAACCACACCAACAAACAGTTATAGAAGTTCACATGCATAAACAACGCTGAGTTCACAGTTTACCCCCAACTCTCTCTTTAAGAAATAGATTTATGATACAAACAACTTCTCCCCCTTGACAAAACAATCCAAAGGTAAGAAGAGAGAGTGGATGGAACAACATACCTTATCCTTGAAGAGAAGGAGGTTGGACACCCATGTTCAACCTCAATCTTGAGAATGATTCCTTTGGCAGGGGTTTTGTGAAGATATCAGCAACTTGTTTAGTAGATGAAACATATTCAAGTTTATGTTCATTCTTCTCCACATGCTCTTTGATGAAATGATATTTGATGGAAATATTCTTGGAATGATAATGTTGGACTGGATTCTTGGTAATATTAATTGTTCTTTGATTATCCCAGCCCAAGAGAAAGGGCAAATTTACTTTAACTAACAAATCTTCCAATTGTGTCTTCATCCAGATAAGTTGGGTGGTAGACATGGTGGCAGCAACATATTCAGCATCATCCGTACTAAGTGTCACATAATTTTTATTCTTCGAGTACCAACCAACACAACGTTTTCCCATAAAGAACACTCCACCATATGTGGACCTTCTATCATCAACATTCCCTTCCCAATCTGCATCTGAGTAGCCAAATAAATCAATTTTATTAGACCCACTATACTTGATTCTGAAATCTTTTGTTCTTTTTATGTATCTGAGAATTCTTTTTGTAGCAACAAGACGTGATTCTTTAGAAGCACTCTAAAATCTTGCACATAAGGTAATAGAAAAAACAATATCTGGTCTTGATGCAGTTAGGTATAACAAGCTTCCAATCTTCTTTCGATATTCTTTCTGATCAACTTATTTTCCTTAATCATCTTTTCTTATCTTTTTTCCCACTGAGATAGGAGTTGATATAGGTTTTGAGTTTTCCATTCCAAACATCTTAAGAAGTTCCTTAGCATAATTTTCTTGAGAAAGAGAAATGAATTTTTCATGTTGAAAAATTTGTAACCCAAGAAAGTATCTCATTTCACCCAAGATATACATCTCAAAAACATTCTTCATCTCTTCAGCAAACCTTTCACAACTTCTTTCATCATTCCTAGAAAAGATAAGGTTGTCAACATAGACAATCACAATGAGAGAAAGATCTTGACTTTCCTTAATGTACAGATTGTTGTCAACTCTCCCTTTCTTAAAGTTCATATCCTTTAAGCCAGTATCTAGTTTGGAATGCCATGCTCTTGGATCTTTCTTAAGCCCATACAAGGCTTTCTTCAACCTGCATACATAACTTTCATTCTTCCCAACAACAAAGACACATGGTTGCTTAATATAAACTTCTTCCTTGAGATCACCATTAAGAAAAGCATATTTAACATCCATTTGAAAGATTTTGTAGCCTCATTGTGCAGTAATAGCAAGAAAGCTTCTGATAGTTTCTAATATAGATACTGGAAAAAAAGTTTCTTCAAAGTTAATTCCTTCATTCTGAGAGTAGCCTTTACAAACCAATCATTATTTATTTCTAATAACTTCACCTTCTTCATTAAACTTGTTCTGGAAGACCCATTTGTTACCAATAATGTTCTTACTTTCAGGCTAGGGTACGAGTTCCCATGTATCATTCTTTTCAATCTGATCCAATTCTTCATTCATGGCTTGAACCCATTCCAGATGCTCAAAGGCTTCTTTAACATCATTTGGTTCCACTTTGGAATACAAGGAAGTATGTGATATAGAATTACTTCTTCTTGTTTGAACCATGTGATGTTGATCACCAATAATATTCTGAGCTTGCACTTGTTTCCTTCTCCTTGGATAAGTTTTTCCTGTGCCTTCCTCATCACTTGATATGGCTAAATCCGATTATTTATCTTTATTAGGATTACAATTCCCTGAATCCTTATCAGAATCCTCAAATTCATCTTTTTCATCTTCCCTGTCTGTCTGGACATGCTTATCTTTTCCCAGAATTTAAATGACTTTTACATCAACTGCATCCACAATTCTTCATGTTTCTTTGTTAAATCATCTATAACCTCTTCCTTCCAGTGCATATCCAAGGAAAATTCTGTCTTCTCCTTTCTCCTCGAATTTTCCACTACTTCCACCTTTCTTCATTATGATGCATGGGCTCCCAAAAACTTTAGCGTGCTTCATACTTTGAGTAATACCATAGAAAATTTCATATAGGGTTTTGTTAGATTGAGGCCTATAGAAACATCGATTTTGAATATAATCAGGTGTACTTGTAGCTTGTCTCCAAAAGTAATGAGTAAGGCCATGTTCAAGCAACATGGTTCTTCCCATTTCCACCAAGCTTCTATTATTCCTTTCAGAAAACCCATTTTGTTGAGGTCTATATGGAGCACTATATTCATGCTGAATCCCATGCTTCTCAAGATAGTCTTAAAATTCTTAACTTCTATACTCACCACCATTATCTTTTCTCAACTTCTTCACATAGTACTCACATTCTTTCTCAGCTTTCCTTCTGAAGCTTTTAAACATTTTCAGGGCTTCTGGCTTGTGCTTCATAAACATAACACATGTAATGTGAGTAAAATCATCAATGAAAGTGATGAAGTACTTGTATCCATTTGTTGATTTTTTTCTCATCGGCCCACATATATCAGAATGTATTAGTTCAAGGGGTTGCTTAGAATAAATTTCAACCTTCTTATGCACAACACTTGTAATCATTCCTTTCTGAAAGGTAGTGCAACACCAATATCTTCTTCTTAGAAAATCAGGAATATCTCGAACACTGTCCCTTTGAGATAACTTGCTCATATTTCTCTGACACATGTTCCCAAGTCTTCTATACCACAACTGATTTTCTTCCACTCTGCTCATGTGATAATATTTTTGTGAATTTCCAACCTAAAATAGACTTCCTTTAGTTCGTTGTCCTCTTGTAACAATCTCCCCATCTTCTTCACTTTTCACTACAAATCCATCTTTCTTAAAGATAACTTTGTTACCCTCATCACACAATTGTGATACACTAAGCAAGTTGTGATTTAGCCCATCAACATACAGAGTTTTCTTATACTTCAATTTTTCCTTCCCAATGATGGTTGACCCAACACCTTTGATTTTTAAGGATTAATCATTGCCAAATGTCACAGTGCCTTATTTGAACATTTTAACATTGTTTAACAACTTAAATTCTCTTGTCATATGTGAAGAACACCCACTATCAAGTATCCAAGTTCATTCTTCCTTTGTAACTTTTAGAGCAGTTTCAATGACAAGAGCGTTTTCTTCTTTCACTTCTTTATTCATCTTCGGCTTCTGAAGATTAAGAACTTTTTATTGAGCTGGTAACATCACAAGAAATCCTTTTTCAAGGTGTCCATGTTGTTCACACCTTTCACAAATAGTCTCTAGAGGCTGGAACCTATTTTCAGTCTTGACTTCATTCTTCTCAACTTTCTTTAAGAAAACTTTCTTACACTTCCTCCTTTGAGGAGATTGACTCCCCCTCAATCTCTTCCTTTCATAACTCATGGGATGATGGTAATAATGTTGTTTGAACCAACACATATTTGTTGTATACCCGAATCCACCACAATTCCAATAGTACCCATGGAAGGAGTATCTTTCTCTAAAGCTTTTGTACTGATACTTCTTTTTTTCTCTTTCTTCATCCCCACCAACCATTCTTGCGTTAGCAAGATTGATTTACTGGAATTCTACCTTCTCTGATTTTGCTTGTCTTTCACCAGTGTTAGACTTAGATTTCCTTGAAACTTCAGAGTTCCCAGCAATACTGGTCTTGGCCACATAAGTAACATTCTCAGCTTTCTTCTTCACAGCAACCACTTTGTTCTTCTATTGAGTTTTCTAAGGATTTTCTTATTGGGAGCTTTCACCTACAAAAGTAGTTGAGTTCTGAAAACAGATGTTTCTTAACTCAACTTCTTATATCTTCTTTTGAACCATCTCTAATTCTCCATCTTTTTCCTTCAACTTAACTATCATGTGCTCCTTTTTGTTTTTCTCATCATCAATATTCAAATTTTCATGTTCTTTCTCAAGTTCTTCCTTAACATTAGATTGGTTTCATGCTGAGGAACATTCATCTTTCATCTTTTTGTTAAGCTTCTCTAGCCTTTTGATCTTCCTTAAACATTCTTTAAATTCTTCTTTTAGATGCATCTCAAGATGAGTATCTTCTTCTTCCGAGCTACTGCTTCCGAAATCTTCATTATTCACTATTGTAATGAAAGTATTTTCAACACCATGATCAACTGATTATTCAGATTCACCATCACTTTCTTCATCTTCTTCATTTATAGATAGAAAACTTTTCTTCTTGGATTTGAAGAACTTGTCTTTCCCTGACTTTCCTTTACCACCCGTCTTCTTCCATAACTTTCTTGTATTTCTTTCTTCTTAATCATTGTCTTCTTCATTCTTCCTTCGAGGACAGTTAGCCGAAAAGTGACCAATGCCTCCACATTAAAAACACTTCAATGGAAGTTTTCCCTTTTATTTACCTGTGCCTCTTGTAACACCCCAAGCTTCCATGACATGCTTCTCTTTGAATAATAGAGCAGTGTGTGTTGTACGCAACTTCGAGTTCTAACACACCGCGACCAATCAACGTTGCCGTTATGAATAGTAAAACCCACTTTTTAAAATTATATAAATTTTATCTCTCAAAATGGACTTCATTTTTGGATTCATAATATCGAATTTAGCCTAGGTTGAAAGTTTGGTACTTTTCGGATAACTTTTATATTTTAATGAACAGTGAAAATTAATAAATTTTAATTAAAAACATCTTTTTAATAAAAATAATTAATAGTGATAAATTATACTATTGAGTGGTTTTAAAGTATAATAAGAATATAATTTTACCATTTTATCCAATTGCGGTCATTATAATTAATTTCGCTTTGTAATCGGACACAAACAATTGTCAATCTTTTGATTGATATTGTTTCTAAAAAACACGCTATTTGTTTTGACAATGGGAATTAATTATAAAATTAATTAATGAAACTTATATTATTTTAATTTTGTAAAATAGGCATCATTTTTTAATTCTGTGTATCAATTATATCATAGGGTGAAGTTTTGGTATTTTTCTGAAAAAAATCATTTTTTTATGAATAGTGAAACCACTAAGTGGTAGTTAAAAAACTAATATTTTGTTTGAATGAAAATTTACCACTTCTGTGAATTGAATTTCAAAAATCCGACATACATGGTTGTAATTTTTAAGTAAAATTTGGTTCAATGAGATGAAAATAATTTTTGGTGAATAGTAATTTTTAATTAATCACGATTAAAGGTAATTAGTGAAATTTAAGGTAAAAATGATATTATAAAAAATATGAAAATACCTTTAGACTTATCCTACACTTATTGGATAAGTCATGGCCGACCAAGAAAATCCATTGGTCAACTTGGGGACCCCATGGAGCCACTTGTGTACGGAAATGACATTTATAACTTTTTATTTAAAGTAAAAATAAAAGTGTCACAAACATGTATTTTTTTACTAAAACAATTTTTGAAGGGGTTATACAAGTTATATTTTTTACCATAAATATACATTGAAAATCTAAAAATATTTCCTACATCATGGTAATTTTTTTATAATTTTTAGACATTAAATAAATTAAATTTTATATGACACCATGATGATGCAGCGATTACCTCATTAATGAATGATTTAAATAAAATGAAAAGATAAGTTAGAATATAAGACTTACACTTGTCTAAAGCCTATTGGATGGGTGGATTTCGAACCCTTATCACCTTATCCTAGAAATATATCATTGTGGGACCTTTAAACTCCGAAAAGCATTTCATAATAATGTAACATTTCATAACTTTCCAAGAGTGCCCTCCTCTCCTCTTATAAAATGCCCCCAACTCTACCACCTTATTCACACCATAAAAGCCATTTGTCTTGGCCAACCTCTGAAAACATAATCTCTCAACATTCCTCTATTACTCCTAGAAGCCTCACATTGGGCAGAAGTCTTCCCAAGGAAGCCTTTGGCTCAAATCAAAAAGAGTTACCCGATTTTAAGGTAATGTCTTCTCTTATGTTATTTTGTTTTATTTTGCTTATACAACCCCTTAAAGTACTTTTATTAATTTATTTTGTAACAACACCAGTATCTTCAATATACTAGGATGTTTTTATGAGAAGTATTTGATTTACACTTACACACATCTTCATCTAATGGTTAAAGAACATACTGTTTCTGTGGGTGTTGAATTATTGCCTCACGAAACGATGATTGTTCAATATTATTTTAACACCTCTCATGGTGGCCATTAAGATGTCACTATATTTATATATGATAAATATTATGTTTATGTTATCCTTATGCTTCTGTATTTTTCATTTATGTCATACCTTTATGATTTCCGTTATGGGTAAATGCGATAATTTCATTTTAGGAAGTGCGGACTACCACCCCCTTAAATGATATTATATATGTTATTATACTGAAATTATAGTATACCTTTATATCATTTTGTTTTAATTCCATTAAATATGAAATAGAAATGAAATTAGCGTTCATGCGTACGTACGGAATACCGTCTCCATGAACGGTGCATTTCATTTCTTACCTCTAAATGTTATGTAATATTATAAATGCTTATATATACTGGATATATATGATATATATGATATCTCCATCATGAATATAATTCTGGATATAAAGGATATTTTACCACTTGAAAAACATGTAATTATAAGAAGTTTATTTTTGACTCAAGTACCAAAGATTGACAAAATGACTGTTATTAACTTAGATAATTACATAATGTTCATAATATGGTAATAAGTGACATAAAAAGGATAATGAACATGAAAAGGTTCTTAAGAAAGTAGAAATTAACTCTAGTTTATTATTCAGGAGGTTAAAGAACGATCGAGTCAAGTCGGACATGGGGTAAGGGACTTCGTCTCAATCTCCTTTCATTGAGGAATATTTTGTTTTATACACAACTTTCTTTTATACGGTGTATAACCCCTTTGACTTTTACGTTTATTAAAAATGAATCTTTTTTATACAAAGCATTTTACTAAACGATAAAAGGGAATGTTTTTTTGTCGTATGTATGCAGTGACAACGACTTCTCCACCACCGTGACCATTATTTGAGTTTCGGCTTCCTCTACAAGCCATAACTTTTTTAAAAAAATGAAAAATAAATACCAAGTTTTAATTTTCTTTTATTTTGGTATAGAAAATGGTTTTGATAATGTTTTTATTATATCAATGTGTTGTATTGATATATTTTGATTGAAATGTGGAAATGTTATGTTTCCTTTATGCATGTTTTATGTGATATGATTATGTTATGGTTTATGATATGTTTAAACCTTTTCATATAAGTAATGCATTGGACATAATAAGTGAAGGGTGGAGCCCTCTATAGCTCCTAGATGCATCGGTTGGTCTCAGGAGACAAACTAGTGTCTTGGAAAAAGGCCTTGACAAAATCTTATTTGTAGTCTTGGCACAAGGCCTTAACTATGTGGTTATGATATTCTGGCATTATGCATTCCATCATTATGAAAGTGGTTATTGATATAACATGTGATTATTCGACTAGTATAATATCCATGTGAATAAGTGAATGGCATTATTTCATTTTATATTGCCATATTATGTTGAAGTTCAAGTTGAAAAGGCTTCTGTTTCAGTTATACATTGCCTTAAATGTTTATGTTTATTTATGAAAGTTTCTGCCATATTGTTATCCTTACTGAACATCTGATCTCACCCCTTTCAATGTTTTAATTTTTCCAGGATGTGAAGAAGTATTTTATGAATGACCAGTAGGGATATTATGAGGGGATATGAAGATAAGATGTTGTTGTAGTTTTGTTTTACTTTATGATGTAATGTAATACTTATGAATATATCTAGTGTTTCTAAGGCTACTAAACTAATCGATCTTTCAATACTTGATATTTTGTGATCATGCCAATGTTACGTAATAATGCACCGGATCTGGGTAACTGGGGTCGTGGAATTACAGTTGGTATCAAAGGTAGTTTAGTACTAACCTTGTTAAATAGATTTAGATAAACTCTGATTAGAGCACATAGCCCTAGGATAGACTTTGAAGATTAGTATAGAAGAACTTCCAAGAATTTTTGTATTATAAAGATTTTTGTGATTTTTCCGAGCAATACATCGTTGTATGGATACGAGCAGGTAGAGGTGACTCTGGAACAGATGTACCTAGGGGTAAAACCTAAAAACACCGCTTTCATCTAGACTTGAACGGGAACTGGTGCACGACAACGGGCCTTGCTGCACTCTTGGTTACGACACTCCTGGGGGATATGCTTAGGATAATTCTCATTTTTTTACAAACCATTATGAACGGTTTATGAGAATATACTTCCTCAAAGAAAACATTTTTATGATTATGGATTATATCCATAAATAGTTCAATTTATGTTAAGTGTTTTCCAAGTTTGTTATTATGTATTTGAATTCATAAACTAATCTAGTTTATGACATTGTTTAGAAATGCCATCTAGTGGAAGGAATGGAAACCGTATTAATGCACGCACTTCATGTAGGGACTTTCCTCCTGCTCAAGATAATTATAGTGGATTTGGTAATACAACTATTGTTGAATAGCTTATCACCATACTGGGACAACTCACTCAGGTTATGAATAATAACCTTACTCGTATAGAGAACCCTGATCCGCAACGTGGAGGATCAATGTTAGACTGCTTCATGAGGCAACAACCACCAAGATTTAATGGGAGTACAAATCCCTTATAAGCTGAACAATGGATAAACTCCTTAGAGAAAATATTCCATGCCTTGGGGAGTAGTGAAAGGGAAAAGGTTATCATGACAGTTTACCACCTCACTGGAGATGCTGATCAATGGTGGTCATTGATTCAAAACACAAAGAAAGTGGATGAAGTATCAAATATTGAATGGATCGAGTTCAAAGAGATTTTCATAGAAAAATACTTTCCACATGACCATCAAGCAAATATGGAAAGGCAATTTCTGAGTCTGAGGCAGAAGGAGGATGAGAATGTTGCAAAGTATGAGTCTAACTTTACAAGGTTAGCGAGACATGCAGAAAATTATATACATAACCCAAGGAGTAAGATTGATCATTTCTTTGATGGGTTAAAACCATTTCTCCATCAAGCATTAGTCTCAAAATCCTTCTCATCATACAAAGATATTGTCTCGTGTGCTATCAAGGCGGAAAAGGAATTCTCTAAATCTTATGACAATAAAGTAAAGGAAAAGAATAAGAGAATGGTGGAACAAGAGACAGATAAAGGGAAAAAGGGAAAGAAGGATTTTCCATTATGTGATAATTGTGGGAATAATCACCCTGGTACATGCCTAAATGGAATGGGAGTTTGTTATAAATGTGGAGAGAAAGGTCACCAGGCTCGTGATTTTAAGGGAAAGAAATAGGCTATCAATGTTGAATGCTACAATTTTAGGGAAATGGGGCATTATGCAAATGATGTTCTAAGCGTCAGGGAAACATAACTCATAAAAGGTCAAGGGATCAAGGCCAATCTTATGATTTTACTACAGTTGAAGTGGAATAATTAATGTGTTGGTGCTTTTGGACTCAAGGATTATATTCTGGTTATAAGAATAATGTGATATATATAAGGATTGTACTGTAATACATGTTGTTTTCATTAAGGTTTTAATATGATGAAGGTAATCATATTTTTAGTATGTGACGATAGGAGAAACTTTACTTTGTTTGTGGAATCTGCTGTTACAATTGATTTTGGAATTTAGAGACCTTTTAGAGAAAGTCTGGACAGATGTATTTTGGATAACTATAAAGGTTGGAATGGACTAAGTTGAACTTTGGATAGTATTGTTTAAGGTTAAAAATTTTCTTAAGATTATTTTAGGAATATTATAATACAATAGTTTTAGGAAAAGGACAACCTACAGGTTGGGGGATAACCCATCGCGTCGGACAAAGCTGCAGGAATCGAACCCACAACTATAGTGCGACAGTCCTTTATTACCTACCACTAGCCTACAGGAAGTCCCTGGTTATTAAAAAATAGTTTTCCTAATCTAAATGGTATGTGTTAACATTTGGAACCTTGTACGATTAGGATAAATAGAGTATTTTTGAGTTGTATTATGTTTTGGAGTGAAAGAAGAGTTTGTGGTTGAAATTTATTAATGTATAAAACACTAATTATAATGTAATGATACCTCCTTATGATTTTATCCAATCTCATAAATAAATTCCTCAACATTAAGAAAGGGAACTTTGAACAAAAAAGTTGTCCTAGATAGTACCTTAGATCATCACAAATTTATGGCTTTGTGATTGTTGGATTTTTCATAGCCATGTCCTCTACCACTCTCCATTAGATACTGATGTATAGATTTTTCTTCCATATCCATGTTTTCCTACATGGAACCCTAGTACGTGTTATTTTTGGTAACCTTCATACTTACCACTCTTTATTTTAAATAGAGGCCTCATTAATCCATTTTTTCGATGTGGGATTTCAACTATGATATTTTGAAATGTCAACCCCATGTTTCAAATACCGAGCATAAATTTCAAGGATGCAATTTATTGAAATATGGGAGAATGTAACACCCTAAGCTTCCATGACACGCTTCTCTTTGAATAATAGAGCAGCGTGTGTTGTACGCAACTTCGAGTTCTAACACACCGTGACCAATCAAAGTAACTGTTATGAATAGTAATACCCACTTTTTGAAATTATATAAATTTTATCTCTCAGAATGGACTTCATTTTTGGATTTAGAATATCGAATTTATCCTAGAGTGAAAGTTTGGTACATTTCGGATAACTTTTATATTTTGATGAATATTGAAAATTACTAAATTTTAATTAAAAACATCTTTTTAATCAAAATAATTAATAGTGATAAATTATACAATTGAGTGGTTTTAAAGTATAATTAGAATATAATTTTACCATTTTATCCAATGGTGGTCATTAGAATTAATTTCGCTTTGAAATCGGACACAAACAATTGTCAATCTTTTGATTGATATTGTTTCTAAAAAACACGTTATTTTTTTTACAACGGGAATTAATTATAAAATTAATTAATGAAACTTATATTTTTGGAATTTTGTAAAATAGACATCATTTTTGAATTCGGTGTATTAATTATAGCATAGGGTTAATTTTTGGTATTTTTCTGAAAAACTTCAATTTTTGATGAATAGTGAAACCACTAAGTGGTAGTTAAAAAACTAATTTTTCATTTAAATGAAACTTTACCACTTCTATGAATTGAATTTCAAAAAACCGACATACATGGTTGTCATTAGTAAGTAAAATGTGGTTCAATGAGATGAAAATAATTTTTGGTGAATAGTAATTGTTAATTAATCACGATTAAAGGTAATTAGTGAAAATTTAAGGTAAAAATGATATTATAAAAATATTAAAATACCTTTAGACTTGTCCTAAACTTATTGGATAAGTCATGTCCGAACAAGAAAATTCATGGGTAAACTTTGGGACCCCATGGAGCCACTTGTGTAAGGAAATGACATTAATAACTTTTTATTTAAAGTAAAAATAAAAGTGTCACAAACATGTATTGTTTTACAAAAACAATTTTTAGAAGGGGTTATACAAGTCATATTTGACTATAAATATCCATAGGAAAGATAAAAATATTTCCTACATCATGGTAATTTTTTTATAATTTTTAGACATTATATGTATTAAATGTTTTATGACACCATGATGATGCAGCGATTACCTCATTAAAGAACGATTTAAATAAAATGAAAAGATAAGGTAAAATAGATGACTTGCACTTGTATAAAGCCAATTTTATGGGTGTATTTCGAACTCTTATCACCTTATCCTCAAAATATATCATTGTGGGACCTTTAAAATATGAAAAGCATTTCATAATAATGTAACATTTCATAACTTTCCAAGAGTGCCCCTCCTCTCCTCTTATAAAAGGCCCCCACCTCTACCCCCTTATTCACACCATAAAATCCATTTGGCTTAGACAACGTCTGGCCAAATACTCTCCCAACATCCCTCTATTACTCCTAGAAGCCTCACTTTGGGCATAAGTCTTCCAAAGGAAGCCTTTGGCTCAAATCAAAAAGAGTTACCCGATTTTAAGGTATTGTCTTCTCTTATGTTATTTTGTTTAATTTTGCTTATCCAACCCCTTAAACTCTTTTTATTCCTTTCTTTTGTAACAACACCAGTATCTTCAATATAATAGGATGTTGTCATGAGAAGTATTTTATTTACACTTACAAACACCTTCATCTAATGGTTAAAGAACATACTGTTTCTGTGGGTGGCGAATTATTGCCTCACGAAATGATGATTGTTCAATATTATTTTAACACCTCTCATGGTGGCCATTAAGATGTCACTATATTTATATATGATAAATATTATGTTTATGTTATCCTTATGCTTCTATATTTTTCATTTATGTCATACCTCTATGATTTCCATTATGGGTAAACGCGATAATTTCATTTTAGGAAGTGCGGACAACCACCCCCTTAAATGATATTATATATGTTATTATACTGGAATAATAATATACCTTTATATCATTATGTTTCATTCCATTAAAAACGAAATATAAATAAAATAAGCGTTCATGCGTACGTACGGCTTACCGTCTCCATGAACGGTGCATTTCATTTCTTACCTCTAAATGTTATGTAATATTATAAATGCATATATATACTGGATATATATGATATATATGATATCTGCATCATGAATATAATTCTGGATATAAAGGATATTTTACCACATGCACAACTTGTAATTATAAGTAGTTTATATTTGACTCAAGTACCAAAGATCGACAAAAAACCGTTATTAACTTAGATAATTACATAATGTTCATAATATGGTAATAAGTGATATAAAAGGGATAATGAACTTGAAAAAGGTTCTTAAGAAAATAGAAATTAACTCTAGTTTATTATTCAATAGGTTAAAGAACAATCGAGTCAAGTCGGACACGAGGTAAGGGACTTCGTCTCAATCTCCTTTCATTCAGGCATATTTTGTTTTATACACAAATCTCTTTTATACGGTGTATAAACCCCTTTGACTTTTACGTTTATTCAAAATGAATCTTTTTTATTCAAAGCGTTTTACTAAACGACAAAAGGGAATGTTTTTTTTGTCATATGTATGCGGTGACAACGACTTCTCCGCCAACGTGACCATTATTTGATTTTCAGATTCTTCTACAAGCCATAGATTTTTAAAAAAAATGTAAAATAAATACCATGTTTTAATTTAATTTTATTTTTCTATTGAAAATGGTTTTGATAATGTTTTTACTATATCAATGTGTTGTATTGATATATTGTGATTGAAATGTGGAAATATTATGTTTCTTTTATGAATGTTTTATGTGATATGATTATGTTATGGTTTATGATATGTTTAAACCTTTTCATATAATGAATGCATTGGACTTAATAAAGGACGGGTGGAGCCCGCTATAGCTCCTCGATGCATTGGTAGGTCTCATGAGACAAACTAGTGTCTTGGAACAAGGCCTTGACAAAATCTTATTTGTAGTCTTGGCATAAGGCCTTGACTATGTGGTTATGATAGTCTGGAATTATGCATTCCATCATTATGAAAGTGGTTATTGATATAGCATGTGATTATTAGACTATTATAATATCCATGTGAATAAGTGAATGGCATTATTTCATTTTATATTTCCATATTATGCTGAAGTTCATGTTCAAAAGGCTTCTGTTTCAGTTATACATTGCCTTAAATGTTCATGTTTATTTATGAAAGTTTCCGCTATATTGTTATCCTTACTGAGAATTTGAGATCACGCCTTCCAATGTTTTAATTTTTCTAGGATGTGAAGAAGTATTTAATGAATGACCTGCAGGGATATTATGAGGGTATATGAAGACAAGATGTTGTTGTAGTTTTGTTTTACTTTATGATGTAATGTAAGACTTATGAATATATCTAGTGTTTCCAAGGCTACTAAACTAATCGGTCTTTCGAGAGTTGATCTTTTGTGATTAGGCCAATGTTATGTAATAAACACACCGACTCTGGGTAACTGGGGTCGGGGCATTACACCTCTTTTAACATTTTTTGAAAACAAGGATAAAATATCATTAAGGTTTTTACATACCTCACTTTCATAGTCAGAGTCACCACCATCTTCTTCAATCAAGATTTTCTTAGACTATTCCTTCTTCATGGCATTGAAAGATAATTCTCTGTCAACCTTTTCCTTGCTCTTCATAGCCTTTTCCCTTCTCATCTCTTAAGTAATGAGTGTGCTATGAAAATCATCAAGAGAGAGAGTCTCTGAGTCTCTGTATTCTAATGAAGATACCTTCGCAATGAATTTATCAGGAAGAATCCTCAAGATCTTCTCCACCACAGTAGAGTCTTTCAGTTCGTCACCAAGACATCTGATTGAACTAACAATATCGTTTACCCTGGTGAAGAAATCCCCAACAGATTCATGCTCTCCCATATTCATGTCTGCATACTTCAATCTCCATATCTAAAGTTTTTCCTTCTTGACTTTTTTATTGCCTTTGTATATGTTTTTCTGTTTTTCCCATATTCCTTTGGCTGTGGCCACCCCTTTTACTCTCATGAATTCACTTTCAGAAAGTAAAGATAGTATAGCATTCTTGGTTCTTCCATCTTTCTCAAGAAACTTCTTGTCAACAGGTGTAAGTGGAACATTGTCTTTAATAGGGGGAAACCCAACTGTTGCAGCTTCAAGAACTTCATAACTTATAGACATGTGATATGGTATCATTCTATCCTTTCAGATATGATAGTTCATCCCATCGAATACCAGAATGCCTTTTCTGTTCACACGATTTAGATTCTCTATCAGCAAGGAAAACAAAGGAACCCTTCCCTTTGATACCACTTGTAAGGACCTAGTTGAGGTAATGTACCACTGAGAGGGGGGGTGAATCAGTAGGTACCTCTTTTTCTTTTAAGTTCCCTTAAATTTGAGAACAACCTTTGTTTCCTGTTAAAGATAAACTTCCCTACTGAGAAACAAACAAGCACACATCCAAAGGAACACAGCAATTTACAAGGTTCACTATTCAACAAGAATAGCTACATCCTTGGTATGGTTGGAAACAATCCAGCACCATAAAATCCACTAAGAAAACAATCCTTGGATTACAATGAGTAGGATATATCCTTACACTCGTGAAGAACTGTGAAACAATCACTCCAGTGTGTGTGTACCCTCATAGCACAATAGGGTAATCATTCTTTTCTTGTAACAACTTATGTTACCTGCACTTCCTTTCAAATAAACAAGTGTAAGAAAATTCAGCTAGAATCTTCACTTCCTTACCCAAAAGAGAGGTAAAGACTTTTTGGACTTGAGATTGATCAATTGCAGTCCGAATTCTCCATTCTGAATCTTCATTCCGAATTCATCATTCCGAATTCTCCTTCAGTATGAGAAACTCAATACGGTGTCAGCCAATATTGAACCCCATTCCGAATCTTCACTCTAAATTCCCACTCCAAATTCCTCTTCACTCTGAACTTGTTCTTCACGCCAAATTCTTCTTCACTCCGAATTCATCACTCCGAATTCTTCACTCCGGACTTCTCCTTCACTCCGAATTCTTCAATCCGGATTCTCCACAACGAATTTTCCTTCACTCTGAATTCTTCTTCACTCTGAAATCTTCAATCCAAGAAACTTAATACGGTGTCAACCAGTATCAAATTCTCGTAACGATTGAAACATAAATGAAACTCTGTCAGCCACCAACTTCTTCTTATTTCTAGATTATCATAGCTTCTCTCTCTAGTTGTTCATCAATCACAAACTTTGCACATTTATCCCCTTTTATAGGCAATCCAAGATATTCTTAGGCGGGAAACCAAAACACTTTCCCACTCAATCAAATTTACCCAAATCTTAATTTCTCCCGAAATCTTAGAGAAATTAAGACTTTTTCAACGCTTCTAGAATCTTCTCGAATCTTCTTCTACTTCACTTGATTAGAGCTCTGGCCATTTATGGATTTGACTTTGTTACACAGGATTCTCGGTACAACATTCTTGGATCCACTCATCTATCTTCTTAGCATCATTTTCTTGGATCCACTCTTCTTAATTCTTGGAACCACATTCAACTCTCGGTATGACTCTTCATCGTTTCTTCAGCATGACACCACTTCAAATCTCAGAAAGTCTCTTCATCATTTCTCGATATGAATTCTCATTGCGACTTTTCCAAATCTCAGTAACACTTCGCACTTCTGGCTACGAACTTCTGATTATGGAAGTCTACTCTGAACTTCTGACTTGGCAGACCAACTCCGAACTTTGTTGCTCCGAACTTCTGACTCGGTAGTCCAACTCCGAACTTCTGGCTCAGCAGGTCGACTCCAAACTTTTTTCTTAGAATGCCGACTCCGAACTTCTTCGCTACGATCTTCGTTATGAAATTCTCAATACGAATATTCTGGGTACGATCTTCTATGTCAGGAAGTCGAGTATGAACATTGTCACTCTGAACTCCTGACTTTCGTAACGACTTCTCTAGATTCTCGGTATGGCTTCTTGAACCATATTTTGCTTTCATGTGAGTACTTTCATATACTCACAAATAATAATTACAAAATAGAAAATCATAATCAAATTTAGTGTCTTCAAATCTCCAATCCGCCAGCGTTCAAGGAACTGCAACTCCCTGGTTCCGAACTCCTCAATTCTAGACCCCTGAATTCCATACTATGATTTTCTTTAAACACCATGTTCCAAATTCTCAGTTCTGAATCCGAATTCTTGGATCCGAATCTTCAACCTTCCATCTTCTGAATTCTTAGGAATACAATATTTCTTTCCATTATGAAAACTTACTCAAGATCAAAAAAAGACAATCCATGCAAACCATCTATTCCTTCAGCTTCCTTCAGCTTGGTCTCAACAACTTTAATGTTTTTTAATGTTCAAAATTACATATCATGTAGATTTGAATGGGTGTTCATTGTGTTACCTCTATGGTTATGGATGATAATCTCAAATAAATTTTAAAAAGTTTTAAGATAAAATGATTGATTAATTAAAGATAATAATTAATCTATTAGAGAGTGATTTATCTCAAAAATAACAATTAAATAATTGAAATCTAGTTTTATTAAATGTGTAATTCATTTCATGTATGTGTATGATCTTGAACTAGACCAGAACTTTGTATGTGATTGGTTTCTTTTTAATTTATTTTAAATTAAATTGTTGGCATGTGTACCATATCTCCTCATTAATATATAGGCCCTACATTCCCATCGTTTCTTTTATATAAACCCCCTTTTACCCCTCACCTTCATGTGAGTTAAAAATCATATGTAATTGATGAAGCTCCCAATCTTGTGGTGGAAGTTCAAGTAAGAAGATGAGTAGAAACCAATCTAAGGAGATACAATTGTGGATATGTTGAAATTTATAAACACAAACCATAAATGGTTCAAGGTGTTTCTACCCTAGGTCAGCGGTTATTTTATCAACTTATAGAAAAACTGCCCATTAGAAGAACTCAGGATCATGCCCTTTACTTTGTTTTATTTCTATCAATTTCATAGTTTTTTATTATGGACATATTTTCACGACATCATAATTAATGAATTAAAAAGCATGAAATATGGAACTAAAATGAACCAGGCTTATGAATAAATATTATCAAGATAAGTTTAATCACTTAAGTAAGTTACACTTAATATTAACAAGAATGTGATAAAGATAATAAGGAAATTTACACATAAAAGTTAAAAATCCCTCAATAAAATATTAAGTCATACTAAGACGTCTGTTACTTGATTAAGAGAGAGACTCAATAAAACTACGTGTTAGACCAACCCATGTTGGGACACTTACTTTTACACAGGAAGCTCTTATAAATGTTTTGGGTTGACTTAACCATTTTAAATCAAGAGGATTAGCCCTTGCTAGACTTGGTGTAAATTTGGAGGCAAGTGTTGAAGAAATCCAAGTCAGGATTTCAAGATTGGGGAGTCCACTCAATGGATCAAGGAGTTTTAATCTCACAGTTGGCAAAGACATGCCTACCTAAATACCTTCAAATAGCTTTACCAACCCTTTTGGGGGTTATGTGAAGGGGAATATGGATCCTTGAAACTAGAATTTCCTAAAACTAGACAATCTAAGTTCAATGGTGAGGTCCATTGGGACTCGATAAGATAATGGGAGAGTTAAAATAATTAATTTATTATTTATCATAAAATGTAATCAAAATGTACTAATTATCTTCTATTTTAATTGTAGAATAAAAATGAAAAGCTCGTCAACCAAACTATCCTTGTGTTGAATACTAGGTAAAGACAACATCCTCACCGGCAGTAACTTTGAGGAATGGTTTAGACACCTTCAGGTCATTCTACGCCATGAATGGAAATCTTACGTGTTGGAGTCATTATTACCTGATCCACCTGCCCAAGATGTGAGTGATGAAAAGTTCATGGTCTACAAGAAACATATCAACGATGCAGTTGATGCTCAATGTTTGATGTTATCATCAATTTCAAGCGAACTCATGCTATCTCACAAAAACATTAATGCCTATAGCATGTTTGAGCACCTCTGTGGTCTTTACTAGGAGATAGAAATATAGAAATTGTTTGAGATCTCTGAGGCGCTCTTTTAGAGTAAGCTTGAAGATGGTGCCCTAGTTAGGCCTCAAGTAGTCAATCTCATTGAATACAATGAGCACTTGGAGGTTCTAGGGTTTAAACTCCTTGAATAAATGGGTACTAATTCCATTCTATCATCACTCCCTCATTTTTTCTCCAAATTTTTTGTGAATTTCAATATGAACAACAATGAAAAGTCTCTACAAGATCTTCTTATCCTCCTTCTCCAAGTGAAAAAAAAACAAGAAGCACGAAAATACTTCTATCCTTATGGTGAATAAGAGGAAAGGTAAGGTGAAGAGATTTAATCCTAAAACTTCTTCATGCCCTTCCAATAAAAGGAAGATCAAGGGGGAGGAAAGGGAACATTAAGTTGTTTGTTTCTCATGTGGAAAGAAGGGCCACTGGAAGAAAAATTGCACCCAAAAACATTATTTCTATATCTAGACTAGGTACAGATGGATTTATTTTCATGTTTGGAAATTAATGTTTCTTCTTTTATAAAGATAGCATTTGTTTTCGTAAGGCACATTTATATAATGGTCTTTATGTGTTTTATTACACAAACCAAGTAATTTAAATTGTTAAGAAAGATACCTCACATGACTCATACCACACCTAACTTTGGAATCATTGGCTAGGTCATGTAAATGATAAATGATTGAAAAAGTTACATCAAGATGGATATTTATATTCTTTTAAATTAAAACCACTTGGTGTATGTCATGCATGTTTATAAGGAAAAATGACCAAATCCACATTTAGTAGGAAAGGTGAAATGGCAAAAGATCTTCTTGAATTGGTTCATACCGATGTGTGTGGAACATTTACAATTGGAGCAAGAGGTGGGTACTCATACTTAATAACTATTACTGATTATTTTTATAGATATGGATATATCTACATAATGAGTTATAAGTTAGAATATTTTAATAAGTTCAAGGTATACAAGAATAAAGTTTATAACCATCTTGGTAAGAAGATTAAGAAACTCTTCTCAGGCCGATTTGGAGAATATCTTAATCTAGACTTCATTGATAACTTACAAGAGTTTAGGATTCTATCCCATCTCAGTCAACCTTACATGCCCCAGTGGAATGTTGTAAGAGAAAGGAGTAACTACACCTTATTGGACATGGTGAGATCAATGATGAGTCATGCAAGTCTTCCATTATCCTTTTGGGGATATGTGTTCAAAACTGTGGCACACATACTAAACCAAGTACCAACTAAATTGATAAATGTAATTCCATATGATATTTGGAGTGGAAAAAAATCTATGTTATTAATTTTACATGTGTGGGGAAGCAAAGTTTTTGTTAAGGCCTCTTCAGGTAACAAACTCACACCCCAAGGAACAAAGTTTACCATTGTAGGATACCCCAAGGAAATAATGAGATATAATCTATACGACCCCACAGACAAAAAAAGTTATAGTGGAAAGAACCTCCATATTCATTGAGAGGGAGCACATATCCAAAATAGATAGCAGGAGTGAGATAGACTTCGATGAAGTCGAGGCTAAAGGTACATAAGAGTTGGTACAGGATAAGATTCCACAAATCCCCATGGAAGACAGATCTATTCTAGATACACAAGTACTGCATTGAAGTACAAGAGAGGATAGAGAACAAGAATAGTATGGTTTTCTAGTTACTAAGGATGGTGACTCATTATTAATTGATAATAATGATCCTTTAACCTACAAGGATATAACGATCCATACTTTACATACATTGTTATTACTTCATAATTTAAGCATACTTAGTACAACATATAACAAAAAACCACAAAAGAACTGTATAGGTATAGTGTCTTTAGAAACTAGGAAACATAAACAACTGGTTCATAAATCTTCTATAGTGTCTCCCATTTATTTCATCATATCTAGAGTCCCTTTTAGCATATTCTACTTAATATCGTTCTTCCTGACCTAAGGAAAAGAAAACATACAAAAGGGTGAGCTCAAATGCTCATTAAGGGTAAATAAAAGTAATATCAATCATATGATAACATTTTGAAAATCTTATCCTACAAAAGAGATCATGATATCTTAACATGGAATAAATCATAGAAGTGAAAATGAAATCCCAATAATCATAACATGAAACATGAAACTTTGTGGAATGCACACATAATCATAGAGAATTATTTCTTATTAGTTATGACTCATTTCCAAGACTATCTTAGTGGACAAAGTCCATTTCAGAACCGAGTTCACTCCTCGTTTCAGTCCTATATCACTGAACCGGTTTTAACCTATCGTTCCAGCCATGCCTATCTCATGAGATATAAATCTTTACCCAATGAATTGGAGGGACATATATGTCCCACCCATCTCATAATGAATCTTTTCTTATATGTGACACATAATCATAAATCATACATCATCGCATAACACATGTAATAAAAATTGGATTCTTAAAACATCATGACATCATAAAACAAATCATATAAGGTAAAGGACTTCATAAAAATAATTTCATCACAACATAATAAAATCAATGTAATAATAAGGATAAAAACAGAACCTTATATTATCTTAGATGGAAAATAATTTTGATAAAACATTTGAACTCCATTCTTGAGGAAAATATCCTTTCTACTTCAAAAACATTTTCCTTTCATAACATGTCATATAATTTTAAACTAAAAGAATTTAATTAAAAATAAAATTGAAAACTTGTAAAGGAAGCTTCATTGAAATATTTTTTTAAGAATCCATTAATGTCGTATATGTTAAAAAACATTCTTCTCGTACTTTGGTTGGAAAAGTCAAAAAGTACCTCGTACGAAAAACGACAAAAGATTCCTTTCATATCGTTTACTAAAAACATACCGAAGGGTAAAATTGTATTTAAGAAATTGTAGCGGGATATGAATAATATTACATATTGAAGAAACATGTATGTTGATGATAAATACATCCCAGTAAATACCAAAGTATAATCAATCTTGGATAAAAATGAGATTGTGATATTTTCCCTTACCTTGGGTCTGATTTGATTCGTACGTGTCTGAAGCTCCTGTATAATGATTTAAATAATGTTATTGACTTATTCCAGAATCATACTTATTGATATGATATCATATATGTTCATATTATTAGCTTCTTATTAGAAATTGTTTATTGTTACTTGTTATTCGGGTCTTTATTGCCTTTTGTTCTTACCCGTGTTTTGCCGAATAATTTATTATTCTTTTTTTTAGGTTATATATACCTCATATAAATAATTTTATTACTGTAATATATATCATATTTATTCATTCAATTCATTTATATAATTACTATGTAATGAAGATCATGCACAACGAGTCGCATCACATTGTGAAGACGGTATTCCGTACGTACGCACGAGCGATGATATCGTTCCCATGATCGTGGAATTGTATTGATGTGTATTTATAATATTTCAGTATCAATATAAATTTAGAATAATCATCTATAGTTACTCATTACATCATTATACTAATCCAATTATGGTGGTGGCGGAAAATAGATTACACAACGGCGTGGAGATGGTATTCCGTACGTACGCACACGCAGTGATTTCATTTTTCCATAGGATGGATAGAAGGTGAATTAGGGTTGTTTCATATTTATAATAACATATCAATATATAATTAATACTTATGTTATTACTTTATCATGAAACAACTAAATAAGAAGAATTTGAAGAAGAAAGAAATTGAAAAAGATTGGTAATGGATATTGCCTCTTTTTGACGCGCCTTTTCTTAACCTCCTCTTAGAGAACTAAGGATGGTTTTGAAGAAGACCAGAACCTCTAGTATGATTCTAGGGAAGTGGAGAAAATATTTTGGCATGGGTTGGCCGAGATTGAGTGCTCAAATTGGTGTGAGTAGGAGAGGGAGGAGGTTCCCTTTTATAAGGGAGGAGAGGGGCACCTTAGGAAAATCTTAAAATATTATTTTATATTAAAGTCACATTCAGTTTATAATTGTTCCAAAGGTTCTTTTTTAGAAGCTAAAGTGGGTATGGGTCGAAATTCTCTCATCCAATAGGATTTAGACAAGTTTAGGTTATTATTTTAACCTTATTAGATTTAACTCTAAGTTAAATAATTTAACTTTTACCGTGTCTTTTTGTTTTCTTACACTATATGGTTAATAAACCTACTATAACATGCCAAACGAACCCCAACTGGTTCATTATTAATATATATATCCTTATATAAGTCATTTGGCCGAACCTTAGATTTTTTGGAATTAAATAACAATTAATAATATAATATTTGTTTTAAAAACTATTTTATGTCAATTTTGACACTATTTGGTACTTGATTTTTATGAAAATCATAAAAAATGATAAGTTAAAACCAAGTTACTTAAATCAACACTAAAATGTCATATTAACCTATAAAATTAGTGTAAGTCATAAAAAGTCTCAAATTACATTCATTTGGTCATTTATAACATCATTTATGTTAATATTTTCTTAATAAAGTAATTACTACATCATCATTGTGTCATAAATAAATTAAATTATTTAAAGTCTAAAAATTATAAATAAAATACCATTATGTAGGAAATATTTTTATCTTTCTAATGAATATTTATAATTTAATTTATCTTATGTATAACCCTATATTAAAAATGTTTTAGTTATTAAACTTTGATTTTAACTATTTTAACTATTCTTTAAATAAAATAATATTAAATGTCCTAATCTAATCCAAGTGGACCTAAATGGTCATATTATATTCATAAGGTTTTTTTTGGTCGAATTAAACTTATCCAATAGAATTAGTACATGTGTTAGGGTAATAGTGATATCATTTTTACCCTTAATTACCCTATTTACTATTAACCGTGGTAAAAAAAAGTAAAAAGTTACTATTCACCAAAAATTATTTTCATCTCATTGAACCACATTTTACTTACTGATATCAACCGTGTCTCTTGGATTTTTGAAATTCCATTCACAGAAGTGGTAAAATTATGTTTTATGCAGAATTCAGTTTTTTTAACTACCACTTAGTGGTTTCACTATTCATCAAAAATTGAAAGTTTTCAGAAAAATACCAAAATTTCACCCTAGGATAATTTTGGTATTCCGAATCCAAAAATGAAGTCCATTTTGAATGATAAAATTCATAAAATTTCAAAAAGTGGTTATTACTATTCATAATGGCTATTTTATATAATATTTTAATAGCATATCGTTGTTTAGTGAAACTCGGTATTGTGTACAATGCAAGCTATCGAGGAAGGTCGTGATTGCGTGTAAAGAAAGCCAAGATAATGTTGTGTGTAGGGAATGATTCCTTTTATTATTTATATAACATAAAAAGAAAATACTTCTCATAAAAATCTCAGGTGTTACATTCTACCCCCCTTAAAAATAATTTCGCCCTCGAAATTCGTCATTTTGTAACAAACAGATGAGGATACCTCTCCCTCATCATATCATCAAGATCCCATGTAGCTTCTTCAAATTGGTGGTTCCTCCATAAAACTTTCACCAAGCGAGTGGTCTTTTTTCGTAGAACTTTTTCGCTACGATCCAGAATCTCTATCGGCTATTCTTCATAAGAAAGATCTTGCTCCAGTGGTATAACTTCTGAGCTGAGTAAATATGAAGGATTAGGTATGTACTTTCTCAGGAGCGATACATGGAACACATCGTGAACATGAGAGAGATTCGGTGGAAGCGCGAATCGGTATGCTACCTTCCCAACACGATCTAGTATTTTGAAAGGACCGGTATACCTAGGGCGCAGCTTTCCCTTCTTTCCAAATTTCATTACTCTCTTCCAGGGAGATATTCATAAGAACACTTTATCACCCACTTCAAACTTTATGTCTTTTTGCGGTTATCGGCATAACTTTTTTGTCGACTCTGAGCTGCTCTTATGTGTTGTTGAATAGATCAGACCTTTTCTGCCATCTCATCATCAAGATCAGGTCCTAATAGCTTTCTTTCCCCAACTTCATCCTAGCAAGTTGGAGTCCTGCATTTCTTTCCATAGAGAGCTTCATAAGGATCCATCTGAATAATGGAGTAAAAGCTATTATTATAAGAAAATTCCACCAAAGGTACGTGTTGATCCCAACCACCTTTGAAATCCATAGTTCAATCTCTCAACATATCTTCTGGAGTTTGAATTGTTCTCTCAGACTGACCGTTTGTCTGAGGATGACAAGCAGTGCTGAAACTCAACTCTGTATCTAGAGTATGCTGAAGACTTCGCCAAAATTTTTAGGTAAACCTCGGATCCCAATCAGATATAATGGAAAGTGGTACTCCATGCAATCTTACCACTTCCTTTACATATATCCTGGAAAGCTGATTAAGAGAGAAATCCTCTCTTAAAGGAATGAAGTGTGCCGACTTCGTAAGATGATCAACTATGACCCAGATAGCATTATTTCCTTTGGATGTTTTAGGAAGTCCAGTGACAAAGTCCATAGTGATGTTTTCCCATTTCCATTCAGGTATGGGTAATGGTTATAACATCCCCTTAGACTTCTGTCTCTCAGCTGTAACTTGCTGACAAACCAAGCATTGAGAGACATATTCATCAATATCTCTTTTCATGTCATCCCACCAGAAGTACTCTTTCAGGTCCCTATACATCTTTGTGATTTCAGGATGAATAGATAATGAAGAACTATAAGCCACATCCAGCAGCTCTTTCTTCAATTCTGGGATGGGAGGAACACAAACCTGATTTCTGAGCCTTATTATCCCATCACAATCAAATTGGAAATCAGGAACATTTCTCACCATCTTTTCTAACTCTACATCTTCTTTCTGCGCCTCTTTAGTCTTCACATGCATAGATGGTTGAACATTCAATTGAAAAAGATAAGTTTTTCCCCTTCCATTATGATTCCAAGATCCATCCTTTGTAAATCCATAAATATTGGATCTTTTGAGATCCTCATCATGGATAATCTAGCATGGTCTTGTCGACTTAATGCATCAGCCACCTTGTTCGCTTTCCCAGGGTGGTAATGAATTGATCAGTCGTAATCCTTAATCAGCTTCAACCATCTTCTTTGGCGCATATTCAGTTCCTTTTGTGTGAAAATATACTTCAAACTTTTATGATCAGTATAAATATCACACCTTTCACCATAAAGATAATGCCTCCAAATCTTTAATGCAAAGATTACCACAGCTAGCTCCAAATCATGAGTTGGGTAATTTTTCTCATGATTTTTCAACTGTCGTGAGGCATAAGCAATCACCGTATCATTTTGCATAAGAACACACCCCAACCCCTTCTTGGATGCATCACTGTAGATCACAAACCTTTCTCCACTACAAGGAAGTGTGAGCACAGGTGCACTGGATAGCCTTCTTTTCAACTCCTTGAAATTCTCTTCACACTCCTCTGTACACACGAACTTAACTCCTTTTCGAGTCAACCTAGTGAGTAGATTAGATAATCATGAAAAATCTTTTACAAAACGCCGATAATATCCAGCCAAACCGAGAAAACTTCAGATCTCAATTACTGTTGTTGTTCTCGACCGTCTTTCGATAACATCAGTTTTTGCTGGATCCATAGATATCCCCTCTTTTGAGATTATGTGACCCAGAAATGAAACTTTTTGAAGCCAAAATTCACACTTGGTAAATTTGGCATAAATCTTCTCCTTTCTCAGGGTCTTCAATACAATTCTAAAGTGATCTTCATGTTCTTACTTTCTATTTGAATAGACAAGAATATCATCTATAAAGACTACCACAAACTGATCAAGATAGTCTCTAAAGACTCTATTCATTATATCCATGAAGATAGCAGGGGCATTAGTAAGACCAAATGGAATCACTATAAATTCATAGTGTCCATACCTTGTACGGAAAGTCGTCTTTGGTATATCCTCCCTTTTGACCCTTAATTGATGATAACCTGAACGAAGATCAATCTTGGAAAAGTATTGAGCTCCGCGTAGTTGATCAAATAATTCATCGATGCGCGGGAGAGGATATTTGTTCTTGATAGTGATCTTGTTATTTTCTCGATAATCAATGTAGAGTCGCATTGATCCGTCTTTCTTCTTAACAAACTAAATAGGTGCTCCCCAAGGTGACGCACTAGGGAGTGTGAATACCTTATCAATATTCTCTTGGAGTTTCTTCTTCAATTCCTGCAACTCAGTTGGGGCCATTCTATAAGGTGTCATTGAAATAGGCATAGCACCCGGTATGAGTTCTATTGAAAACTCAACTTCACGATTTGGTGGAAGACCTAGAAATTCCTCCGGAAAGACATCATCAAACTCCCGTACGATGGGCATATTCTTAATCGCGGGTTTTTCTCCAACCATTTGAGATAAATAACCTTAATTTAGTGGAATCAAGACCCATAAGATGGAAGAAATTTCAACTGGAAGGTTATGTTCATCCTTGCATCAATAGATAATCATAGATTGATCTGGAATATAAAATGTGACTTCCCTTCTTTGGAAATAGATATGAGCTCCATATAAAGAAAGCTAATCCATGCTAAGAATCACATAAAATTCCACTATAGGAAGGATCACAAGATTTGCAGGAAGCACTTTCCCAAAAACTTCAATTAGAGATGAATTATAAACTTTTGATGCAACTGTTGTGCCATTAGGAGTTGTCACTGCTAACTCAACATCTAATTGTTGAGGTAACATGGAGATACCCTTAGAAAATTCTTCAGAAATAAAAGAGTGTGTGGATCTAGAATCAAATAAAACATTTGCTACTTTATAGTGGATGGTAAGTATACCTTTCACCACATCATTATCGTACTTCACATCACTTATAGAAATTGCATGTGACTTTCCTTTTTCTTTAGCCTTAAGATTTTGTCGACGTCGATCATCATCAGTAACCCTTGGATTAGGGCATTGATTAGCATAATTCCCCATTTCCATGCACTTGAAACATTGAAGAGTAGGAGGTGCATTCTGTGTAGCCTTTTCTTTGTTCGCATCACTAGACATCTTCTTCCCATCATTGCGGAATTCAAATGCTCGATGACCTTCCTTTCCACATTTGAAACATTTACTTGTCCCTTTAAGACAATTCCCTCCATGTTTCTTTCCACACTTTGAGCATAAGGGAAAACTCATCTTCTTTTCAGTGTGGTCTTTAGATTTCCCTTTGGATTATATTTTCCTCTTCTTATCAAACCCATATGACTGATGGATTACTCCAATCTCCATCTCAACCTTAAGAGCACATCAAACAATTTCCTCGTAGCTATTGAATTCCCTTATGGCTAACTCCCTTCGAAGACCTGGTTTTAAGCCACTAAAGAATCGATCGATCTTACTCTCAGGTTGGATAATAATTCCAGAAGCGTACCTTGCAAGTCTTGTAAAATTTACTTCATAGGTTCCAACAGATTCATCATCGTTTTGCTTCAGTTCAAGAAACTCCTTCTCCATATTTGTTCGGAGAATACAAGGTAAATACTTATTAAAAAATAGGTTTTTTAACTCGTCCCATTCCATGGACTCAATTTCATCTCTTGGCCTCGTATTCTTGATAAGATTCCACCATTGATCAGCTTCACCTTCCAAATGATATACCGCTAAGATAACTTTATCATGATCAAAACATTGAAGAACTGAAAATATCTTTTCAGTTGTACTGATCCATTATTCAGCCACTAATGGATCAGTTGAACCACTGAATGAAGGTGGATGCTGCCTCATGAAGGATTCAACAGAATGTTGTTCCTTCCTTTTCCCGTTTGGAAGTCCTGCATGATTCATAGCTTGAGAAAGTTGTCTGAGCATGGCTACAAGATTTTTCATTCTAGCTCCCATATCGTTTGGTTGTTCAGGGGGACAATCATTGCATTTCCCTTCGCATTCCGCATTAACACGGATCCTTTGGGTTCCAGCCATTGACTAAAACCAAGAAGAATAGTGTGAGAAACACTAATTATAATACAAAAACCACATAATAAAGAATAAAATTTTAACGCTTAAGGTCTTATCATAGGTTCTTCATCACCAAGTCTAAAACACTAAGATTGTTCTAGGCTTAGATATATCCTTAGGGTTCTTACTAAGGCTTTTGCATCCTAGTTTCCAAAGGTTGACTATACCATTCCTCTGATACCAACTATAACAACCCTTACTTTACATACATTGTTATTACTTCATAATTGAAGCATAATTAGTACAACATATAACAAAAACCACAAAAGTACCGTATAGGTATAATGTCTATAGAAACTGGGAAACATAAACAACTGGTTTATAAATATTCTACAGTGTCTCCCATTTATTTCATCATATCTAGAGTCCCTTTTAGCATATTCTACTTAATATCCTTCTTGATGACTTGGGGAAAAGAAAACATACAAAAGGGTGAGCTCAAATGCTCAGTAAGGGTAAATAAAGGTAATATCAATCTATCATAACATTTTGAAAATATTATCCTGCAAAAGAGATCATGATATCTTAACATGGGATAAATCATAGAAGTGAAAATGAAATCCCAATAATCATAAAATAAAACATGAAACTTTGTGGCCTGCACACATAATCATAGAGAATCATTTCTTATTAGTCATGACTCATTGCCAAGACAATCTTAGTGGACAAAGTCCATTTCTGAACCGAGTTCACTCCTCGTTTCAGTCCAGTATCACTGAACCAGTTTTAACCTGCCGTTCCAGCCATGTCTATCTCATGAGATATAATTCTTTACCCAAAGCATTGGAGGGAGATATAGGTCCCACCCATCTCATAATAAATCCTTTCTTATGTGTTCCACATGATCATAAATCATACATCATCGCATAACACATGTAATAAAAATTGGATTCTTAAAACATAATGAAATCATAAAATAAATAATATAAGGTAAAGGACTTTATAAAAATAATTCCATCACAACATAAACAAATCAATGTAATAATAAGGATAAAAACAGAACCGTATATTATCTTATATGGAAAATAATTTTGATAAAACATTTGAACTCCATTCTTGAGGAAAATATCCTTTCTACTTCAAAAAAATTTCCTTTCATAACATGTCATATAATTTTAAACTAGAAGAAGTTAATTAAAAATAAAATTGAAAACTTGTAAAGGAATATTCATTGAAATATTGTTTTAAGAATCCATTCATGCTGTATAAGTTAAAAAAACATTCTTCTCGTACGTTGGTTGAAATGTCAAAAAGTACCTCGTATGAAAAACGACAAAAGATTCATTTCCTATCGTTTACTAAAAACATACCGACGGGTAAAATTGTATTTAAGAAATTGTAGGGGGATATTAATAATATTACATATTGAAGAAACACGGATGTGGATGATAAATACATCCCAGTAAATACCAAAGTATAATCAATCTCGGATAAAAATGAGATTGTGATATTTTCCCTTACCTTGGGTCCAATTTGATTCGTACGTGTCCGAAGCTCCTTTATAATGATTTAAATAATGTTATTGACTAATTTCAGAATCATACTTATTGATATGATATCATATATGGTCATATTCTTAGCTTCTTATTAGAAATTTTTTATTGTTACTTGTTATTCGGGTCTTTATTGCCTTTTGTTCTTATCCGTGTTTTGCCGAATAATTTCTTATTATTGTTTTTAGGTTATATATTCCTCATATCCAGAATGGTATTAGAATAATATATATCATATTTATTCATTAAATTCATTTATATAATTACTATGTAATGAATATCATGTAGAACGAGTCGCATCACATCGTGGAGACGGTATTCCGTACGTACGCACGAGCGATGATTTCATTTTTCCGTAGGATGGATAGAAGTTGAATTAGGGTTGTTTCATATTTATAATAACATATCAGTATATAAGTAATACTTATGTTATTACTTTATCATGAAACAACTAAATAATAAGAAGTTGAAGAAGAATGAAATTGAAAAAGATCGGTAATGGATATTACCTCTTTTTGACGCGCCTTTTCTTAACCTCCTCTTAGAGAACTAAGGATGGTCTTTGAAGAAGACTAGTACCTCTAGGATGATTTTAGGGAAGTGAATAAGTGATTTTGGCATGGGTTTTCCGAGCTTGAGTGCTCAAATTGGTGTGAGGAGGAGAGGGAGGAGGTGCCCTTTTATAAGGGAGGAGAGGGGCACCTTAGGAAAATCTTAAAATATTATTTTATATTAAAGTCACATTTGGTTTATAATTGTTCCAAAGGGTCTTATTTAGAATCTAAAGTGGGTATGGGTCTAAATCATCTCATCCAATAGGATTTAGACAAGTTTAGGTTATTATTTTAACCTTATAAATTAGATTTAACTCTATTTTAAATAATTTAACTTTTACCGTGTCTTTTTTTTTCTTACACTATATGGTTAATAAACTTACTATAACATGCCAAAAGAACCCCAAGTGGTTCATTATTAATATATATATTCTTATCTAAGTCATTTAGCCGAACCTTAGATTTTTAGGAATTAAATAACAATTAATAATATAATATTTGTTTAAAAAACTATTTTTATGTCAATTTTGACACTATTTGGTACATGATTTTTTTGAAATTTATAACAGAATGATAAGTTCAAACCAAGTTACTCTAATCAACATTGACATGTCATATTAACATATAAAATTAGTGGAAGTCATAAAAATTCTCAAATTACATTTATTTGGGCTTTTATAACATCAATTATGTTAATATTTTCTTAATAAAGTAATTACTGCATCATCATTGTGTCATAAATAAATTAAATTATTTAAAGTCTAAAAATTATAAATAAAATAAAATTATGTAGGAAATCGTTTGAGCTTTATAATGAATATTTATAATCTAATATATCTTAGTTATAACCCTATATTAAAAATGTTTTAGTTATTAAAATTTGATTTTAACTATTTTAACTATTCTTTAAATAAAATAATATTAAATGTCCTAATCTAATCCAAGTGGACCTAAATGGTCATATTTTATTCATAAAGTTGTTTTGGTCGAATTAATCTTATCCAATAGAATTAGGACATGTGTTAGGGAAATAGTAATATCATTTTTACCTTTAATTACCCTATTTACTATTAACCGCGGTAAAAAAAAGTAAAAAGTTACTATTCACTAAAAATTATTTTCATCTCATTGAACCACATTTTACTTACTGATATCAACCGTGTCTCTCGAATTTTTGAAATTCCATTCCCAGAAGTGGTAAAATTATGTTTTATGCAGAATTCAGTTTTTTTAACTACCACTTAGTGGTTTCACTATTCATCAAAAATTGAAAGTTTTCAGAAAAATACAAAAAATTCACCCTAGGATAATTTCGGTATTCATAATATAAAAATGAAGTCCATTTTGAATGATAAAATTCATAAAATTTCAAAAAGTGGTTATTACTATTCATAAGGCTATTTTATATAATATTTTAATAGCATATCGATGTTTAGTGAAGCTCGGTATTGTGTACAACGTAAGTTATCGAGGAAGGTTGTGATTGCGTGTAAAGCAAGCCAAGATAGTGTTGTGTGTAGGGAAATATTCCTTTGATGATTTATATAACATAAAAAGAAAATATTTCTCATAAAAATCTCAGGTGTTACAAAGGAAGAAGTAAGTTGCATAGATTTTTCCAAGTTGAAAGAATCTAGGAATTTTGAAATTGATTCCATGTACCAAAACCAAGTCTATATTTTGGTATATCCTTTAGTAGATGTAAATCCAGTTGTTTGAAAATGGGTATTCAAGAAGAAACTGAACATGGAAGGACATGTCAGTATCTATAATGCATTACTGGTTGCAAAAGGGTTTAAACAGTGTCAAGACATTGACTGTGATGAAACATTTTTACCAATTTCAATGTTCCAATCCATTAGAATTCTACTGGACATTGTCACTTACCATGAATATGATATTTGGAAAATGGATGTCAAAATATCCTTCATTAAAAGAAACCTTTAGGGAGAGGTATATATGACACTACCTGAAGGGTTTGTGACTCCAAAGGATGCCAATAAAATATGCAAGTTTCAAAAATCTATTTATGGATTAAAGAAAGAATCCAGTCATAGAACATTCATTTTGATGAATCCATACTAGAATTTGGTTTTATAATGAATTAATGTGATACTTGTGTCTAAAAATGGTTTAGTGAGAGTGTAGTAATTTTCTTAAAAGTATATGTTGATGACATATTACTTATTTGAAACAAAATACCCATCTTACAGTCTATTAAGGCATGGTTTAATAAATTCTTCTCCATGAAGGACTTGGGTAAGGAAACATATATTCTTGGGATCAAGATCTATCGTGATAGATCCAAGAGATTTCCAGACCTAATTCAAAATATATACATTGACAAGATACTGAAGAGATTTAGTATGGAACAATCCAAGAGGGGATTATTTCCAACATCACATGGAATTCATCTTTATAAGAAAATGCATCCTCATATGCATTGGGAAAGAATGAGAATGGAAAGGATTCCATACGCATCAATGATTGGGTAAGTCATGTATGATATATTATTTACTAGGCTAGATGTTTCCTACACATTAATTTCGGTAGGAAGATATCAAGCTGATCTAGGTGACCACCATTGGATGGTATTCAAGAATATCCTTAAGTATCTGAGTCATAGTAAGGATATGTTCCTTGTTTATGGAGGAGATAAGGAACGAGTCATTAGAGGATATGCAGATGTTAGTTTCCAGACTGATCAAGATGAAACAAATTCACAAACAGGATACATATTCACTTTGAATAGAGGTGATGTGAGATGGAAGATCTCAAAGTAAGGTGTGGTCGCAGATTCTATAGTAGAGTCCGAGTATATCGCAGCTTCTGAGGCAGAAAAATAATCAGTTTGTTTGCATAGCTTTAACTAAGAGATAGATGTGGTTCCTAACAGTAAATATCACATCACACTCTATTGTGATAATACTGTAGTGGTGGCTCTTGTAAAAGAGACAAGGTCACATCAACGGATGAAGCACATACTTCATAAGTATCATATCTTGAGGGATTTTTCTTAGAGAGGAAAAGTTCTGGTGATCAGTATTTCAATGGAAGACAGCGTGCAGGACCCCTTGACTAAATTCTTGAATCAGCAGAAACAAGGTAATCATGTGAGGTATAGCGTACTGAAAGTCATAAGTATTTGGCTCTAGTCCATTGGGTGTTTGATGGAGTTGGTGTCTTAGAACCAACTATTTTTACTTTAATTACATGAATATTTAATGTATTTAAATATTAAAAATATTATTACATATTTTCTATTATTCTATATGACTATAATGTAATAATTTCCTAGAGTATTTTTCACATTAATAATGTCCTAACAGTTCCTCACTATGATGAGAACCTTTAAGTGATATGATAATATTCTCAAATGTAGTTCTACGGTTGGATGAAATACTATGATGGGACACATAATATACAGATCGTTGGGTGAGAGTACTCGTAATAGGATGATACTTCTTCTCATGAAGTTCTCCCTTGGTAATCTCCAAGATGGGAGATTATGGGAACAAACCCACCGATAGAAATTCTGCATGTTTTGGTGTCCTCAGATATACCTATTTGAGACCATGTCTAATGGTCTTTAGACTTAAATATTATCATTAATATATGTCATGACTCGTGCACTTTGATTTACTGACAAAAACCATCATGCCATCTATTGGTGGGAAGTAGGGTGTATTGGGTGCGTCACTAATGACATTTTATTAATGGATAATTCAAGGAAGGATTTTCCCTTCTATTTATGGAAGTTGATATCTCGAACTTTTGATTGAAATAGAACAGTTTCCCTAAATTCCATGGTCATGGTGTAATGACGAGTTTATTTTAGGTAGTCAAAGAAAAATGTATCAAGACTATAGGTTGATGACAATATCATGAAACATGCTTGATGAGATATTGTGACAAATGTATTATATTACAAAGTTAGCATTTTTATGTGGATGTCATCGTTGTGACTTTAAGTTCCTTACATTGGGTTCCTTGACCCATTTCTAGATATTAATATTTGAATTTAGGCAACCCCACCTAATTCCAATGAGAAAGAATCCTACAAGGTCATGCACTAAGTGTTTCTGGTGGTCTTGATTAAATTATATTTGAATTTTATTAATGGAATAAATATTATTCTCAAGATCGAGGAATAATTTTATTCAAGTCAAAATGATCGCATAAATTAAATAAATATTTTTTCACTAAATTGTGAATAAAATATAATTATTTATTTTATTGAACATTTAATAAATATTTATTTGTTATTTTTTATATAAAAATATTTATTTAAGAGAATGAAATATTTTATTCAGGTGTTTAATAAATGGAAGATGAGTTTGAATGGACTAAGACTATGTTGGTTGATAAATTAATTATTAACAAGTTGATAAATAATGTTTATCTGGTTGGTGCAAGAAATAATAATAATATTTTTTTCATTATATGGTACGTGGTTTTATTTATGGTTCTGTTTTGCACAAGTTGGAACACCACAAATAATGGTGTTGTTATTGTTATTATGTAGCATGAGTTTTCTCTAATAGTTATAATTGAATTTAATTGTTTTTTCGCAACTAAATATTGTAACTGAAACCCCATGTCAATTAATAAGCTGGTACATCTATTTTGCCAAACCCCAGTGAATTAGGAATTTTTGAGCCAAACATTTTCTCTCTCGACTCCTCTCATCTCTCCCTCTAAAGAATGAGATAAGTTCTTCAAGAATAAGGAACGAGCGATCAAGAACGATCAACGTAAGATATTCGCTTCTCCGCGCTAGCACCTAAAGAATGAGTGGCATTGTTTGTCAACCATTGGAGCCCATGTGGATTACCGCTAGAGGGATTCTACATTGGATCTTTTCGATTGAAATGAAGGAAATCCCAAAGATTCATTTCGGATGATCAACAAACATCAATGAAGAAAGTACAAAAGACCCAGGTATTTAATTTCTTTATAAATTAATAAATTAATTATAAACATATTGTATAAGATCCTCTTTCTTGAATCTAGTATTTTTCTTCTCTTTATCTAAATCTTTGATTTTAATCTATAGATACTGGTGTTCATCGTCTTATTTATCCTAGATTGGTTATTTATTACGGAAAAATAAAATTTTGGTCCTCCCAATCACCACGCTTCTACTATGTATAGATCCTCTAAGACTTTCCCATTTTATATTTTTTTTTATTTTGTTTGAGGAAACATTTTCTTAGAAATATGTATATCATCTAACATGAGAACCAATCCTCTCTTGGATTATCCTATAATAAATATCTTTAGTATCAGATCAATGTGTGTACTTTAACTTATTCCAAGAATCCTCTTGGATCTATCATGAATGATCTTGATCCCTATAATATAGGGTGTTTATCCTATGTACTTCATAGAGAAACACTTTTTCAAGTAGTCCTTAACATACTGTAAGACTGGTATTTCATTTCTAATAAGTAGTATGTCATCAACAGATACTACTTGGATGATGATTTCATTTTCATTAAAAATTATGTGAACACATAAATCAAATTTTTTCTTAATGAAACCAATCTATTTTATCACTTCGTCAAATAAAACATTCCATGAACTAGATTCTTTTTTCAATCCATAAATGGATCTCTATAACTTGAAAACCATTTTGGCATAACCTAGAGTCAAAAATCCTACTAGTTATGTCATGTTGACATCTTCTGAAGGTTCCTATTAAGGAAAGCTATTTTGACATACATCTTCCAAATTTTATTATCATGGTAAGCTGCTATAGAAAGTATAATTCTGATGGATTTAAACATAGAAACCGGTAAAAAGGTTTTATTGTATTCAATTCCTTGACATTGTTTAAACACTTTATCTACTAGCCTTGTTTTATAGGTATTTAATTATCCTTCCACGTCCATTTTTCTCTTGAATACCCATTTGAACTCTATGGTATTTACATCAATTGGTGCATTGACTAGAACCAAAACTTAGTTCTGATAAACATAATCCATATCAGAATTCATGGATTCTTTCCATCTTGAAGTTGTTGAGCTCTCTACTTTCTCTTTATATGATATAGGTTCATCATTGTCAACCAATAATGAGTCACTATCTTTGGTGAATAGAAATCCATATCAATCTGGTTCTCTTACCTCTATTGTGCTCCTATGTAGTACTTGTGTTTCCGGAACCACTTCTTCCATTGGGACATATGGAATATATTCCTATACCAACTCTTGTGTATCTTGAGCATCAACTTCATCAAATTCAATCTTGATCCCACTATCCTTTTTTAGGATGTTCTCCCTCTCAATAAATACGAGTTTTTTTTCGATATTCACTTTCTTATACAAGGGTGTGTATAGGTATTGTCCCTTTGTTTCCTTAGGATACCATATAAAGATACACTTTGTTCCCCAAGGTGCTAGTTTTTTTCCTAACAAGGCCTTAAAAAATTCCTTACAACCACATATACATGTAAATGAAAAAATAGGTTTCTTTCCACTCCATAACTCGAAGGTGATTTTGTTTTCCACTTAGTTGGTACTTAGTTTAATGTTTATGCCATAGTTTTTAATGCATATCCCCAATAGGATAATGGATGATCTTCATGACTCATCTTAAACCTTACCATGTATAATAAGGTGTGGTTCCTCCTTTCACTAACACCATTCCACTGTGGTGTGTATGGTTGGGTGAGTTGAGATAGAATCCCAAAATCATGTAAAAATTCTGTAAACTCTCGGTAAATATTTTCACCACATCGATCTAATCAAATATTCTTTACATTATTTCTAGTTTTATTCTCTACATCATTCTTAAATTATTTGAATTTCTAAAAGTAATCAGACTTATACCACATCAAGTAGACATATCCATATCTACTCAAGTCATCAGTAAAAGTTATGAAGTAATAACACCCACCTATAGATTCTACTGAAAATGGTCTATACACATCAGTGTGTATGAATCCTAGAAGATCTATGGACCTTTCATTGTGTCCAAGAAATAGTGGTTTGGTAATTTTTCCTTGTAAACAAGCATGAAATCTTTCAAGTGGTTTTTTCTCAAAAGATTATAAATAACCATCTTGATAGAGATTTGTCAAACGCTTCTCATTTACATGACCAAGATGGTGATTCCATAGATGGGTGTTATATGATTCATGTGAACATGATTAATTATCTATTTTCAATACATGGTTTTTATAATTTAATACATGAATACAATTATTTAAATGTTCCATAATATAACATATGTTTTCTTTATAAAAGAAACAACTTTTATTTCCAAACTTGAAAATAAAATGATCTGCATCCAAGAATGATTCAAAAATTATGTTCTTTAAAACCATTGGAACATAATAACAATCCTTTAAAACAAATATTATTCTTGTTGGAAATGAAAGGTGGTAGTCACCAATATCTAGAGTATCCAACCTCTCACCATTAACGGCTCACAAATCCTCCTCTCCTTTTAGAATATTTCAAAATCTACTTGGTCCCTGTATTTAGATACATGTGTAAACACCAAAATCTATATATAACAGTCAATGTGTAGATATTGAAGGATTACACATGATAACGAATGCACATTTATCTTACCCTTTCTTCTGGGTGTAGTTACTCTTCCAGTGGCCTTTCTTTCTATATGAAAAACATACTTTCTCCTTTTCCTTACCCTACCATTGGATCTTCATCTTCTTGGAAGGATGGTTCTCGAGAGCTTTAGACATTTATGATTATTGGGCCTTTTCACCTTGTTCTTCATATTTCTTATTCACCATAAGGACCATGGTTTTGTTACGCCCCGTGTCCTTATCCACTTGGTGAATCAAAGAAGGAAGTTATGAAATAATCTTCTCATTATTTCTCATATTATAATTAAAAATAATACTAGAGAAGGTATTGGGTTGTGATGAAATTATGAGATCTATTCATAACTCATCTTTTAATTTAATCCCTAATATTTCTATGTGCCCAATGTATCCAATAATCTTGACTATATGAGCCACAACTGGCTCCAACTCTCTAATATTAGTTATAAACATAGAATTGGAGATCTTATATCTCTCTTGTCTTGCCTTCTCTTGATAGAGATCCTGAAGGTGAGACATCATGCTATATGCATCCATGTACTCATGTTTCTTCAAAACCTCATTGTTCATCAATGATAGAATGAAACAATAAACATATATGGAATCTTTAAAATGTTTCTCATAGGAATTTAACTCTTCATCACTAGCCTCATTGCTAGGTGCATTGTTATTAGGTTCTTCGAGTACATACAATTTCCTTTCAGAGTGAAGGATAACGCGTAATTACCTTTTCCACTCTTGGAAATTTTTTTCAGTGAGATGGTTATCCTTCTCAAGTGTAGATCACAGTAATATGTTTGAAGTAATTTTATTACTATTTATATAAATAATATGAGAATAATTTTAGTACTTTATCTCATAAAATTAGACAAATAAATGAATATTATATTTATTAATCTCTAACTATTTTATCAAAACACAGTATCCCTCACCATTAGATTTATAATATCTTGTTTCATGAAAATTATAGTGTAAAGGATCCATATTCCCCTTCTCATTACCCCAAATTTAGTGGGTCAAGAAACGTGAATTGTTTTAGGTTGGTATTATAAATTCCAATTGTAATATCTCATAGTTTATTGATTAATTGAGTGCACTCCCCAAACCTAAAATCCTTAAATTGTATTTCTTCAACCCTTTCCACTTAGTTAAACCATGTTTTATTTCGGTAGTCAACCCTTGCTGTGAATTAAGTTAATTCAACCAGAAAAATCATGTTATAATTCCCTGATTAATTAATATCAACCCAACATTGGTTGGTCAAGCACTTTTAACTATGGTTCAATTTTAACTGAAGTAGTCGAAGGCTATACTGACTGAATATATATTATTGAAGGATTTTATCCTTTTATGCATAAATTTACAATTATTATTTTTATTACATTCTTTTTAATATTAAGTGGATTTAATTAAGTGATTAATAATGTCTTAGATAATATTTATGCATAATCCAATTTATTTTAGTTCTATATTTCATGCTTGTTAATTCATTAATTCATGTGATCACGATGAAACATCCATAATGAAATAACAATGTAACTTGAAAAAAATAAAAAAAAGTGGTATGATCATGAGATTTTATTCATGGATAGTTAATCTAGTGGACGATAAACTAATTATAAAACTAGGGGGAACACATCTTGAACCAATTAAGGTTTTTCTTATAACATTCCACTTATTAACCTATGTATCTCTCTTGGTTTGGTTTCAAATTATCTCTAAAAGTGAACTTTCTCCACTAGCTTGGGAGCTCCATCCATTGAATATGATTTTACTCACACGTATGTGAGGGGAAGGGGTTACATAAAAGAAACCATGGGCATGTAAGCCCTTACATAATAATAGGAGAGATGGAATGCAAGACAATAATTTAATTTAATAATAAATTAAATGAAACTAGTCACATAAAAATTTCTTATTCTAAGATCATGGTCATCCATTATCATGAAATGAATTATGCATCTAATAAAATTATAATTCAATTATAATATTTCTTATTTAAGATAAATGATGCTCAAATAAATTAATTATCTTATTTAATTAATAAATTCTTTTATATTAATTATTATCCAAATTTCCTTGAGATTCTCATCCATAATAATTTTAAATAAACAAATTAACTCTATTTAAAATTAATAGTGTAAATAAAAATACCTTGGAAGAAACATAGTGAACACCCATCTGAAACTACCCAAAATGTATTATAATCATATACTGTTTACTCTTGTGACATATGATATACATGAATTATCATGTACTTTCCTGACATATACTATCAACTTAAAGATTACATGGATCACATGATTTTCTATCATGTGTTATGCTTTAATGCACATGGATTAATAATTGCAATACAACTCATACATGATATGCAGATATGAAAATCATGAAAAATTTAATTCAACATTAATATGTATATTAAAAACCATCACATGGAATGTTCTATCAACTTAATGGACACATGAAAGAATATATTGATAAGGTTTACATAGTATAATAAATAAATTTTAATTATATACAATTTTGTTTAAGTACACGGAATATAAAAACCAGCTACATGGCGTGTACATTTATCAATGTCTATATATGACACACACCTAGGGACTCAGAATGTAATCATGACATAGAAAAAAATGGACTACATGGAATGTACATAGGATACACATCATATGGTATATGAGTTAAATGATTGTTGAGTCAGAAGTCTTACATCTCGCCTTTTCATTCCTTTAGTTTTATAAATCACAAGTACTCTCTTAAAACTATGATTACTAACTTTTTATATCCAAAGTGTTTTAGTATGTTTTTTTGTAGAAAAAATTATTTTTTACCTAACACCGAAATAATTCTAATGCATTATGAATATGAAAATATTATTCTTCAATACAATCCATCGGATCAAGGATGAGTATGATTCACCATACTGACCATTATTTTGACTAGTGGTTAGACATGTTTATTATCTATCGTACTGAAAAAATCCATGACCATCTGACGGATACTGGAACCAATACATCAGACTAACCCTTATAATGTTTATTTTATTGAAAAATGATAAGGATGTCTATCAAACTATCCTATATTTATAATCATATTATATATAATTTTTTCATATCACAAGGAAATTAATTTAGTATTGTAATGGTGCTAAAAAATGATGTTAGGGAATTTTTTTTATAGCTAAGTTTTAATTTTAATGTTGTTAGAGGTCATCACAACCAACTTAGAAATATGACCATTGGAGCTTTGCCTATAAATAGTTAGTCATTTGAAGAGTCGAGAGATTATACATTTCACAACTCAGGTGTTCTAAAGATTTCTTAGCATGAACTTCTTGTTCTTAGTCTTTGTAATAATTTATGGAGTTCTCATTATAAGGAATCATTGTCAGGGTTTTTAAATTTAAGACAATTTCTTTTTTATTTTTTGTCTGATCATTTTCATGATCAAGGGCTTCAGGGAATAGGGATATGGTGAATCTGATCCATCGGATGGAGGGATTTCAAGGATAGAAAGATGGATGGTGATCATCTTATCAAGGGTTTCCTAGGATAAGAAGATAGATCTTATTCCAATCATCGTATCGAGGGATTTCCTAGTAAGGAAAGAAAGAACTTTATAGGAGGTATAGAACTATGGATACCTTTAGTTAGGGTTCATGACTACCATTACTCTTATGATTAAAAGAGTGAAATCTTTTAATATAGTTTGTAAGTGGTTCTTACTTTTACTAGCTATTATATTTCTTATTTTTACAATTCTTTATTCCACTGTGCATATTACGATAGAAATTTTGTTTTAAAATTATTTCTTATCATTTGTTTCTTTCCAGTGTATCTAAGATAATGAATCAAATATACTCTAATATAATTTGAAAATCTATTATTCAAATTTTAATACTCTGATCATCATACAAAGTTTGAGTCTAATTATTTTACTTTAAAAGGTATTTTTTTTCTTTTAGATTAATTTTTTAACTATAATTCACCCCTCTTATAAGACATAATTAACTCTTTCAATCAAAAAACTTGGTATCAAAGGAGGTTATACTACTTATACTTTCTATTTTTTTACTTTATTTGTCATTTGTGAGTTGTTTATATTTTGTTATAAGCTTCTTGTTTATAAATTTTTATACACTAATGTGTTTGTGTAGAAAAGAGTTTCTATTGTTTTTAAGATGGAAATTATTAATGGTGGAACCCTAGAAAATATAAATCCAAGTCGACCACTTATTTTTGATGGTGATGAATTTGAATAATGAAGATATAGAATGAAGACTTTTGTTATCAACACTGGAGTTGACAATTTTTTTATGTTTATTGAAAACTACAAGTTTTCTGATAAGGATGTTATTAATTTTACAAATAAAGAGAAGTTGGAATATCAAATTAAATATAGAGTAAGGAATACTCTTTTATGTTCCATGTCTATAAGTATATATAGTCAAATTTAATCTTTTAAATTTTCTAATAGTATTTGGAAAAATTTAAAAGTGACACATTTTGGTACTTCCAAATTTATTGAAATAAGAAGATTTATTCTCCATACTGATTACCAATCCTTTGATTTTCTACCTGGTGAGATAGTTTCGAAGATGCACCAAAGGTTTATGACTATTATTAATTGTTTATAGTCTGTTGGAGAAAAAGATCTTGATGATAATATTTTGGTTGAAAAGATTATTGATATAATTCCCAATGAGTGGTAATCTAAAAGAACTGATGTGGACGACACAAGGACGATAAAAAACTTAAATATTAATGATCGTATTGGTACCCTCATACAATATGAAGGAATTTTGAAGAGATATTTTGAGAAGGATGAAAATAAAAATGGTGGAGTTTCTTTTTCTACAACATCTTCTATTCATACTAAAGTACAATCACCTGAGAATGTTGTAAATTATTTGAGGAAGAAGAAATTTGTTGTTCAATTAGATTCTAGTTCATCATAAAATTTTGAGAATGAGTTGGCTAATCTTTCCATAAGGATGAACAAGATAGTGAGCAAGAAGGATTTTCATTACAGATATAAAAAAATTCATAAGGATCACTACTATAAAACATGCCTTTAATAGTTCTAGAAATGACCTTTATCAGTGCTAGAAAAGCACTGACAATGTGAGGGATGTTAAAAGCCCAATTATTTTATCAATGCTTTTAGAAGCACTGATAAATGTGTTTTTTATCAGTTATTTTAAAAGAACTGATAAAGGCCCTATTTAACAGTGCTTTTAAAAGTGATGATAAAGGTCCATATTGTAGTATGTTGTTACAGCACCACTGTAGTGTGCTATAATAGCACACTACAGCATGAGAAACATATCATATATCAACAAAAACAAGTCCCAATATAGAATATAAATGAAATTAAATTTATAACACAAATACTAGAAAAAAAACACTATATTAAGACATTTCAAAAATTGGTTTATACAATTACAAAAATAAAAAATATTACATAAATTAAAAAATAATCTTAACTGTCAATGTTACCATGATTTTCATTGACATTCTTTTTCTAACTTCCAACATTGCATGAGCAGTTTTGAACAAACCACCTTAGCTTGAAAGAAAAAATCCACCTGTATAAGAAAATAATTATTGTGAGTAATACTAAAAAGAAATAAATTAAACATAAATATGAAATAATACATTAATTCTAGGGAAAATGATTTTATTTTGAAAATATAAAGATTGACTCTATGATTGAGTAATGTAGGGAACATGAAAGAATGTGATAAATGTAAACACTATAGGAGTGAAGGGTTTTGTGAGAGAAGAAGTCCATGGATGTTTTTGTGCAGAAAGGGATGAAATATGGACAGATCACCCAAATTCGAACAAAATAATCCACCTATATAATAAAACAATTATTATTTGAGTAATACTAAAAATAAATAAATAAAACTTACATATAAAACAATACATTAATTCTATGGATAGTGATTTTACTGTGCAAACATCAAGATTTACTCTGTGATTGAGCAGATATAATGTTGTTGCTCTTCCAAAAAAGGCAGTGGAGGTAACTTCAAAGAAAAGGATAAATGCACCCCTATAGGGGTGAAATGGTTTTAAGAGAGAAGGAGAATAAAAGATAGATATATCACCCCAAATCTAACAAAAGAATCCACTTGTATAAGAAAACAATTATTTTGTGAGTAATACTAAAAAGAAACAAATTAAACATACATATGAAATAATTCATTAATTCTATGGACAATTATTTTACTGTGAAAATATCAAGATTATATCTATAATTGAGCATAGGAAGATTTGTTGATCATCCTGAAAACGCAGTGGAGGTAACTTGAAATAAATTGATAAATTCACCACTTCAGGGGTGAAAAGGTTATAAAGGAGGAGCATGAAAGTTGGATATAAAATTTTAGAAGGGACGTCTGTGTGATCTCTTGAAAACTTTATCAAATCTTTAACTACATATTCATATTTGTTTGTTAAAAATTATCATTCATCCATTTTTAGTTTATATCCATTCTATTGGGTCCATAAAAGACAAATTTTATATAATATATAAATAAATACACACAATATATTCATTATCAAAAGTGAAAGTTATATACAATTCTAATAAGGGAAATATGGATCATGTTTACTAGAATATCTGAGTGCCAAGATATTCCAAATAAAATAATAAGGGTTTTTGGAATTTAAAAAAAATATAGGGACATAAAGGTAGATAATAAATGAATTTATCACTAAACATTATAGGTGTAAACTAGAATATAGAGAGTGTAATGATCCTATCCTAAATTACCCAATAAACACCATGTCAGGTCATCTTATCACCTATAAAACTCCTCAAAGTCACTAAAGGATGGTTGAAACTTTGGGTATAAAAAACCATAAATGGGAGGTTCTCCCCCCCCCCCAATAGAAACAATTAGTACTAGAGGTCGAACAAAATTCTAGCATTACCCTTGGGTTCAATGAACATGCAGACCAAAAATCATCATTACCTGATATAGGCATACCTGTTAGACAAAAAACTATGGAAATAAATGATAAAATAGCTATATAGACACACATATATGTCAGGATAGTATAAAAACTCACCCACTTATAGTCTATAAGAAATATCAAATAGATAAAAACATAATATTCAAACATAACGTGAACTAAAGGCACTGTAATGATTCAAAAAATGAACGCTTCATGTGATAAAGCCTCATGTGCTTAACAGGGGATATCCCCTTTGAATGTTCAACATAAGAAAACTAAGGACCATAGTGAATTATAAGAGGAACTAGATTCTATGATACATATAATCAACAGAATAACATACATCACTCCACTGACTTGGTTCTTGAAAAATAGCATCTAATGTTGCATGTAAATTGAGGTGTCCATGAAATATGTCAGCATATATATAATCATTAGGGAACCACCAATGTGCCTCAAATTAGTATTCAATAAACAAGAATACAAATGAAAATTTCTATACATTTATATACATATATGAAAATTTTATTTAGTAAGAAGATATAAAACATAGCAGTAAAACAACAATGAATAAATCCAAGGTTTAGTGTCAGGTATAAACAAAGGATCATATATCGGTAGTCAATAAAAATAATTGACCACAAATAGTTTCATAAATAATGGATCACAAACAAATCGTAAACAACTAATCATAAACAAACCATATAAGAAGAAATTAAAAATGAAACCAAAAATACACAAAGAAAATCTGAAGGCCTACCTCGCTTGGTTGAAGAAAATTCAAGACCCTCTTTGGATGTCATATAAGATGCTTGGAAGCAGTTGGGTGGCGTGATTCAACATTCGATTCACTGCAGAGGAGCACCGAAAGTGGGTGGTATCCACGGAAAAATTCTATATTGGGACAGGTTCACAAATGGTTAGGGTTTTTAAAATAGATCAGGACACTTTTATTAGCGGTTACTAATAAGCACTGTTAAAGATCCATTTTATCAGCACTTTGTTTAGCGCTGAAAATATTCTTTTATCAGCACTTATTACTAATGCACTTTTAAAATATTTATAATTATAATTATAAATAAAAAAATGTAAATATTTATAAAAACTTAATAAATATATATAAATATAAATATAGTAAATATATTCCTTTTTAAACATATTTATTATAATTTTATAATTATTTATTTTTATTTATAGAAATATTTTTAGAAAATATTATTTATTTCGTTATATATATTTATATAATTATACATATATATATATTTAATAAATATATATAAATATCAAAATAGTAAATATAATCATTATTTAAGTAAATTTATTAAACATTTAATAATTATTTAAATATACATAATTATTTATTTATAATTATATAAATACTTTTAAAAAAATAGTTATTTATTTATAATTATAAATATATAATTGTATAAATATAGTGAATCTACATTTATAAATATTTTTATTTATAAATATTTTTTACAAATATTTTTTTAACTTTATTAATTTATATCTAATTTTGATTGCATGCATATATATAAAAAATGAGTGAAATTGGATAAATTAAGAATATAGGTACACTTAAACAATATTGAAAAATGTATAAGTTCAATATGTGTGCATATTGAATATAAAAATCCATTAATTACGTATAAGTGAAATCAATATAACACACATTTGATATATATAAAATTGAAAAAGAAAATGACATTCAATTATACGTCGAGTGTTATGCAATTAGTCAATATTTTTAATTCATATTAATTTTTAATTATATACCATTATTCAATAAATATTTGAAAATTTAATGTAAAGCACATAAATATTTTGTAATATATAAATCATATTTATATACATTAATATAAATCTATATATATAATATATATAATTTAATAACATTAATTATCCTAATTATCTAATTAATAAAATATTTAATATTTAATAATATATAATCAATGGATACATTTTTATGAATAATTATTTAATTAATAAAATTTGTAATATTTTTTTCTTTATTTAATTATTTCATTTTATTAGTTCTAAAAAGAGATGATGAAAGAAATATTTATCAGTTCTAAAAACAAAGCATTGATAAAGGGTTCCCTTTATCAGTGCTAAAAATAAAGTGTTGATAAATGATACCCTTTATCAGTTATAAAAAAATCACTCATAAAGGATACCCTTTTTCAGTGCTAAAAATAAAACATTGATAAAGGTTTCCTTTATCAGTGCTAAAATAAAATCACTGAATAAAGGTTAAATTTTTCAGTGATTTATTTAGCACTGATAAATATTCTATTTATTAGTGTTTTTCTTCTAGTGCTGATAAATAACAACGATGTTAAAGACCTATTTTTTAGTAGTGGATAAAAATGATAGAAAAGATTCTGAAGTTACTTGTTATGAATTCAAGAAGGCAGGACATATCTGACATGATTATCCTAAACTCAAAAGGAAATATATGAATTAAATTAATTCATAAAAAATGTCATGAAATATTATAAATATAAAAGTAAGAGAAGATTGAATGATTATGATACATGTAGTGATAGTGGTGGAGATTCTTCAGATAATTCATTTGATAATGAAAGTTTTAGACATAGTAACATTGGCCTTTTTTCATAAGTACCTATGGTAAATAAATTACTAATGGTTGAGGTACACACTATAGAATATCTTACTAATATATATTAAAATTTAAACTATCCAAATGAGAAAAATTCTACATGTTCATATGAATAATATTACTCTTTTGAAGAGGATAACACATTACCTAGATATGATGAAATTTACATATTTTTAAAATTACTTGCGAATAAAAATTGTAAATTTTGTAAAAAACATGATAATTCCAAAGAAAAATTGTTAAGGTAGATTCAAGAATAAATCCTCTAACTAATTAAATATAAAATCTTTCTAAATATTTTGATAAGGTTAATTCTTATAAATTAGTTTTTTCTATATAACGTAAAAATATATTTCTCAGAAAAAGGAATTACATGTAAAAATTAGTTCTAAAACTAATACTGATGAGGGTAGAAATTTAGTTATCAACCTAAAATCCAAATTTTATTTTTTAAAGAAACATATATCCAAGTTTACCATTGGTAATAAAAACATTGAAAAAATATATAAAATTTTTTGACCTCATGGCAATAATTTTTGAATGGGTTTTATAATTAAAAAACCAATATTTAGTAACAATTACTTTGTTCCTAAATGTGAACCATTTTTTTACAAAATGCTAAAGTGGTGTACAATGTAAAAATAATTGTTCTCTTAATAAATATAAATCATTAGGTTTCCTTAAGCATATTTTTCTAAGTAAATGGATTTTTCTGAAAATAATAAAATTGGGAAAATTTGGTTACCCAAAATACTATTTTCTGATAATACCAGACCCAAGATGGAATGGGTTCTTAAAAATAATCTTTCTTTTTTCAGGAAAAGAAATATAGTATGAACAATAGAAATATTTGGTACATGGATAGTGGTTTTTCCAAAAACATGACTAGAAACAATGATTTATTTAAGAATATTATAAAGATGAAAGGTGCCAAAGTAACTTTCAGAGATAATGATCATGGAGAAATCATTGGTATAGGTAACATTGTAATTCTTAGAAAAGATTTAATTTGAAATGTTTTATTTTTTTTTTACTTAAGAACAACCTTATAATAATGAGTCAATTATGTGATTAAGGTTACATTATGAACTTTCGGAATAATAAATATATAGTACATAGTTCCAGGGATGAATTTATTCTTTCTTTCAATCAACATGAGAATGTTTATACACTAAACTTAGAAGACCTTAGGATCCAAGACATATGTTACATTAGTGCAGTGGAAGATTAATATAAGATATGGAAAATAAGTCTAAGACGCTATAACCTTAGAAACATAGTGAATTTGACTAAGAAATGACTTTTTAAGGATCTACCAGAACATAGGTTTGATACTTCTAAAGTTTGTGATGATGATTAATATGGTAAGAAATATAAGTCAATTTTTAAATATATTATTGAATTCATAACTTTTGATGCTTTGAAGTTAGTGCACATTAACTTATTTATTCCTACAAAAACTATATTTATTTGTGTAAAATACAATATATACGTCTTAGTTTATGATTTCACAAGATACACATGGGTTTATTTTTATACATGAAAATCCAAAGTATTTAGTTATTTTAAAACTTTTGAAGCTAGAGTTAAAAATGAGAAAAACCTCTGCTTGATAATTATTCATAGTTATCATGGTGGGGAATTTGAAAATTATGATTTTGAAACGTTTTATAGTAATAAAATTATTGAGCATACCTTTTTTAGAAACCAAAACTCCACAAAAAATTGCATAGTTGAAAGAAAAAAAATAGAGTTCATATAAAGATTACTAGAACCATGTTGATTGAATACATAGTTTCAAAACATTTTTGGACAAAACCTGTTAGTGCTTCCTAATATATTATAAATGAAGTGTTAATTAGACTTTCATTAGTAAAACATCTTATAAATTGTGGTCATGAATAAAACCAAAATATTCTTACTTCATGGTCTTTGGTTGCAAAGTATTAATTCGGAATACTAAAGTTAATTTACATAAGTTTTCACCCAAACACAATGAAGGAATATTTTTAGGATATTCCACCACTAGTAAGAATTATTGATTTTTTAATAAAAATTCTTATAATATTAAGGAAACAGTGCATGGTAAGTTTTATAAAACTAATTTTCAACCTATAGTAGAAAGTTATTCTAATAAGGAAATAAAACAAGTATATGTTTCTGAATTTTTTCCTCAGGAATATTTTCAACCTATTATTGATGAAAAAACTTTTGAAAACCCTAGAAACTATTTTCTTCTTAGTAATCATCTCAGTGAAAGTATCATTGGTGATGGAGATCAACCGGTTAGGGATATAAGTTTATTAAGAAATGAAACTAAGCATCTAGCTTTATTATATCTATTTGAACGTAATAATTATGTTGAGGCTCTAGGGGATTAATATTGGTTAAAATAAATGCAAGATGAACTCAATAAGTTTAGAAGGAAAAAATTCTGGAGTATAGTATAATAACCTAAGGAAACTTCTATAATAGTAGTAAAATGGGTTTTTCAAAATAAATGTGATGAAAATGGAATAGTAGTTAGAAATAAATTTAGACATGTTACTGAGTATTATAATAAACAATAGGGAATATACTATTAAAAACCTATTCTTCAGTAGCAATACTTGAATATTTTCAAATACTTCTAGATTTTGTAGAATTCTTTAATTTCAAACTATTTAAAATGGATTTGAAGTGTTATTTTCTTAATAGATATGTTCAGGAAGAAGTTTATGTAAAAGACCCCATAGTTTTGAAAATAAAAAACATCCAAAACATGTTTTTAAACTTATAAAGGCACTTTATAGATTTAAAAAATCCCATGGATCTTGGTATGATAGGTTAACTGGATTTTTGTAACAAAAAAAATTGTTAAGGGAGTTGTGGATCCAACACTTTTTATAAAAGAACATATTAAAAACATTATGATTATACAAATATGTGTTGACGAAATTATATTTGGTTCGACTCAAAAATAATTAACAGATTACTTTTTATATCTTATAAAGTATAAATTTGAAATGAGTATGATGGGTGAGTTAACATATTTTCTAGGTTTTCAAATTTTTTAAAAACTAGAAGGTACTTTTATATCACAACATAAGTATATAAAATACTTACTTAATAAATTGGGTTATGAAAAAACTAAAACTATTAGTAGTTCCATTGGTACCTCCAATGATTTTTATCTTGAAGAGGCTAGGAAACCAGTTGATTATTAAAATTTTAGAGGTATGATTGGTAGCTTACTTTACTAACATCTAATCATACAAATTTAATTTTTTCAGTATGCTTATGTTCAAGATATCAAGAAAATCCAAAATAATCTCATCTAAAAGATGTAAAATGAATCATTCATTATCTTAAGGAATCTATAGATTTAGTATTATTATACACATATGAAAATGTTTTTGAACTAAATTTTTTTAGATGATGATTTTAGTGGATTTAGAATGGATATAAAAAGTACACTTGTAACATGTCATTTCTTATGAGACACTTTAGTTTCATGGTCATGTAAGAAACTACACAGTATCACTATCCACTACCGAAACCTAATATGTCGAAGCTTGAAGTTTTTGAGATCAAGTGTTTGTGGATACAACACGCACTAATAAAATATGGAATTATTTTTTCTAAAACTAAAATAATTTATAAAAATTAAAGTTCTATTGAAAAAATTAATAACCCATCACATCACTCGCATGCCAAGCACATATATATAAGGCACCATTTCATTTGATATCACACACTTAAAGGAGATATAATTTACTAATCATCGGAATGCAAGAAAAAATTACTAGTATTTTCAATAAAGCCCTTAGTTTTAAAAGATTTGAATTGATTAAACAAGATCTAGGAATGATCAATATTAAATGATTATTCATATCTACATCTTGTTTACCAATCTCTATATAGTGATAAACTAATTCTCATAGGGGTGTATATATATTTATATATTTCTAAAAAATTATTATTATCTAAAATTTTCAATTTTTTAAAAAACTTTTATCATATTGAATTTTTCAAACTAAATAACTATTAAAAAAATTCAATCAAAATTGGTTATAAAAATATTGGACAAAAATTTTATTTTTGGAAAATATTTTTATTGTAATCATATTTCATTAAAAGTTTCATAATTAGTTTTTGTTATAAAATTATCATAATGAGATTTAATTATAAAATTATCATAATCATGTTTCTTAATAAAATTATCATAATTAGTTTTTGTTTTAGAAACTATTTTAATCAATCTTTATTACAAAAAAAACAAGAATAACATGTTACTAATACTGATGAAACATTCTACTCGAGAAATTACTCTTCTATTATTATAATATTTTATAATAATCCATTACTTTAGTTTATAGATTTTCTATTTACTCATTCTTTTAGTTTCATTACATTTATTTGTTTTCAAAAAAATTAAATGGTTTTCTAATTGTAATGATTCTCACTCCAATAAAAGGTTTTAAAACTTTGAGAGTTCAAATTTATATTTTAAACTTTCTTTGATTAAATCTCTACCATCATATCTTTTAAGGTGTTAATTTATGTAATTTAATGTGTTTGAGAATACGAACTTATGTTTCTCATGCCTATATAAATGTAGAGACACCCTCTATCCCACATCGGTTTCCAAATATTTATCACCAACTCTCACCGCCCCACAAATCTGTCAGTTTTATTATTATTTCATTAATATGATCTATTCCTCAAGTCTCATTAAAATTAAAACCAAAGAATATTATACACACATTCATGTTTTCATATAAAATATCATTAAAAGACAATGGTTTGAAAAGTATGATTATACTCTCAAAAGAATCATTTCCTTACATGTCTGGGAGGATGTACGTGTAGAGAAACCAAACAAGGATTTTGATTTGATATATCCTGAAATTATTAGAGATTTGTATGCCTCCGTTGAATTTATTATAGAATATGGTAATGAAAAATTATCGTTCACCTTGTCTGGGAAGAAATATAATGTTTCTTATAAAAGTGTTGTAGATTCAGTTGGAGTTTCTTTGGGAGGAGAGGCATATTAACCCTTTCACAAACATCTTGATAAAATTGAATCTTTCAAGAGAAAAAAGGATGAATCCTATTTGTTTCTATGTTATGATAAAGTAAGTAAAATATCACATCTATCACAAGAAAATAAATTTGTATCATTATGTATGAAATGGTATTTAATACCCAGAAAGGGTGACAGGGACACCCTTAAGGTATCAAATATTTTTGTGTCGGATTTATTGATCAATATAAGAAAAATGAACCTTGTAAAGTTTGTTTCCATTATGGTAGAATCCATCAAAATTATTTAATAAATTCAAAAATCATCATGTTTACTTATTTCATCAAAAATTTACTTATAAAACTTATGAAACATTTCAATTTTGAGAACCAAACTTATCCAATATGAGAGAATAATTCCTTTATTAGTGAAGATATGATTTCAAAAATGAAATTAATATTTGATTCTAAGTCAAAAAAGTTTTTTGAAAAGGTTTATGGAGGTACATCAGAGGCACAAACATCAACAAAATTTGAGGATGTTAAGAAAAATAGATAAATACTGCATATTCCCCACCAGTAAAACAAAAGAAAGAAAACAATTTTATGTATGCTGTTTTTAAAAAACTCATGAATCATAGGACTCGAAAGAAACTATGGGATTCATAGTTTAGTATTGATCCTTTTGAGACAAATCTTTGAGAATTTATGTAGAATATTAGTTAAAGGAATATGAAATGAAAAATAAATAGAAGAAAAGTCTTTCATAAGCAAGGGTTGTTGAAAGTTTGTTAAACGGGGTTGAGAAGGCTTATGAGAATTCAAACCTTACAACTTCTCATATCGATCTGTTTATTCCTTATAATATATTAGAGTTCCTTGAAACCATATTTGTACCATTATTTGTACCTTATATTTCTAATAAGGGGAAATAAATAGTCAAAGAAGTAAAATCATCTGCATGAGAAAAATAATTGGTCACACAAAGTGGTGGAAGGGGAGTTTTCTAAAAAGATAGACAATTAGATACATAAATTGAAGAAGAAAAATAATAGGAAGAAGTTGAAGAAGTAGAAGAATAATTAGAATAGGAAGTAGAAGAATAAGTGGAATATGAAGTGGAATAAGATGTGGAATAATAAGATGATAATTAAAAATTAAAGACTCATGGAAGCTCAAAAGAAAATAAATCATTGAATCCATCATCATCTGATTTACCTTCTTAGTCTAATAAGGATGGATACTTAAAAGGATCTCAATAAAATTCATCATCTAAAGAGAAATAAATGTAACCCTCAGAAGATAAATAAAATCATCATCAAAGAAATAATAAGAATATCAATAATCAGAGACAAAAAATTTGGAAAATATTGATTCAGATAATAATATATAAGTTTTTCAAGTTTCAGATGATAAGAAAGTTTCGAATGAAGTGAAAGATAATATTGAAGAGTAACCTAATATTGAATCATCAAGATCGAAACCTCCCAAACCTTCTTTATGATCATTGGATTCAAAGGAATCCATTTCACAAAATGTCTTTTATTTCATTTTCCAATATTTGAGGAGGTTAGAAGACACCATTCCATATTTTCATAATCTTTAGGAAAGATGAAAGTTGATTCAATGTTCATTTAATGAAAAATTAGTCTCCCTAAAAGTTTTAACAGAATCATTTATATGTATTAAAGAAGTTTTTAAACCCTTTCAAGATAAATCCCAGACTCATAAAAGATTATACAATCATATGGTAAAGTATTCTAGTCAAGTGGATTATGATATCAAGTAACTTGAAGAAAAATTTATTGAACTAAAGAAACTTATGTTAAAAATTTTAGATTCTTTTAAAAAGTTTTATTCTGATGTATCTAGTCAAGTAAATTTCTTGGAATAATTTAGAGATACAAATTATTATTGGATATAGGAAGAAAAAGTCTTTGAAATAAAGGTTCAATATTCAGAGTGGGGGAATTGCAGGGTGAGATAATGTGAAAATGAATTGATCAATATGAGTGATGAGAATAATGAATTTTCTAAGGAGGTTAAAAGACCTAAGACTCAAGTCTAGAAGCAAGAAGTGATAAAATAAAGAATCATCAGAGTTTAGAAGGATCAATAAGAGTTCAAAATGATAAATTCCATTATAAAAAATCTTATGAAAAAAGAATAAAATCATTTACATTTCAACTCTCAATGTGTTTTTTTCAAACATTTTAATTGTTGATGAATGTGATCATCTTCTCATCCAATACTTTTGGTTTTATATTATTTATATTATTTCTTGGATGATTGGTTAGTTCAAAAATAATTTTTCAGTATGATATCAATTAATAAAATTTTAGTAAATTGTGGTTACTTTCCCATTATTTTTAAAAATCACAAATGGTGGATATTTTTAAGAAGTTTTGATTAAGGAGAAATGGAGGAGTTTTGTTTAAGGTGGATTTTTCCAAATGGGGTATTATGCTCCAAAGGGGGAGCTGTATTTATATTTTTCATCATATCATGAAGTAGTTTTAAACTCAATGGGAGTTACAAAGAATATCTTCAAAGTTCTTAAAATAACAATGGTAGGTATGTTTTTCAAAGTTATTTATTCATTTAAGTTTTTTATTTTATGATTTCCAAAACGGGGGAGATTGTTGAGTCAAAAGTCTTACTTCTTACCTATTCATTCCTTTAGTTTTGGAAATCACAAACACTCTCTTAAAACTATGATTACTAACTTTTTTGTCCCAAGTTTTTTAGTATTTTATTTAGAAAACATTATTTTTTACCTAACATAGAAATAATTCTAATGTATTAAGAATATGAACTTATCATTCTTTAATACAATCCATCAGATCAAGGATGATTTTGATTCATCAGACTAACCTTTATTTTGAATAGTGGTTAGACTTTTTTCTTCTCTATCATACTGACAAAATCCATGACTATAAGGCTAATACTAATACATTAGACTAACCCATAAAAATGTAAAAGAAGTCCAAAAAACTATCCTAATTTTATAATTGTAATATATAGACTTTGTTTCTATATTAAGGAATAAAATTTAGAGTTGTAATAGTGCTAAAAAATGATGTCGGACATTCTTTTATAGCTGAGATATCAAGTGAAAGCTATCTGAGGTCATTGTAATTGACTAAAAAATATATTTGTTGGAGCTTCACCTATAAATAGTTGTTCATTTAAAGATTTGGAAGCTTATACATTTTGAAACTAAAATATTCAAAAGATTCATTATTATGAAATGATTTTTCTTATTCTTTGTAATACTTTAGAGAGTTTTAGTTCTAAGGAATCCCTGTCTTGGCTGTTTCCTTTATATCATTTAAATTTTTATTTTGAATTTGACCATTATAACCATCAATGGATTCCAGGAATAGGAAGGTTGTGAATCTAATCCATCATATTGAGGGATTTCAGGGTTAGGAAGACAGACGATGATTATTTTATTGAGGGCTTCCAAGGATAGGAAGACATTACTTATTTCGATCATCATATCGATGGTTTTCCTAGTGATGTAAGATAGACCTTTATGTAAGGTATAAAACTATTTATACCTTTAGTTAGGGTTACTGAATACCTTTACTCTTAAGTTTAAATGAATGAAATCTTTTAATATAGCTTTAAGTCATTCTAACTGTTACTAATTTCTGTATTTATTATTTTTAAATGTCTTTATTCTATTGTTCATATTATGATAGATATTTTGTTTTAAAATTATTTCTTATCATTTGTTTCTACTAGTGTATCTATGATAACAATTCAAACATACGCTGATATAATTGGAAAATATGTGATTTTGATTATAATACTCTGATCATCAGACAAAGTCTGAGTCCATTCATTTTACTTTAATAGGTATTGTGTTTTTATAGTTTAATTTTTTAAACTAAAATTCACCCCCATATTATAATCCATCATTAACTCTTTAGATACAAAAATGGTCACCAGTCAGGTAGGCCATATAAGAAGATATATGGCCTGTCTATGATCAAATAACTACATGTTGTATACGTGGGCTACACGATGTGTACTCTGGATGACTGTGGGTCAGGATAGACCAGTCAACATGCAATGTAAAATTAAATTAACCATGTGTATTTAATGAAAAGGGTTTAATTAATTATGAATTAATTATTGGTGCATTGAACACTAGTACACAATTTGTACCTCCATGTTATGCAGCATGTACTCTTGTGTTATCTGATCAAATCCCTAAACACCTTAGGATGATATCTTCATTTTTAATTCACTCATAAAATTAATTGTTTTGATTATATTTATGAGAAATCAAATAAGAAGAATAGTATATCAGAATTTAGATTAAAGAATGATTAAACATGAAATAAAAACTAAATGAAAATGATCAAATCAATCAACCATATTTAAATAATTATAAATAATTATGTGACCCCTTTGATACCACTTATTGGTTTCGGTCAAAGTAGAAGTCTTCTCTAGGTCATACCCAACTAAACTATGTGCCAACTTTGCACACCCTAATTCCTAGGGAGCACACCTCGCACGCCCTACAGTGCATGGTTAAATAACTCATATTCAGCCTATGTACACCCTCTCTATCTACCCTATATAGCCCAGTCCCCCTTTTCACAATTTAGAAAAACTATACAATACCTTCCTAGGTCCACATGGTTTGAGGTGCATGGTTATCACTAACCACGTCCTAACTGTGTGCCTCTACTATTTCCTCTTATAGCTGAAGGTCTGAGTTCCAAAAAAGCCCTGGATGCTCCTGAATCCTTCCTTAAATCATAGGTAACATTTATAAGGATAAAATTAAGGATTAAAAGTGAAATTAATAGTTTTCATACCTCAAATAAATGTTTTTTTCTTACAATACTCTTCCCTATTCAGAAAAGTTTTCCTTAAAATTTCATTCTATACACTAATACAGATGTGGGTACTTCTATTTTATTACCTCATCTAGTTTCCTTTGTCCGCCGCTGCTCGCCTCCAGCGGATCCTGCTCTTTTTTTTCTTTTTCTCCCTTCTTCACGCAGCGGCCTTCTCCCCTTCTCCCTTGTACGCCCAGCTGCCTCCCTGCACGATGCATCTCCCGGCGCGATCCCTTGTGCGCAACAACGGGTCGGTGTCACCCCATCACCTGCCTTCGGCGCGCTCCAGCGCCTCCTTGCAGCAGTCTCGGGCGCCCCTTGCCCCTTGCAGCACCTGACCCTCTCTCTACCCTCCCCATCGCCCTCCTCAGCACAACAACCACGCGCCGCTCCTATCCTGGCGTTTTTCCACCCGGCTTCAGTCCTCCTTAGGCGCGATATGGCCTCGTCGCTACCCCTCCTGCTTTGGCCCCTGTTCTCCCCTACACGCATCACCTGCTCCGCCTCTCTCCCACACCAAGGCCCGCCTCCCTTGTCCGCTACAGTGCCCAGCTCCCTGCATCTGGCGCCCTCCCTCCGTGAGCCGCCAGCGCCCTCTTCACCAAGTCGTGAGCCCCCCCCCCCTCTCGTAAGGTTTCTTTATATATATATATATATTTACTTTTATTATCATTACTATTATTTTTATTATTTTTATTATTATTTTCATTATTATTATTATTTATTATTATTATTATTATTATTATTATTATTATTATCTTCATCATCGTACTCTTGTTGGATCATGGGTTTTAATTGATGGTGAGTTTTTATTTGGTGGTTTAGGATTTTTAGGACCCGCGCAGGGCGTTTCCGAGAGAGCGCCATCACCGCACTTCGGTTTCGAGGTAAGCATTTCTCCTCGATGCTTGGTTTCACATGCTCTAGTGAGTTTTTTTATGTGTCTGAGTCCTTGGTATTGACTATATAGAGTGTTGTACTTTATCACGTGGCTTCGGACACACGTGTCATCGCGCCTTTGTTCCAAAGTTGTTTTTTCATCGCGCTTTGATCTTGAGGTAGGTTCCCTTTTCACTGCTTCTAAAATTTAAGTAACATTATTTCCTGCTATTTGCGCACACTATCTGTTCAAAGTAAATATTTTATTAATTCTAGTAAACGTGAAATAGTATTAGAGAATTGTTTTTTTAATAATACTCAGTGTAAGAAAGTCTCGTTTATTTTATACAAGACACATGAAATATTCTTTTGACGAGCGGACACCCAATAATGAAAGAATGCCCGTTTTTCTTTTAAAATTAATTCACAGAATATAAAATAGAGTTTTGGTTTAATGATAAGAGATTTATTTTGAAGCATGAATAAGTACTTTGGTTCTTTTGAGAAATTGCATGATTGTCTCTTAAAGTTTATTTAGAAAAAAATGGTTTGATTTGGTTTTATAAAAAATGTTGGCAGCCTGTGAAGTACTGTTTTGGGGGTTCTTTAAATGATTGTAAACCTGGTTTGGTCTTATAAAGAAGTTGTATTTTTTTTTGAGCAGTGATTGTGGAATGTATTCAATGCCCGTTTGGCCCTTTATGGAAAGCGATGAAAATTTTTTGATAAAAACCCTCTTAGGAAAACTCTCATGCCTTGGTTACGATTGATTGTTTGGGAGACCGTGTTTAGAGGCTCCCAGGTACTTGGGTAGTTAAAGGCAAGAGGTTGTCCCATGGAGTGGCTCGAGGTGATGCATGTTGTGCTTTATATATATATTATATCTGATTGGATGCTCGGTTGGCATCGGTTGGCGCACCCCCTTTTTAAACACTTGAGACACGGGAGTCTGGCATATTGAGAGAATATTCTAAGAATGATTGATGCACTGGTAGATTATAGTACTGACCAGTGGCCCATAGTAGGTGGATATATTGGGTTTATTGCTATGGGATTTTCCCTCGTCCTACCTGTGGGAGGATGGTCGAGCGTTTGTGCATTTTTATTTCATCGTGACATGTCGATAAGGATGATTTCTCATGTATAGGTATCTTCTGGTTTATTCTTGATTTCCTAGGTTCACCCATGTCTGTTCGGCTTTTGGTTGCTTGCAGTACTGATTATGATTCTCATATGTATACTTACATTTCCCTTGCTGTGTGTTTTACTTTGTGCATTTTTGGTGTATTGTTTTCCTTGGAAAGTGGTAAATTGCTTTTGATGAGGTTTCTAAAAATGGTTTTCAAATTAAAGTGTTTAATCCTCTTTGCACAAATTTGGAAAATATAAGCATCACTTTTCCTTTTCTAAAATTCATGGACACTAATGAAATGAACACGAATTTGGAAATGGTCAAGGGCAATGGTTCGTACTTTGTTTTTAAGTAAAATATTTAGAAAAAACATACTTTTATACATTTTAGTTCAAACTTGAAATGATGTTCCTTTTATTTTAAAAGTAGTGCATTGGGAATAGATATCCGGCTAGCCTACTGAGTTTAAAAACTCACACCTATAGTTATTTTCTATTTTTAGTGTTTGTGAAGGCTATAGCTTGAGTGCGCTCTCCTAGGCGATGCTTGATCACTGAGTCAGAGAGCGACCCATGAGGTCGCACGGAGTTAGTTCGGACATCGTGTTTGGTCAGTTTTATTTTTACTTCTATTCTTGTTTAGTCACTTTATTCAGTTTATTTATTCTGTGCTGCTCTATATTATTTATGTTGTTTTAATTATTTATATTCGGCTAAATCGTTCCCACAGCCTCTGTTGATGCCCTGGCGCTTGTCTCCATCCCGGGAGGATCGAGAACACCTCTCGGGACATGTCGCGGACCGGCTTGGGTGACCAGTTCAGGGTCGACCATTGTAGTTCCACCAAAACACTTGGACTAGGTGATTTGTCTTATTTCATTGAACTTCATCTCTATGATATGAGATCTTCAACAGCTACCCCTCATATGAAATATCATTCTCTAAATGTACCACTTTAGGCTTCAGTACATGTGAGGGGTTCAGTATGTACTTCCTCAAGAGGGATATATAGAACACATCATGTATCTGACATAGGTTAGGGAGATTTCTAGTAGATAGGACAAATCTATGATGTAATAAAGTATTTAAATAGAATATTTATCTAGGAATAATCATTATATTTTTCCCAAACCTCGTGATTTTCTTCCACAGTGATATATAAAGGCACACCTTGTCTACAACCTCAAACTCCAGGTCTCATCAATGATTTTCTGCATAGATTTTCTATTTACATTGTGTGTATTTAAGTTTACATTGAATGGTTTCAACCTTATCTATTATCTCTTATATAATACCAAGTCCCATAAGCTTCCACTCTCCTACTTCATCCCAACATATTGGTGTTTGAAACCTCTTCCCATATAGAGCCTCATAAGGTGATATTTGATTATTATAATGGATATTTTTTCTATATAAGAACTCTAATAGGGGAAGTCATTGATCCTAAAATCCTTTTAAATATATTTACCAAGATCATAGAATATCCTTTAGAGTTTGAATAGTTCTCTTAGACTGATCATCCATCTAAGTGTGATAATAAGTATTAAAACTCATCTCTGTATCCAATTACTGCAGAAGGATACTCTAGAACCTAAAGATAAATCTTTAATATAAATTAGATACAATAGAGAGTGGAACTCCATTTAGTCTTAACACTTCCCATATATATCATAGTGAGTTGGTCAAGAGAGAAATTGTCCTTGATAATAATTAAATGCAAAAACATTTTAAGGTGATTTACTAATACCTAGATATAACTATTTCCTTTAGATATCCTTAGGAGTCCTATGATGAAATATTTGGTTTTGTTTTACCATTTTCATAATGGTATGATAAATGGTTGCCACATACCCTTATACTTTTTTCATTTAACCTTGAATTATTTTCATAACAAGCATCAAGATATAAATTCTAAAATCCCCCTCTTCATGATATCCCGCTAGAAGTTTTGCTTCATATATCTATACATATTGGTGATTCCTAGATGAATAGAGAAGGATAAGATATACACATCATCTAGAGTTCCCTATTCATCTCCTGTTTTTATGGGACACATATCTGATTTCCAAACCTTCTAAATTCATCGTTAGCAAAGTTAAACTGTATAATATTTTCTACATTTTTCAATACCTCCTCCTCTTCTTTTTGGGCCTCCTTGATCCAACCAAGAATGGATAGTTGAGAATTTTTCTAATAAAGTTATGATGAATTAACAATTATGATTCTCATGTCCATCCTTTACATGTACAAGAAGATTTTATCCCTTTCATTCTTCATCATAGATTGGATTGTGGTATCATTTATACATAGATAATCTACTACTTTATTTTCCTTCCTAGGATGGTAATAGATTGGACAATCATAATCTTTGATCATATTTAACTACATTAATTGGTGTTCATTTAGTTCCTTTTGTGAAAATATATAATTGAGGCTTTTATGATCCATATTTAAGTCACACTTCTCCCCATAGTGATCATGTCACAAGACCTTCAATATAGAGATCACTAAAACCAAATCTAGATCATGCATTGGGCAGTTCTACTCATGGGTATTTAATTTTCAAGAGGAATATGATATCACTTTTTAATCTTTCATGAGTACACAACCAAATCCTTTTTTTGGACTCATCTTTATAGATTAAAACTATTTACCCATTGGTAGGTATTTTGAGCATAGGTGCAGTGATTAGACTCTTCATTAACTCTTTAAATCTATTATTTCATTCATTAGTCTGGGAAATATTCACTCCCTTCCGAGTTAGCTTAGATAGTGGGTTTTATAATAGATGATATTACCTAACTAATACAAGGAAACTATAGATCTCTATCACAAATTCCAGTCTGGGCCATCCTTTAATTTCCTATATTTTGAATGATCCATAGATATCCCTCAGTTGGTTATAACGTGCCATAGGAATGTTATTTACTCCATCCAAAACATGCATTTACTATAATTCACATATAAATTTTCCTTTCACAAGGTCTTTAGTGAAACACTAAAATTCCCCTCATGATAATCCTTTATTTTAGAGTAGATAATAATATTTTCTATAAAGACTACCATAAATATTTTGACGTAATCCCAAAAGAATATTTTCATTAAAGAGATGATGATAATTATAGAATTAGTGAGTCAAAATGGAAAAAATATTAATTTTTAGTGTATATACCTTGTAATAAAATCATTCATGGGTATATCATCCATCTTCATCATTACTTGATAATATTATGAATGAAGATCCACCTTAGAGAAGTACAGAGATCAATGTAGTTGATTGCACAATTCATCAATCCATGGTAGGGGATACTTATTATTTATTGTGATCTTTTTAATCTCATTATAATCAATGAAAAGGTGAATTGACCAATCATTCTTCTACATGAAATGGATTAGTGCACCCCACAGTGAAGCTGTTGGACATAAAAAATCCTTTATCCAGATTCTCCTTCAGTTTCTTTTTCAACACTTTAATTTCAATAATGACTATTCTTTATAGAGTATGGTATATTATAAAATCACTAGGTAAAAGTTTTATTGAGATATAAACCTCTTAGGATGAATACAATGAAATTCTTCAAGAAACACATTAATGTGTTCCCTCTCAATGGGAATGTCACCAAGGATGATATTTTCCATAGTCTTAATCATTTAATCGAGATAAACATACTTATAAGGAAATAATATCCATGCATTAGATGGTGATTCCAAAGTAGATCTATCTTCCTCCTTGCACATGTATAGAATCTGAGGATGATTATTGATACATAGGGTAATATCCTTCCTCTAACAATTTATTCTGGCCCTATACATGTAAATTCAACCCATACCTAGAATTTCATTGAATTCCACTAAAGGTAGTATCAAAAGGTTTTCAAGGAAAATCATCCCAAAAATATGGATAGAGGATAAGTTATATAATTGGGATCCAATATTTTCCCCATCTTCCATTTTCACATATATCTTCACTTCCTTATTTTTAGGTGGTGTTTTAAAAGTTATACTAAACTTATGTGACATGAAATAATGTGTATAACCATAGTCATATAAGAAATTTGATGTTCATGAATGGATGATATGCCAGCCTTTAGCAATTTGATTCTAGTTCTAATCATTTACTCCATCCAAAATAGAATTAGGGATGATATTTTTCAAACTATTAAACATATAAAAGGGAAACTATGAAAATTTAAGATATAACTCATAAATGACATATATTCATCAACCTATGAATTTCTATTTTTTAATCTAAGTTATCCATGGTCTATTTTCTAACATAAAATTTCATAGGAATTTGTGTTCCCTTCATAATGGTCCATAAAGAGCTTGTTAATTCAATAAATCATATCACCCAAGAGTGTCAAAATAAGTGTGAAACATGGTTTCATTGTCTTAATCTATGTGATTATTGAGTTAATACTAAATCTACCCTTTTGGGGATATTACCCCGAGGTACAACAATTCCAGATCCACATCCACTTATAGTATCCAGATAGATTTTTTGTTTCTTGGAAACCACTTACTCTTTAATTTAAAAAAATTGGTATGTTTTACCATATTTAGTATTATCCCTATGGATTTCACTAAGGTTTTAAAATCATAATCCCCAAAATAAAAATTCATTTCTTTGATACCAACTATGATAGCCCATATCTTTTATACAATTTAATTCATGATTTATTACTTATAGACACACATAATAAAATCCTAGAATATCAAGAGTCCTAGTGTATTTGGTAAATTAGGTACATAGAATATTAACTTGAAGCAATGATATAGAAAAAAATAAAAACTCCATAACATGCCTTCAAATTACCTTGGTCTTCTAATATTGTACGGGATAACCTAGGGATGTACATAAGAAAGGGGTGAGATATAAATCCCAGTAGGGGAATAATAAAATCATAACATTATGAAAGTAATACATGTGAGTCAAGAGGAATATAAAGGTGACATAAATGGGTGATAATAATAAACATGAACATTGAAACATGATAAAATATTATAACACCAAGGAAATATAAGAATGTGGAAGCAATATAAAATATGACATCATAAACATAATTCAAGGATAACCACTGAGACAACATAACATAGTGTGCTGAGGATAACCACCCATGAACCATAAATGTTATTTCATGATATAAAAATATTACCCAATGCATTGTAGGGATATATAATTATGGTATCACCTGTCACATCTATATCATATACATGCATTCATATTCCACATAGATTATATAGCATAATATTGTCTTTTATAACTTTTAATCCCACGATTAATGAGTGTGGGTTACATACATGTAATTCCTCAATCAATTAAGGATAATTATATATATATATATATATATATATATATATATATTAATACCCTTAAGTGGAAAGGGGTATGGGTATTCACAATATAAAAGTTTGGCGTGGAAAATCATGGGATAATTTTGGCGGCATAACGGTTGTGCATAAATGTTCATGGAAGGGTTTAATGAGAGGGAAAGAAGGTATATCAATTCCTGTGAATCATAAATATAGTATATCAATGTTCAAATACACAATAAAAAATAAAAAATTGGAAATAAAAATGCATAGTACAAAGAAAGTACTTGAAATAAGAAGGAAGAGAAAAGGATCCCATACCTTGAGAGGGAACTTCTAAAATCTTGAGAGGACGCTCTTAAGATATTGGGAACACATTGGGAGGTATTTAATGAGGTATAGGGAGAGTTAATTCTTTATTAATGGGTTTTTAGTGAAGATAAGTTGGAGGTTGGGTGGTTATTTATATAAAACTAGAGAGGAATTATTTATTAATTTCTAAACTTAGGTTTTTGACTCCATATAACAACATAATAAAAACAACAAACCATAACATGGTTTTACCATGGTTTCTTCTAAAATAGGATTAGTTTTAAATATTTAATAATTCCAATAACTAAATATAATAAAATAATACCATTGGTGTTGTGTATGTGAGTCACGTTCATAAATAATTCCTTTTAAAACCTTAAAATATAATATCGGTTTTGGAGGATTTATTACAGTTTTATAAAGTTAATCAAATTACATCAAAAAAACATTATTTTATAGGTAAAATATATATTTGTTCATGGATTCCATTTATATTATTTACTACATCACTTTTGAGCTATTATGATGTCCTAATACAAACCGTATATTCATACCATATTTAATTTTTACGTAAAAAATCAGTTGTTTTGGAAAATTATAAAAACATAACCATTCTCTAATTCTAACATGAGGATTTAAATAAAAATTATTTTACCAAAATAATTTTATAAATATAATAATTTTCACTTTTAAATGAAAATCCTTATTTACTAGAAAATACTTTTTCATATAAGATTAAAAACTTCTTAACCCTTATAAAAATTATATTTGACTTCATTATATTACATTATCATTTATAATTAAATATATATTATTTAATGATAAAAATTTATTAAAATAAAATTTATTTCAAAAAAATGAATTTATAAAAGTAGTGTCCTAATTGAAACTTTATATTCCCAAAAACAAAATTTTAATTTCTTTATGTCAAAATATAATTTGTATCAAACCTGTTATATAATCATTTATAAAGTAATAATAAAATGAGATATAATTAATCATTATTTTATTTAAAATAAAATATAAAAAATAATATTTTTAGGGTTTAGATACGTAACCCCTTATTCCATTAGTATACACCCTAAGGGTAAGGTGTGCAATGGTGGTTCTTTCTTAGGGTGGTTCAGCGAAAATGATTTGAGATGTGATATTTATAAGCTTTAACTTCTTCCATAAATTTTTTTTATCTTGAGATTTAGTTATTGAATCTCATATTGGTCTTGGTAAAGGTTAAATCCTAGTGTTTCCATCTTCCTTAAAATATATGACAAATGGGATTCATAAGGTATGATCCTATTAGTCGAGGTCATTACTTATTTCTTCTCTATCAACTAGACTTATCATAACCCTTAATATATACTAATCTTAATGGTCACTATATAATTGATATATTTTCAATGGTAATGATGGTTAATGGTATTTTAATTCTTATAGGATATATGTTATAATGGTCCAAAATAACCAAAGTATCACATGTGTTTTACATAACTACATTAATTAATAAGAGATTTATTCATTAAAAAGGTGATTTTTTTAATAATGTTTGGGTCATTACACATCATCTCAAATATCCCAAGACTAAGGAGTATCTAGAAGGAAATCAAGAAGAATAATTTATGACTTTTAAAATAATAGAAGTCTCAGAAAAAATGGGAGGTCCTAAAAATCTTAGCTCTAAACCTCTAAGACCATGTCACATGAGAAGATAGGGGTGATCAAATCACTAGAGAGTCCATGAAGCCTGAAGATGATATACAACTGCAATATCATGTCATGAAGGCAGCCCATATGGGGATGAGAAATATCAAGTCTCATAGAAATCAATATATCAAATACTTTGGATAAAAATACCTCTTCCAGAGTCTATAAAGGGTTCGTCTCTCGATGTTAGTGTTTGATCAAATCTAAACTTCCAAAAAATAGATTTGTGAGGCATCATAAGATACTCTTGAAGGAAAGGAACACCTCACCATAAGACACCTTAGATGGGGGAATTCAACTCATATATATAGGAACATTCCATGGCCATAGGGGGATAACTAACTCCATCAGACTTCAACTTATAGATATAGGATCGTTCCATGGAAAATAAGGGGATGTCTAACTTTATCTACATTGTATCATGGGAGGGTATCACGCACCTTGGATATAGGTGGTGGGATACCTAACCCTACCTATGAAAATGTAATAAAAGATCGCAACCCTAGTCCCTTTGGGAGAATACCTAAATCTATTAATTATATACTCATAGGAAAGGTATCATACAACTTAAGAAGAATTATAGGTTGTATGTCCCTATCTAGTGTGGATCGGAGATTTTCATTTCATCCCATGAGGAATCCCACTCATAAATGATCACTCAAACATCCTAATACTAGTGAAAGGGAATAATGTTGTGTGTCCAAGGGGTACACAGGGTGTCACCCCAAGTTAACAATCTATTTGTGTGTTTCCAATTTACATGGAATGAAAAATACCAACTACATGGTGTTTGAGTCTAGACACACATCATGTAGGTATGGTTATGGAACTCAGCATGTGGCTCACTTCCCCAGTCATTTTCTTCTAGGGGTACACAAGGTGTATCCTAAACATAAACAGTTTATAGGTTACCTGAACGCCTTGGGAGTGTACCTCCTATACACATTGAGTTTTATGGCTAGGGTCAAACAATTTGTGGTATAGGACACAAGGCCCATGATATTTAACTTGATTTGAAACCCTAACACTACATCTTATGAAATATGAGATGTGTTATCTTCTGAACAATATGTTGTGTAGTCTATAATTTTCCAAAGAGTCTATATTCATCTTGAATATTCACCACATTTGATCAATTCACTATTGGTATTGCTCAAAAAACTCACCAACCACACTAATTGGATTGATTTCATTATTAAAGGTTGAATTTTGACCATTGTTCACCTAGAAAAAATGTATCTTTCCTCTTCATGTAATATTCACACCACATCTCTTGAATGGACTAATCATGTTTCTTCCCCAGATTATCATCACTGCCAATGATCCTCCAATAACCATTTCATCCATGGATACACCTTTTTTAGAAAATGATTTTCACCCATCATCTGTCATATTGAAGTTATTCATCAAAACTCATAACATAGTTGACACCCAATGATATTACATATAGAAAACCTAACACCAACCAATCAATCCATTTCATTTCACTATCATCTAATATTTATCCTTGAATCATGAACCCCAACATCAAATCCAAATGAATAACATTAATCTAATGTTTTAATGAAAATCATATCTGTACAGTGAAATAGTTGAGCCACCATCCAAAATAAATGTTTTTGGATATTTTGGAAATAATGGAGGGATAAATAGATAAGTAATAAAATAATCATATGTTTCAATATCAAACTCCCCCAAAAAAAGTTTCTAATGAGAAAAAAGTAAGATAGAAGGTCCATGAAAATATTTGGGTCATGGATTAGATTTGGGATGAATTAATCCATGATAGCATCAATCATCAAAGACAAGGTAAAGAACAATAAATAAAATTTCACTACCTCATTGCATAATGTTCATCACTTCAATATATTGATGTGTACATGGTTCTATTCATCATCATTGCATAATTCGATCAATCATGTCATCATAGATATAATCATGATCCTTGATCTTCCATCAATACACCGTAAATATGGCTTCACTGAAATATCTCCCTCACTCTAGGATTTACATTATGAAAAATGGATGGCCCTAGGGAGGGGGAATAAAATGAATTGTATATAGAGGTTCATAATGATTGTAAACATTAAAATAATTAAATATTTAATTAATTTTTCATTTATTAAATTTTATTGTGACTGTGTACCATTAATATTCTCAATGGAAACAAATATTATGTTCCACCTGGGGTAAAAACCTCATTCCATATTTAATTGTGGTATTTTTTCCTTATCTGAGGTCATTTTCAATAGATATAGGCATTTTTTAAGAAACTCTCATGCGTGTAAATAATAATATAATATTTTACTATATTATTTTTTAGGCCAAAAAGCACTCATCTTTTCATGTAGATTCTTAGAAATGGTAAATATCATTTTCTAAACCAATGGAACCCTCAATAAAATTCTAGGGTCATCTACTAGGGTAAAATTACTATTTTACCCTTTGAAATGCCTTGGGATATGAAAAATAAAAACTGAACTAAGACCCACTAGGGTGAAACTAGGATCACTACATCCTCCCAACGTTAAATATATTCATCCTAGAAAAGTTATAATTAGATATTCAAAATAAAAGGGATCATGAGTATTCCCATGTTGAAAACATTATACCATCACATTCAAAACCTCCACCTTTAGAGATGTGATATCTAAGGAAACTCAAAACAACACTGTCTATAAAGGAGGAGACCTTCATTCAACCATGAAGATACCAACTCTAATATATATTTAAGTGAGAAGGAAGAGAAAACACATATCCTCCATTAGAACATATTACCAAACCTCTGTACTCTATTCAAGAGTCACCTTAATTCATTAGATGATATAAACCCCATAATCCTATGAATATCTCATCCAAATAGTTCACTAATAATGACACCCCTAGTGGGTGCACCCCTATCCCCACATTTTAAAGAGAATTAATGATGGTTGTTATAGAGATAAACCTATCTACACCACACAACCATACTTGGAACTTAACCAACATTCATGCCAATGCAAGAAATGTGTAAAGGCTATATGAATTTTATAGTTTTCATCAGCAACCACTGCCACCACCTTCTAAAAAGGCATAGGCTCCATTGTTACTATCTTATAACACAATAGAAACTTGGGAATCTATCTAAACCTTAACACTAATATACCTAAGGTTTTACCACTCACTTCATGACCTTTTAAAGGTTCACACCATTAGTTTAAGATATCCTAATAGGGTTTTCATCACTCATTTTTGGAAGCTATCAATGATAACATCAATCACAACAACCAACACATGAAATTGATTAGTGACACATCATTGCTCATAGAGTGACCCAATCTACCACAATCTGAAGTGGATGACCCTAACAATTCAGATAATTCTACGTTTTTATCTCCAAGCTTATATAAATGACCTTCCTAAGTGAAAAATATTTACATTTTCTTGAGAGTACCACCTCCTCTATCACAAACAAGGTTTTACAAGGGATGGGTATCCTAAAAAATAGTGGGCATGAAACTCCAAGGACCTTAATTTACTAAATAGTTCCCTGATAAGGATTCCCACCACAACTCCCAACATGTGCACTAGGGAAGAATCACTACCCACCTGAGGAAGTGTATAATATGCTTCCCACCTAAAAGGAAACCATTTATTCCCATAATAAAACTAATTTGAAATCACACCCATAGAATTATTCCCACAAAATAAAGGCATGAGGTCACCACTATCAATCAAAGGAAAGAGATGTCTCCCTTTCCAACCAAGAATAAACTAACCAAATTAAACCCCTCACAAGCTTCTACTATTTATTGGACATAGAGTCCTTTATTAATGAATTCCAATCACAATTTCATGACACTTCTACTCCAATATAATCGTTCTATATATCCTTAATTTACAAATTCCAAATAAACTCCATGAATATGAGTTTCACACTACAAGAACCCAAGGCCTAATAGGCTCCCCCATGAATTATCTCAAGGAGAGATTTTGTTAAATACACTGTAAATTAATAGTCTCTCATTATATCCAATATACAAGTAAAAACATACATCATTTTTTTCCAAGGTTATACATAGGCCAACCTTATTAATAATACATTCATTCCTCATTATTCACAGAGAGTGAAAGTCTTCTCCACACACAAAGGAAAAAAACCACACTCACTGGTTGATAGGAAATTATCTTAACATCCTGAGGATTGTAACCACTTTCCACACCTGAGGGTTATTACTTACTCCTGGAGTCATATATCTCCCCATCAAAAAAATCAATTCCTCATGATGCCCAAAATGGGTAACCATTTCAAAGTGAGGTGGGTTCTATCACACCTCTTCTATCTCAAGATGGAATTTTCAAAAATGCCTCTTCCACCACCATAGTTAAACTCACTTCACTGGAAGGATGAATAGATAATGCTCATAACCAATGGAATCTTTATTTATAACCAAGATATTTTCCATGTATCCATTAACATATCCAACTCCCAAAAATAAAGTATTAGGTGAAAAGTGTGTGCATGTGAAAAACAACACAAGGGTCTATAGGGAAATAGACACAAGTTTCACTCTAGTTCACATTAGTTATCCCACAAGCATAGGCATCAATTGTATATTTTATCTCACAAATCAAGTCATAATTACTATAAAATAGACATGGGGAATAATACAAACCATAGGTGGCATAGCAAGGAATCTCAACCACAACTTGAAATATAGAGTATTCCCAAGTAACTAATATCAAATAAATTCACTGTGAAATATTCTTGGGAAACACCTCACAAAGTCTTCATGTCAGTCGTGTACCTAAACACAATCATTATACCCTGATAAAGTTTCAAAATTCTTCATTCATCTCTAACAAGTGATCAAACCCTAACTACAGTAGATCTGTCTCGTCGTCAGTTCAAGAAACACATCATCCACTAATGACTCATTGTTTCATATTCAACGGATGAACCAGTATATATAAAGTAAAAGTTTTATTTTTATAGAAACATGATTTCCAAACTATAACTAATCCCCTATAATCTAAGGATTAGGAATTCCTCACAAAACTCCTAAGGCATGTCATCAAATGCACGCAGCATAACCAATTTACCGATAGTCTTTCCAAACCTAGTCGAGACTATCATTTTTTCACATGAGAGAGATACATACTAATTGAATGAGGATAGATACTACCTCATATCATAAGGTCAGAATACCTCTTACCCAAGTCTCATAAAACAACACCTCATTTCTAAATATTAGATGGTGAGATAACCAAACATAAGAATGGGCTCATCATGACCCTATCTCTATACACAAGTTATATATTTGCAGGTAGAAACCTATAATCAATGGGAAACACTCACAAAGTTTATAGTATAGCACCACAAGATTTTATGGTATTTTTCTTCTTAAATAAATTTAATTTACTCGATAGCATATGTTTCATGCAACACCAGACTTAAATGAACCGTGATATACTATTAAATATTAACATGATAGTTGGAATAGTAATGTAGTTATTAGGAATAATAATATGACCATTAGAATAATAAACTCACATATTAAATTATAACTAAAAATTAGGTATCTTATAAATGATAATATGATATATTTATATCATGGAATAAGTAAATAAATGTTTTAAAAATGATAAATTAAGTGTTTGTATTTTTGTGAAATGTAAATGTTTAAAAACAATTTTATAATTAATATAATAATTTAAAATAAATTTTATTTTCATAAAATATATTCATAAATAAATATTTTTTTATTATAATTATAATATAATTTTATGAGACCGTAATTTATTCTTCAAATTGTTACAAAATGAGTTATAATTTTTAAATCATTATTTTTTGAATAAATGTTGATTTTAATTAAAAATTAAATTTATCAAATTTATAAAATTATTTTCTAAAAAATGGAGTCCATTTTTTAAATCTAAACATCTATAAATTATTAGGGTTGATTTTTGGTAATTTAAAAAATAGTGGAATTTTTTGTGAATAGTGAAATACGGTAATTTACGGTATTAGATAAATATGTGAATTATTGAGTCATGGATGATGTATGGATTATTTAAGAACCATTATTTAGAAATCAAATGCACTATTTACTATACTTGGTCACAATAATCACCATTATTTATCGCCTTTAGCCAAAATAATAAACAAATTAATAAAATAATCAAAAAACACCACTCTGCTCCACTATAAATACCACCCCTCACCACCCATTATCCTTACAACTTATAAGCCTTGTATCTTTCTTATATTATACTCAATTCCACTCCCAAATCTCTCCCTTATGACCTGGTCTTTCTGTTCTTACCAAAAGACCAATCCCAAGTGCCTTAAGGAGGTTCTCAAGGAGACGTTATACAAGAGGCAAAATCCGCTTTCGTTTTCTTTTAATTTCTTTTTATTTATTTTTGTTTTTTATACTCTCTATACATCATTAATATAAAAATTAATGATAACTATATTATCTTATATATACTATAATTTTATTATGTTAATGGAATATCCATCATCAAAACCCTTCTCCTCTCTCTTTTATTATAAAAATGAAAACATCATTCGTGATGTGTCGATTTACCACCATCGTGGAGAATGAATTTTAATTTTCCATTACAGCATTCAAGGCTGGTAAAAAACCATTATTATGGTTAAATAATATTTCATTATACATATTATAAGTTATATAATATTCTAGAACCAATATATAAACATTAAATTAAATAAAATGATATAAGATCACGATGGTCATAAAAATGCCAAAATAAATTAAATCATTTTCATTAACGTTTTATCTAATGAACAATTCTCATACCATATAACCAAATGATATATAATAACATTTTAACTTCCATAATTTCATTAATAACAAATAATATTAATTCTAAATAATTATTCCCATTTTACATGAACTTTTATACTTGTATACAAGCAAACGGATCTTGAAAACCAAGAAAATGAACACTCCTGGAACAACGAAATTGAATCTTATAACTCATAAAAAAATCCAAACATGAACTTAATAAAAGTATAATAAATCAAATACATGTATAAAAGGTTATTAATTAAGTAACTAACAAATCTAATTTGATTATCCAGTATATTAAGTGCTAGTGCAGAACGCTTTCGGACATAAAGTAATGGATTTCTTAATGCAATTTTCATTCATTGGGATAGACTTCTGTGTCATTGATTATGTTTAGAAAATAATATGTGTGAACTGAACTTTTATTGTTTTATACTATATTTCTACATTTATTATTTTGATTTAAAATTTTCATGTATAATTATTTCATTTATTTATCCTCACTCTAATGATACAGTCTTTTTAAGGGGTTTCTCATATCACTTTTATTTATGTGAGATATGCCTTATTCCCCATGTATTCCCTGTGTGTGGTTTATGAATATTACCCATTTTTATTTATGAACTTAATTCATTGAAAATTTCCTAAAATTTTCTTATTTCTTGAATCATGGATATGATTATTGTCTTAGTTGTATACAATTTTTACATATGGTATTTATTTTGAATTTTATTTTAACTATGGAAATATTGATGAATCTGTATCATCTACTCAATACAGATATTTTGATAATGAATTTTTTTCTAAAATTAAATCTATTTATGATAATTATTTTGAATTGTTGTGATGTGTGGGGCCTGATATTATATAACCCCTCAATGCATCGACGTGTCTCATGAGACAAAACGGTTAGTGATAGACACTTCATGTTTGTTTCTACGAAGAATCGAATAGGTTTCTGTCCACATAATTAAACCATCTTGTGAAATGTATTAACGGTAGTGGTTCATGTTCCAGATACATTACATCCAATAATTAATCATTTTCTTCATTCATTATTCAGTTATTACTTTCCAAGATATTTTCACTAGAAAAAAAATATATGGTTTCATTTTCATTATCAGTTTATTAATGGAATGTGTTTTTTAGTTATTTACCATACCATAATGATTATGCGTTATTGACTTTTCCTCACTTATTAATGATTCATGTAACCCTTACAATGAATTTTATCACATCCATTTATTTTTACCCTCCCCGAATTATAAAGATGAAATTTTTGAATACGTGTCAAGGAAGAATTTTAATTTACTTTATTATATTCTATGTTTAATTAATAATGTAATAAGGGAATAATATATGTGCCTAGTTCTTCGGGATTACTAAACTGATCGATCCTTGGTGATTTGATCTCTTGTATATATTTCATTATAATAAAGTAACCACCTACTCTATGATACTGGGGTCAGAGTTGTTACAATTGGTATTAGAGAATGTTTAGTAGAAACCATGAGGAACTAGATGTTAAGTAAACATGAGAATTATAATAATCCTTTATTGTGAATTTTTGTCTCAATAATCATGATTATTATGATATAACTTATTGTGTAACATTATTTAGTGATGACACTTAATGGAATAAAGGGAATCAATACCTAGAGAAAATATAGGGTTTTCATCACTGAGTAAGTTAACATAGTTAGTGTTGGAGTTAAGCATATCATGACCATATTAAGATAGCTTACTCGTGTTATGAAGAATAACTATACTAAACCTATGTTGGATCATTTAATTTGGAATAATCCCCTATCTTTTAATGGGGATACTAATCTAGTGGTGGTTGTGAAATGGATCAAGTCTCTTGAAAAGATATTTATACTATTGGGATGAATTGAAAATGAAAAGGTAGTACTAGAAGTATATTGTCTCAAGGAGGATGTTGATCAATGGTGTTCATTGATCTAGAATACTAAGGAGGAATATCACCTAGGAAAAATGGATTGTAAATCCTTTAAAGAAATATTCTTTAAAAAATATTTCTATCATGAGAAACGAACTGAAATAAAGAAAAAATTCTATAGCTTGAATCAAAAGGAAGAAGTGAGTGTTGTAGAGTATGAGTCCACCTTCACAAGACTATCTAGGTATTCTACGGATTACATACATGATTTGGAAAACAATATTGATCATTTATTTGAAGTTATTAAAACAAGTCTTAGAAAGGCTCTAGCTTCTCAAACATTTTTATCATATGATGAAATAGTATTAAGTACCATCAAAATAGAGAAGAAATTTTCTAGATCTTATATGTTCAAGGGAAATAAAGAGAATAAGATGTTTTCTAATAACCATATAAAATGTGAAGAGTCAAAGAAGAAGATAGAAATAAAGAAATTTCCATTATGTGAAAATTTTGGAAAGAATCATCTTCGGAAATTCTTGAAATACAAGGGAGTTTGTTATAAGGGAGAAGAAAAGGTTCATCATGCTAATGAATGCAAGGGAAATAAATTAATCAATGACATTAAATGCTTCAACTACAATGAAATGGGTAATTATTCAAATAAATTTCCCAATCATCAAGGGAATCCACCACAAAAGAGTCCAAGGGCAGATGGTTAAGCTTATGTGATCACCACAACTAAAGTAAAATTACCCAATGATGTGGTGGTAGGTAAATTAATCCTATCTTTTAATTTATCAAATTATTTATTTTATTCTTGATCATCTCACTCTTTTATATCTACCCAAATTTATAAGAAAATAATAAATTTTTCTTTTGATTTAATAATGTATTTTCAATCAAAAATTCTAAGGGAATTCTCATTGCAAAAAAATGTGTCAGTCAGTCACTGGTGAAAATCCAACCTATACCACTAAATTTTTCCCAACGGTTTTTTTAAACCAATGGGAAAATGATACTATACCAACAGTTATAGAGAACCATTGGTATAATCTTGTCAAATATTGGTTTTCCCAATGGTTTGATGAAACCATTGGGAAAGAGTAGTCTGAGTGTGGGTTTTTCCAATGGTTTAATGAAACTGTTGGCATAGATTCAGTTTTACCAATGGTTGGTGTAAACCATTGGGATAGAAAATCCCCAAATATAATGTGGATAACAGGCCTCCAGAACCCATCTCAAACATTTTTCCCTAAATGTGATCTTGACATGAACCCTACTTCCTAACTGGCTATCGAGGGTGCTAACTCTACTTTCCAACTAGCCATATATCTTTGATTCAATTATTTTTTTTCTTCCACTTTAAATCGGTATGTATGACATCATTTATTTTAGATTTTTTTCATTTGGTTTCATTACAATGTGCTGTGTATTATGATCCCCTTATGAACACAAGACATATATCATTTTAGGTTGTGGTTTTGTTTTGATTTATCTTTATAGAATAATTTTGATTGATATTGAAGAGATCAATATGATCCTGAGTTATTTTATCCTTGGTTTATTTTAAATTTAAGGTTTATTTACATGATTTTGTTGTTTAGACATAAATACAGTTATAGAATTTTTTATCCTAATAGGAACAACAAGATACTTATACATTATGAATATTCCCCTAAATGTTGTCTTTGAAATATCACACTCTAACTTTAAGATGATGATACCCTCACTATAATTCATTCAATGAAGTATCACTTCCACCTAAACCACTAGAGTGGGTTTAGGGTCATTTTCATGTGTGAATGGTGATAGAATCAAAATTTACTCTATTACATAATCATTTATTCCTACTCCATAAAGAGGTCTGGTCATACACTTGTAAGGTTGTTTTTTTTAAATTAAAAGCGAGTGTTAGGAATTCATGTCACAATTTTCTTAGGTAGTTACAAAGAATTATTAAAGAATTTATATGATTTTCTATCCTAGGAATCCACCCATAATAAAGTAGTATAACCATCATATAACTTACCATGGTTTTTCATGCCTACACATTATTTACACTCTAATATATATCTCATAAAACAAAATAGAATGGTCAGGTCCACATAATTATTCACTGCTAATTGTAGTATTTGAGGTCTTTGGAGGTGCACCTAAGGTGTTGTTGTTCAACTAATTGTATTCAATTGTTTTTCTTTTATTCTAGTCATTATAAATCAATATTATAGTGTTTTACTTTTCTTACTATTTGTGGATAATTATATGGTGATAGGAATGTGTTGGACTTGTGATAGTCCTAAAATAGGTGAGTCATAAACCCATCTCCAATGGTAATTATAGGTTAATAGGGTTATTAATTTTTTCTTCTTTATTATCAATGTTACAGTTGAGATATTTACCCATGTATGATGTACTGATCTGATTTTGTAATTTGTGGTTTTGGCGCTTGGACCATATAGGAAAGAAGATTGTGTACATTCATCATATGTGGCATGTAGGATTCACATGGCATTTATATTCTTATGTGTGACTGAATTTTCTAATGAAATATGGTTTAGTTGTATAAATTGTCCATAATGATTTTTATATGGGTTTCTTATATAACTTGTTAGTGGAATTATACCCACCAAAACCATAGTTTTTTTGGGCAAAGAACATGTGAATATTATTTTGGGATGTTCTCTAATGAAGTAAATAAATTCCATTGGTGGAATGGATGTATTTTAACACTTGGGGTTTATTTATTAATGTTATGGATTTGTAATTGTTTAAAGTATTAAAGGTAATCATAAAAAGATAGTTCATGATGGGAATTATTCACCTTGATTATTTCAATACCCTTGTGATGGTAAAAGTGAAGAAATGTAGAATGATTTCTATCCTTTTAATTTATATTACTAGAAGTAAATTAGGAATAATGATTATATGAAGAGGGAGTTATTTATTATATACCTATACCTATTGGTTTTTTGTGTGGTTTTTGATGAGAAAGTTGATTATGATCTGATATGGTTGGATATAGGATGGATAGAGCATGAGTATGTTCTTTATGGTTTTTTAGTAATTCCTGAGTGACTAGTGATCATTTAGTAATCCATGGAATGAGTGTGATTCTATAGTATTGTTGGGAAGGAATCACCAAAGGTGGTTTTATCTAGATAAACTTGACTTGGATGAGAATCATGATCACTTTTTAGTTTAATGATCCTTGGTTTTATGGCATGTGACTCATTGGAGAATGAGCCTGGTAGTGTGATTAAGTGATATGGGATTGTAAACTCATTAAGTTTGTAACACCTTGAGTTTTAATAAATTATTATTATTTTTGAATAAATTCAAATTCATTGGTGACTTGCATTGCATGCTACACCAAAATATTGTCAATCTGATTAATGAATATCTTACCATTTAATGAATATATTACCATTTAATACTTTCGATAAAGATTATAAATATGATTAATTAATTATTATTGTTCCTCAGTGGATAATTTTTTTGTATTTGATTATAAATTTGATAAATCCCCAAATGAAATGGGTGTATGAAACATATGAGTGTACTAGGTTACTTACTTCCCCACATAAGATTTTTTTTCTGAGATTTATTACCACACCTAAGAGAAAGATTCATTGTATCATTTAATCTTATATGAGGTATATATTTAATGATAATTCATCAACCAAAGTTGATCTAATACTGAGTTGCATCAAAAATTCAATACACTATTCACCCTCTGTGTTTCATTTCACATTTGAGTTGTTTCTATGTTTAATGTATATTTACTTATCACTTATATTATTCTTTAAAATGGTTTACTCTGATACTCCTTGTTCCTTATTTTTATATTTTTTCACATTAATAACTACAATAGAATCTAGTTGTATCCTGGACTTCCTATTGTGTAGTTATTCCATGTAAAACCTGATCCATGTTATGGTTCATTTTATTTTTTTAAATAAATGTACATAGTAGTGTCTTACTATCGTGTAGAGAGGACTATGTTATATATAGAAAATAAACCTCTTATTTTTTTTAATTACACTATGTGTCATTTTGTTTTCTATTACACTGTCTAAAATCGATGTTGATACAATACTATAATTTCCAATTCTATGTTTCAACATGTATCTACATATTATGTCGGTTATGGTTTTATATAAAGTGAAAAATTCTCATTTACATAAAATAAATTCGATTAAACTTGAATCTTATTGAATTGATTTCATGAAATGACTGATTACAATTTTTTTACAAAATGGATAGAAGTTGGATGTATGAAACTGATCGGATCTCATGAAATTTTCAAAACAATTTAGTGATATTTTTAGATTTATCATTTGACAATGCTTCAGATAGTGGTCACATACACTGCCCATGTTATAATTGTGTTGGAAGTCCTTGGTTGATCCATGAAGAAGTTATTTACCATATAACCAAATATTGTTCTCAAACAAACTATTATGTGTGGTATCACAATGGGTAGAAAATGGAATCTCAAAATGCTGATGATCCAAATGGGAGGATTACATTGGAGAATTTGATATATGACCAGTTTCTGTTTATTCGTCATCATGATAAGGAAATTATGTTAACCTCATAATACATTTATATAGGCACACATGATGCATCCAATGAAAATGATGATGTTCACAGAGTGAAAAATTTGAATGATGCTTTGATGAATCTAGTATATCGGCAATGTGGTAAAATGAAAAGTCTAGAATTTTTAATTCAATTGATTCATAGGAAAACCATATATGTGATTTCTAAAACTATCATCAATTAAATTATTAACTTATTGGAGGAATTAATTCTAGATAATGTAGATATTACCTCAAACCACTATATGTCATGGAAGTTTGTTGAATAACATGGATTTTGAAAAAACAAAATTCATGTTTTCCTGAAAGATTGCAACTTATTCTGGGAGGAAACTGCTAAATGAAATGATTGTATCAAATGTGGAACATCCCGATGGAAGCCAAAAGCTGATGGAACCCCATCCCATGTGCCACATAAAGTAATGTGGAACTTTCCATTGATCCCCATACTCTATAATCTTTTCATGTCTGATGAAATATCAGTAAAAATATGATGGCGTGATACCAAGAAAAAAAAGAATAATGAAGATTTCATTCACCCTGCAGATGGATTTTCATGGTAGATATTTGATGTTCGATATCCTGATTTTGAACCTGATGTGCGTAATGTGAGGTTGGGTCTTTTATGTGATGGTTTTAATTCATTTGGGTAGATTATTACATCTCACAACACATGGATGGTTTTTAAACACATTTATAACCTTCCCCCTGGTTTTGTATGAAAAAACCTTTCAATTTCATGAGTATACTTATTTCTAACCCTTCTGATCCTAGAATTGATATAGATGTATACATGAAACCTTTAATAAAAGAGTTGAAATTTCTTTGGGATGTGGGTGTGTGCACATACGATGCATGTTTGAAAGACATATTTCAGATGTGTGTTGCGCATATGTTGACGATCAATGATTTTCCTACTTATGAAATGTTGTCTAGATGGAGCACGAAAGGAAAACTATCATGTCCTATTTGTATGAATAATACTTTATCCAAAAGAATAAAATATCATTATAGTTTTAGTTTTATGGGACACTGAAGATTATTTCCAATGAACCATCCATATAGAAACAATCGTCAAAGATTTGACAATACCATGGAGACCAACGATCCACCTCAGTGTATGTCTGAAACTGATATGCTTAATGAATTGAAATATTTTGGTTTTTCATTTGGGAAGGGTCAAATGAAATCTTAGAAGAGAAAGAATGTTTCCAATGATACTTGTTACAATCGAAAGAATAGGAGTGTCTTCTTTGAGTTGTTGTATTGGTCAACCAATTTGTTACGTTATTTCATAGACATAATGCAAATTGAAAAGAATATATGTGAAATGTTTCTTTTGATTCTTCTAAATGTCAAGGTAAAGACAAAAGATGATTTAAAATCTCAGTGTGACTTGGTGGATAGGGGCATCAAACCAAAATTACATCCTGTGTGTATCAGTGAAAATAAATGGAAAGTTCCATGTCCTTATTATGTGATGACACCTGTAGAAAAAAATCAATTTATGGAAGTAATAGAGACTATTAAAGTTCCCGATGGCTATTCAATAAATATATAAAAATGGGTCAACTAAAGAAAGTTGAATCTGAAATCTTTGAAGACTCATTCTTATCACTTCCTTCTACATGTGTTAATTCTAATTGAAATCCGTCATCTTTTGTCCAATAATTTAAGGGTATAAGTTATTCGGTTGTTCCATTTGTTTAGAGATCATTGTGCTAAGAATTTGTCCAAGTATTTCTTTCCAAAAAATGATGGTAGAGACACCATTAATTTTGTGTGAGTTATAGAAAATATTCCGTCCATCATTTTTCACATGCATGTTGCATCTGATTATCTATCTTCCAACCAAAATACTTATCGGAGGACCTGTTGCTTTACATTGGATGTATCCAACTAAAAGAAATATGTACACATTGAAATCTTATGTTCAGAATAGGAATCATCCTAAAGGTTCTATCATGAATGGTTACTTGGCTCAAGAATGTATGGATTTATCTTCAATGTATTTTTTTTATCATACTACGAGAATAAACAGACCAATGAGAAATGAAGAAGAAAAGTATGAAAAAATTGAAACATGTTTTCCATCACTTCCTCAAACAGGAGGAATTCTCAGATTATATACATTGATAACATTAAGCCTTGAAGAGCGATAGATGGAACATCGCATAGTGATGCTCAAATTTGATTTGTTTGATGAATACATCAAGTAAGTAAATTGAACATGTATATCCTATATCCTATCTGGTAATTTTACATATCTACTAAACTATTTCAATTTTTATCTATAGGGAACATAAAGAAATCATAAATAGAAATTATATTTAAGAAGGAGAGAGCCTTTTCATATCAAATAATTTTCTAATTGGTTGTAATTTAAGGTATAAATATTGTTGTAATAAATAAATAAAAACAATATTTAATTAAATTTAATATTTTTTTATATTTTAGGTATCGAGTTTGCTTGCAGACTCTATTTTTAAGGAAATAAGATCTTTGTATTTTGGTACTAATACTGTGTTTCGTGACTGTAAATCGATTGTGATCAATGGGTACAAATTTATTATCACTAAAAAAGCAAAGAACATGAGAACACAGCATGATTTTGTTATTCTAACTACCACAAAATAATATTATTCCACTGCATCAGATATTAGACCTCATTTTGAAAATGTAGCTTATTATGGAGTCATTGAGAAAATAATAATAATGGATTATTACTCTTATGGATGAGTCACGATGATGAAATGTTAGTGGTTTCATTTGATGATGAGGTAGGTCACCTTTATTGATGATTTTGAATTTTGAGTTATTGACATGACTCGCACTCTTTCTACCGATGAACTATATTTATTTTCATCAATGATGAAACAGGTTTTTTATGTCAAAGATCATCTTCAACCTAAATTTGGTTTCATTATTGAAGTAATTCCAAGACATGTTTTTTATGATGGTGATGATGGAATTGACACCATCCCTACTAACATTGGTACCAATCCAATTATTACTTATGATGACTCCAATAGCTCAATTTTCAGAGTTGATTATGAACCCAAAGTTGTTGTGGGAAATATATTGAATCATCCATCCATGTTCTCAATTCTTTGGTTTAGATGAACTTGGGTTGTTAAGGTTGGTATTAATCAAATTGATTTAATATTTATTAAAAATATGTTGTATCTGACTTGAACTGTATTCAAACCTACGAAACCAACATTTATAACTTGGTGAACATTTCATTTCTTTATTGTCCATGTATAAAATTAGTATAACTCTAAGACCCCCCTTTAATATTTCAATGCTATATTGACAACAGATACTTGACCCCATAACCCATGAATCCCCTTATCCACTCTCATATAATTTATTTTTTGGGTTACACATTAGTTATCCTTTCCTAATTACTTCCATATTTGTTTTCAAATGCAGGAAATGAAACCTATTGAAGAGATGTGATGAAGAAGGATAACAAACAATAATCGCCGCATGACTGAGATGGGTGTTCCTCTACTAGTGCCTATTGTGAGTATTTTATTTGAAATCTATATATATTTAAATAACAAATAATTTCATGTGATAATTTTTTTTAAATGTTTTTTTATGATCCACCACTGAGGTGACAGTTATTTTACGAGCAACCTAGTAGTGGTCCTAATACTCAGGCAAGTGGTACGAGGGAGGGTGGTATGAGAGATAAGTGATCTAGTCGGCATACCCGATTAGACCCTACCCATCCCACTAACGTACCAACTATCCCACATTATAATATTGGTGTGTCTTTAGGGACACTCAGGATATTTAGGCCTCCCATGCTTTGACCACCCTTTACATCTGAGACTCCTCATCTGTCTTTACCATATTCGATGATGATTCCCACTCCTCATCCATATCATGCATTTGGCCAGACATTCATGTCATCTTCTTTTACATATAATTCCTTCTATCCGAGCTTCTATATTCCATATTCTTCAACTCCTTCTCTGCCACAGTCTATGCCTATGGAGCATACACTGGGACCCAATCCACCTTTATTGGGTGTTCCTTTAGTTTCTACGGATCCATCAGCACCCAATGATCATAATTTCATAAGTATATTTATAGAACCCTAAAAAAATATACCCTTATTTATTTTCATTATAATATGTATTGATATAATATTTGTTTTTATTTCATAACAAATACATCTATTGATAGGAGGCAGGGGCGGGGGCGTACACGCATGCATGCGGTGTGGAACTGCCACACGCAGTTGATGGTGGACTACAACTAATATAGTCAAATGATTGAAAAAACTGGGTAGTAATGTCGGAGTTTTTTGGTGACGCTTTCCAAATACTCTGACATCATTCCCGTTAGCTCACTCTCATGGAGACAGTTGCCAAAAGAAGTCAAGGATAATGCTTGGGTACATATATAGGTAAAAAATATGTTGTATTTAATGTAATATATTGTTTTTTTATTTATATGAATTAATATTTTGGTATCAGTTTGGTTTAATTTCCCCGATAGTGAGGGCTCACGACTAGTACATCTAAAGAAGTTAGGTGAGATTTGGATAGACTATTAGAATAAGTTATATATTGGCTGGCATGCTAGAGTTGGCACAGATTTAGAGGCAATACCCATCATCAGTGATTGTCTGATAGAACATTATCATCAAATTATTACTCATTGGATAACTATCATGTTTAAGGTATTAATCACATTTGAGGTATTTAAATTAAAATTTTCATGTTTTTCATTAATACTATCTTTTTTATTATTCAATTTTATTTAGGTTTCATCTAGAAAAAAAACATTTATGCTAAAAAATACTTCCACACCTTGGGATGTACTACGATATCTGATCATGAGAGGAAGCAGGTATGGCGGTTGTTTATAATTTTTCTTTTTGACTTTAACTTTCTATTGTTTCCTCCATAATTTATTCAATTTATAAAGTTTTCATATAATTTTATTTATGAAATTAATTATTGGTAACCTATTTTTAATAATGGTTTCCTAAATTCAATGTCATTATAGAGGAAAGTATTGAATATTAAAGGATGTGTTCCTTGAGAAAAACTATTTTGCTCGAGTAGAAGGAAAAAAGATGGAAGTGTGGTTAACAAACCAACATAGTAGTAGATTGCAAGTTTTACTTTGTAAATTTCTAAATTTTATTTCTATTTTGTAACATTATAATATATTTATATTTGTAAAAGGATTTTTTATAGGCACTTGATTCCCAAGAACCTGACAATTTTGGGCCAAATGATCACTTACATCAGGTGTTAGGAGATGAGTACTCTGGAAGAGTACACTGCCAACCTAGGAAGAGTATAGTCCTGATGAGGTATTGGCCCTCTTCAAGTACCAGTTGCAGTGCTACTGAGTTTTAATAGGTTAAGGCATAGGCAGAACAAGCTGAAAAAGGGCCACATAGGTGGAAGAATGGTATGCTAAGTAAAATACTGAATTTATGAAACTGATAAAAGTTTTATGTCCAAAACATCCACCATAGGTTATCATAGCTTGTGATGAATATATGTCATTGATGAATTAAATATATAGTGAATCAAGTGGCAGTTCTAGTGGGGGTCAAGACGATGTCATTCCTGGCGATGACGATGGTGAGGAAGAGGTCGAGGATGAGGATGATGCTGAGGACGAGGATGAGAAGGAGGCCGAGTCAGAGGACAAGGGAAATGAGGAGTGTGAGGAGGAGGGTGGGGATGATGATGGGTATAAGGATGAGGATGAGGATGAGGCTGATGATGATGGTGATGATAGTGATGGTGTTGAGGGACATATTGACCTGTTACATTTTTGACTGATATTACTGATATTTGATGTTTGACTTTTTGTGGATGAATATACGTGTGATTAGGTTGGTGAAATTATATTTATTTCTTTATCTATAAATAATAAAACTTGAGTTGATATGGAGGTATGGATTCTGTGAATTCCTTTTTTACATGGTATCAAAGATATTTCATAATTATCTTTTTACATACACTCAAACTCTTGGCTGAAGAACTTGAGCTTATTCGTTTTCATTATACCAATTCTTAGTCATCTTTCTATGATTCATGTCTTTTGATGCTTTACATTATGGGACACCGTTTTTGATCTATTCTCATTCATAGATCATGTTGTACTTGATACTTTGTGTGGTTGTATTTGTTTCCAAAAATATTTTGATTTGCTGATAAATTATGAATCTTCTTAATCTGTTTTGTATGGATACATCAAGGTATATTGTTTCATGATCCTATAATGTGTTTTTGAGGTTGGTTGGAACTCATCTGGAGAGGCTATGACTAAATTTTAGCGAAATTTGTAATTTTATAGTTTCATGTAAGAATTTCCAGTACATTGGAATTTTAGGTAGTCAAATATATCACATAACTAGATCTAGCCATTGATACTATAACAATTTCTATTTAAATATTCACCCCATCTCTCATCGCACCACTCTAGGAATCTCTGGAAAACCCCACCATTGATTTATCAATCATAAAAGTTAAACCAATTAACTATCATATTTCCCTCAAGGAAAACCATCCCACATGAATCTATATTGTCCTTCTAAGACCTTATTCATCAATTATATTTTTTATATGTCACCTTCATGTAGGTCACAATACCAAAATACCTAACCCATGATTATATCAATATATTGAAATATATATCATCTCACCTCACAATAATCTAACCACTTTAAGTTAGATTCGGTAACCCATAGGTTTTCTTAAATCTATGTTTTACATTGGAATCAAGGAATCCCATCTACTGAGATAATCCCATATCTTAATTCGTGGTAAAATATTCCCAAGGTCTAGAAGGTCACACCGGGATCCTTACTCACCACTAGTCCCTTAATCCCTAGTCCATTCACTTGAAAATAGATCCATATGTTTATAAATTAACTTTTAAAATCCTTTGAATCTACCCATAGAGTAACGATATCATCACTATCAACCCACTATATGTAACATGAGGTATTTACTCTATATAAAGAATTAATAAACCTTGAGTATTCATCATCTCCATTCTTTCACTATCAATCTCCAAAAAAATTCCCATCCTCTTTTATTGATTTCACTATGTTGTGGTGGAATGTTTATATAGTTCCTAAATCCACAACCACTGAATCAATGGGAAGTTGGGGGTGATTTAAATTGAGGGAGGTGAGGATGAATCATACCTAAAAATACCATATACACACTACTAAAATTTCCCTTAATCATTGATTAGTTAATGGAGAAATATGTATATTTGGAGCTATCCAAATTGACTTCCACATTGTTCACATTCATTATTTTGATGTAGATAACCAATATTTTGTGTATATGTTTAATACTTTATAACATAGTGCTTCCAGATTTTTTATTGTTGGAACATGTGTGTTTGGTTTGGTTCCAATATAAAATTTTTTATAAAGATTTTTTGGAGATGAGTTTTGAATTTAATGACTCTTCTAGTATATTAATATTTTTATTTCAAAATTAATGTTTCACTTTAAAGAAGGATTCAGCCTATAAAATGTTATTAACATGTATATATTCATTAAATAAAAGAACATGGTTTTTTATAAATGTTAATGGGTTTGTGATTTTTTAAATTTCTTAGGCAGGTGGGGAGGGGGTGGGTTGTGAAGGTGGGAGTGGGTGTGCAGGGAGGAGGGGGCTGTGTAGGGGGAGTCTTCTAGGGGTAAGGTTGGGAGGGGTGTGAAGGGGGGAGGGGGTTGTGTAGGAGGGAGGCTTCTGTGGGTGAGATGAAGAGGGGGAGGGGTTTTACAGGTGGGGATGGGGGATGTGTAGGGGGAGGCTATTGGGGGTGAGGTGGGGAGGGGGGTTGTGTAGGTGGGGAGGGGGTGTGCCAGGGGAGGCTACTGGGTTGAGGTGGAGAGGGGGTGTGCAAGTGGGGAGGGGGTGTGAAGGTGGGGAGTGCGGGTGTGCAGGTGGGTGGGGGGATGTGTAGGTGGGGGTTGTGCAGGTGGGTAGAGGTGTGTAAGGGGGAGGGGGCTATATAGGGGGAGCCTACCGGGGTGAGGTGGGTAGGAGCTGTGCAGGTAGGGAGGGGGATGTACATGGGGGACGCTACTGAGGTGAGGTGGGGAGGGGGGTTGTGCTTGTGGGTAGGTGGGGATGTGTAGGTGAGGAGGGGGTGTGTAGGTGGGGAGGGGGTTGTGCAGGGGGACACTATTAGGGGTGAGGTGGGGAGGGGGGCTGTGTAGGTGGGGGAGGTGCAAGTGGGGAGTGGGGGTTGTGCAAGTTGGGGGTATGTAGTGGGAAGGGGGTTTCAATATGATGAAGACTATAAGTGAACCTCTTGTTTATAAAAGTACTAGCCTTCAATTTCTTCTGAGGTATAATTCAATGGGGTTTCAATATGTCAACCTCTGTGAAAATACACATGGTGATATGATGAAATAAATATTGAGTTCTACGGTCTAAACCCAGATAATGCACAATCATGTTTCCAATCACCCTATAGATAGAAACATTTTTAAAAGTGAGGGTTGGGATAGGAAGACTTACCTAAACCTTTGAGAGGGATAATCATGTATAAAAAGATATTCAGAATACCATATATGATGGTATAAATTCATAAAATTGAAAAAATGATGGTTGGAAGACATAGAAGTAATCATGTTTTCATCTTCGAGGAAATTTATGAGAATATTCCAAGAGTCAATTAGTGCCACCATTTTGTGAAATATGAATCCCCCTAAATCCATTGATGGCCTTGTTAAAAGTTTTGATCAAGGGGTGGTGGTGACCGACCCAATATAACAGGAAGAGATAGATGTATGATGCATCAAATAACTCATAATTGGTAAGAAAAAAATTGGTAAGACCCTTGACAAGGTTAAATAACATTAGGTACACTCAATGTTTTACATTCGAATCAAGAAATCCCATCCATCTAGATAATCAAATATCTTACTTCATGGTAAAATATTCCCAAGGTCTAGAAGGTCACACTAGGATCTTTACTCACCACTATGCCCTTAGGCCCTAGTCTATTCATATGAAAATAGATCCATATGTTTATAAATTGCCTTATAAAATCCTTTTAATCAACCCATAGAGTAATGATATCATCGCTTTCAACCCACTATATGTCACATGAGGTATTTACTCTATCTAAAAAATTAATAAACATTGATTATTCATCATCTCCATGCTTCCACTATCAATCTCCAAAAAAATCTCAATCCTCTTTTTTTGATTGCACTATGTTGTGGTGTAATGTTCATATAGTTCCCAAATCAACAATCACTGAATCAAAGGGATGTTGTGGGAGAGTGAAATTGATAGAGGTAAGGAAGAATCGTATATAAAAATTCCATATACATGCCACTAAAATCACCCTTAATCATGGAGGATTTAGTAGAGAAAGATAGATATGATAAGCTATCCAAATGGACTTCCACATTGTCACATAACTTCATAAAATTAAATGTGGGATAAATATGAAATTTTTTCCATTCTCTTCTTTATAAAAAAATCTTAAACCACATTGGGTACCATGTATACTTCTCCTGAGTACTTAATGGATAACCATGAAATGTCACCAAATGGTCCAACATATCAATTACCTGATACCCAACCATTATATTCCAGATGTAAGATGAAGGAAATTTAATACCACCTAGACCTCACTAGGTACTGAGTCTATTAACTCTAGGTACTCAGTGGTGTTTGTTACACTTGGAAGAAACACCACCCTACTCCAAACACTAGCCAAAATTATAAAACTCCTCTTGAACCCATGATCGTGAAAAAAGAGTCCTTGTTTTCATGTAAAATAATTATGGATTACATTAGAATCTACAATTCAAACACACTATGGTTACGACTATAGAAAATACAATGTTTCTTCAGTTATACTAACCTATAACAATGTGAGTAGTAACAAAATATTAACAACATCAAATACTTGATAAGCATGTATAATAATATCTCAATCTCTATATCATCTACTAAAATCCAATATCATCATTTTCTCAGGAATATAAATGAGGGATAATTGGTCTATCATCAAAATACATCCAATTAAACTAATTTTTCAATGAAATTTCTAGATTTAATCCCCATTATGAATCCACCATTTTTTAAAATGAAAATTTTGAAGTCATTTATCCATTTCCATATCTAATTACATGTGAAAAGTATTAGTTGATCTTCAATCAAACTAAATTCATCTAAAATCACCCAAGCCTATGAACAACAATGCCATATTCAAAACATGAAACATAATTTCCTTATATAGGGTTATCATGATTCATTTTAACATCTATATAATACCTCTATTAATGACCCTATTTTGATATTATTATTTTTGGAACATGTATATCTAAATCTTGATTCTTACTTGATCCATTCTTTAAAATCTATACCTCACTAGTCACCCTAGAACACAGATCGTATCCAATGACCACAGATGAGTCATAAAATATAGTATTTTCATTGAATTAGATATGGCCCATCCTTTCCACATCCATCGCCAACATCAAAAATCCAATCACTCACTATTTGGGTTAGGTATATAGGTCAATATACACATTCATCACCACTTATAAGACATTAGGGTCATACTCAAATATTTGATAACCCATTAACATCAACATTCCATATACATGCCTGATGTATCTTGTGATAACTATCCCAGGAACCTTACTCTAAGGTATAAATAAAAATTTGTTCATTTACTAACACAGATCAATCTATTATCATCCTCATCACATTCCCCATTAGTATGGTTCAAAATCCCTATCAAATTTCTAGCATTTGCATCTAGTATGATTCTAAATTTATTAACATGGAATGAATCACCTACGATGAATCAAAAAATAACATAAAACCGCAATAATTATTTGGTTTTATCTATCAACCATACCTAAATCAATGGTCATCGCATCCTATTCTAAACCATGGGTTATACACTTTATTAGTTTATGGTGTGATCCCCACAATTTGAAAACACTCACCAAATATCCTTGAATACCAACTAGTATAGATGTTTATCGTCACCCAAGCATTTTGACCCATTGAATATTCTAATTTCATACTCATATATTCATCCCAAAATATATAATTCGGTCTGAACTTCATGATATACCAAGACTTTTCTACCCCATACTATCAAAAGTTCATCACCCAGGCCCCATACTACCACCCACTATACCCAAAGGTCTAGGATATGGTGGAAGTAGGCCTTGAGAAATTATTAAATAAAATATGATAAAGATTCAAGCGGAAAAGGCATTATTACCAAAATTAGAGTGTGTGGAACCACATCTATCTGCCTCTACTAAGGAGGTGCATTAGTCTTTGTCCATAAAAGACCACATCATGTCCATTTCAGTGATCACCTTCTTTGCTAGAGCATCCACCACCAGATTGGCCTCCCGATAGGCATGTGAAATAACCAAATTGATTTGAGTAATCTTATCAAGGAAATCAACCCAATGAGGCAACACTCTACATGGAACATTACATGACCTTGTTTTCAAGGCATTAACTGCAAGCTAATAATCAGATTCTATCCATATCATGTTCCAAATGTAATGGGAAATGTACTAGATTGCATGAATTATTTCCAATAATTCTGCTTTATAGGCATTTCCAACACCAATGAAATTCTAAAAACATCTATTAATAAACCCATGGTAAATACAAAACACCCCATCATAACCTGATAGACTTGGTGCACCTAAGGTAGCTCTGTCAACATTCACCTTTAGGAATGGTGAAATCGGAGGTATCCACCGAATGTATTTGAGCATCCAGGGATTTCGCAGTTGACCAGAAACCCTAAGAAATATGAGAGTTTGTAGGTCAGAAACATTATCAAACATTGTACCTTATTAGACAACTGAATCAGCATAAACCTCCCAGTGTATGGCCACCATTCCCTATTGTACAACATTGCAAGAACTGTCAAATAGTTCATCATTCTGAGCTTCTTATAGAGATTAAATGGTTGCAGTAGCAGCAAAAAGTAGGAAGTGTTTAATCTATTCACTAAAATGAGCATAAGGTATCTTTGTTAACATATCAATAAGTGAAGTGAATATATCAAAGTTCATCCCATTTTACTCATTCTAAATGCCATAAATTGTTCTTGGACAAGCATATAACATTGATCAAATCCACCCACTATCATAGTGGTAAGGAGTAACACTGAAATGAACCACTGAATTATATAGTGTATTGAAATTTCATAGGTAATTAACTTCTGAAATCTGAATTCTATATGTGTTATACTTGCAGGTAATTTCATGGGTGGAGGTAGGCCGCTGCTACTGGAATTGTTGGAAGTCGATCCCAATGGTTTACAAACTATTGTTATATATGTGAAAACCTACTCTATACCAATGGTTTCATGTAAACCATTGGTAAAAATCTATACAAACGGTTTAGAAACCATTTTTATAGACCTTTTAACTAAATCTTTACCAACGGTTACCTCAAACCATTGGTAAAATTTTATTCCAACGGTTTGAAAACCGTTGGAATAGATATGCTTATTCGATTATTGCAACAGTTTCAAACCGTTGGTTGAAATTTATACCAACGGTTACTATAAAGCGTTGGTATAATGTTTTTTCCACTTCCATATACCAATGTTTACTCAATAATCATTGGTATATGTCTATCCATATGCCTCAATTGCCAATGGTTTTCCAACATTTACCAATGGTTTAAAACAATTGATATAGATTAACTTTCCAGTAGTGAGTCCACTTTATGACACATAAAAGTGTTTTAGTTACTAACCTTATCATCATACCTATGGTTTATTATGATAAAATACTTCGTATGGATTGGATTTCAAAATATGATGTGAAAATTTATTGTAAGAAGAAATAAATAATGATTTGTGAGGAATATGTAGAATCCCATATCTTTAGAGAAAAAACATAATCATCTGATTCTTATCAAGATCCACCCCCAATAGCTCTACTTCATGAAATGATTGGGGAGGAATAGAAAAAAATCATCTTGGTATAAGGAAAGAAATCTTGAAATTGAGGATATACCAATTGTATGGGAATACACTGATGTATTTCTTGAGTAATAACTTGGACACCCCCGAAGCGTAAAGTTGAGTTTACTATTGATTTAATCCCTGGTGTGTGAACAATATCAAAGACTCCTTATAGAATGTCCACTATGGAATTAATAGAGCTAAAGAAACAACTAGAGTATTTGAGTAATAAGGGATTTATTCTCCCTAGTGTTTCTCAATGGGGAGCCCTTGTTCTCATTATTAATAAGAAATATGGATCCTTGAGGATGTGAATTGAAAATATTGAAATCAATTCTATTACAATAAAGAACAAGTATCTTCTTCCTCACATTGATGATATATTTTATCAACTTCATGGATCACAATATTTTTCAAATATTGAAATTAGTTCTGGGAATCATCAATTGTGAGTAAAGAAGGTAGATATTTTGAAGAAATATTTTCAAACAAGGTATGGACATTACGAGTTTAAAGTAATTCCATTTGGATTGACTAATGCACTACCTATTTTAATGGATCAAATGAACAGAGTATTCAAGAAATATCTTGAACATTTTTTATAGAATTCATTAATAATATTTTGTTGTATTCTAAAATATATGATGACCATCAGAATCACTTATGGATCATTCTTGAGACACTCAAAAGGAAATAGTTATGTGGTAAATTTAGCAAGTGTGAATTCGTGATTCATGAAATTTATTTTCTTGGCCATATTTTCTCTAAGAATGGAATCTTAGTTGATCCTACAAAGACAATAGAAATCCAGGAATAACCTATTCCAATTAACATAACTGAGGTACATAGTTTAATTGGTTTAGTAGGTTACTAATTTCATTTCATTCATAATTTTTTTGATTGGCTAACTCATTAACTAAGATCACTCGTAAAGAGGTTAAGTTTGTATGGAAAAAATAATGTGTATAATGTTTTGAGTAATTGAAAATAAGATTATTCAATGCGAAAAATTTGACTTTACCATTAGTAAATGATGGGTTTGTAATATATAGTGATGAATCGAATAAAGGATTGTGTTTTATCTTTATAAAACAATGATGAAGTTATTTCATATGCATCAAGGAAGTTGAAGATTCATGAACAAAATTATCCAACTCATGATATTGAGTTAGCATCCATAATCTTTGCTCTAGAGATATGGGGACACTATCCCTATGGTGAATAATGTGAGATATATACAGATCAAAGTATTTTGAAATACATCTTTACATAGAAATATTTCAACATGAGGCAAAGACGATAGCTTGAGTTTCTCAAATATTATGATTTCTCAATACAATACCACCTAGGAAAAGTAAATAATGTAGAAGATGCATTAACAAGGAAAGATCATAGACTTATGAACCAAACAAGTATTTAGAAAGATCATACATTCATAGATTTGGTAAATATGGATATGGGAATTTTTAAGGAAGGGGGAACATCACTCCATTATCAAATGATTGAAACCCCATCTTTATTAGAGAAGATAAAAATTTCTCAACATGATGATAAGAATTTTCAAAAAACAATTAAATCTGGTAAGTAGAGAAGATTGGAAGACATCATGTATAAGGATGGACTTATAAAATTTGGAAAGATTTTATGTGTTCCATCAATAACTGAGCTAAACAGAGAACTATTAGATGATGCACATAGCTAAATTTTTCTATACACCCTAGTAGTACCAAGATGTATACAAATATTAAGGAACGTTTTTTATCAGATAATCTGAAGTAAAAAATTGATGACTATGTGTCATGATGTTTAGTTTGTCAAAAATTTAATGTTAAGATACATCATATTAGAGGATTCATGAAACCTCTACCTATTCTTGTGTGGAATTGGGGTGACATTTCTATAGACTTTATCACTAGATTACCAAATACCCCCAGGAAGAATGATACAATGTGATTTATTATTTATCGCCTTAAAAAATCAGAATATTTTATTACTATAATAGAATATTTATCTCTTGATAACCTAGAAAGACTCTATATTAATGAAGTTTTAATACTTCATGGTTCACCTATATCGATTGTTTCTGATCTAGATCCCCATTTTACATAAACATTTTGGAAGAGTCTTTATAAGGCTTTGGATACTTAGATTCATTTGAGTACTTCTTATCACCCTCAAATTGAAATACAATCTAAAAGGACTATTCAAACATTAGAAGACATGTTGAGATCATGATCACTTGATATTAAAGGAATGTGGGATCAGTATATACCTTTGGTAAAATTTTCCTATAATAATAGTTCCATTATAATATTCAAATGGAACCATATAAAGCATTATATGGAAAGAGATTTCATACTCCAACTTATTGGGATGAAGTTAGTGAGAGGAAACTTATAAGCCTAGAACATATTGAAGAGATAATGATAAAGGTAAATACTATTTATAATCTTATTAAAGAAGCTCAAAGTAGTAAAAGAGTCATATTGAAAACTGGAGAAATGATTTTGAATTTCATGTGGTAGATCATTTGTTTTTGAAAGTATATCTATGGAAGGGTGACATAAGGTTCATTAAGAAAGGGAAATTGAGACCTAGGTACATCAGACCATTTGAAATTCTATAAAGAATTGGGTTTGTAGCTTATTGATTAGTAATACTTCCAAGTATCTCCAAAGTTCATGATGTGTTCCATATATCATTGTTAAAGAAGTAGATTCCATACCCAAAATGTGTACTCACCTATAAATAAATAGAAATGGAACCTGATTTTTTTTATTGTAAAGAGCCTATCAAGATTATTTACACTATAGTGAAAGTATTGAGTAATCAACTCACTCAATTGGTAAAAGTTATTTGGAGAAACCATAAAGTGAAAAAAGTAATGTGGGAACCTGAGGATGTTTTGAAGAAGAACCACCCTCATCTATTTATAAGGAAATATTCATGAAAAAATTCAAGAAAAATATTTTTTAACAAGGGAAGAATATAAAAACCCAAAATTTTATGGTACTTATATTCTTAAATTAATTCAATTTAGTTGATAGATTATTTTTCATGCAACATCAATCTTAAACAAATAGTAATATACTATAAAATATTAACATGAAAGTTGTAATAGTAATATGACAATTTGGAATCATAATATAACCATTAGAATAATAAAATCACCTATTAAAGTATAAATAAAATTTAGGAACATTATAAATTAAAATATGATATATTTATATAATGTAATATGTAAATAAATTTTTTAAAAATGATAAATTAAGTGCTAGTATTTTTGTGAAATGTATATGACTATTTATAATTTTATAATTAATATAATAATTTAAAACAAAATTTATTTTCATAAAATATATTCACAAATCAATATATTTTTATTATAATTATAAGATAATTTTATGAGACCACAATTAATTTTTCAATGTGTCACAAAATCAGTTATAATTTTAAAATCAGTATTTTTTGAATAAATGAAGATTTTAATTAAAAATTAAATTTATAATATTTTAAAAATTATTTTCATAAAATTAATTCCATTTTATAAATCTACATGTATAAAAATTATTAGGGTGAGTTTTTGGGATTTTTCTAAAATAGTTGAATTTTTGGTGAATTGTGAAAGACAGTAATTTACAGTATTAGCTAAATAAATGAATTATTGAGTCATGGATGATGTATGGATATTGTAAAAACCATTAGTTTGAACACCCAAGAAATGTTTACTATACTTGTCCACAATAATCATTACTATTGATATTCTTTATCCAAAATAATAAACTAGTGAATAAATAATCAAAAAACAATCATCTCATCCACTATAAATATCACCTCGCACCACCCCTCCCCCTCACACCATCTAAGCCTAGGATCTTGATTATATTCTACCCAATTAATCTAAAAAATATATTTCCCATTTATTTATCTTTATGGTATCACCAAAATACTAATCTCAATTTCTTTAAGGAGGTTCTCAAGGAGACGTTATACAAGAGCTAAAATCCTCTTTTGTTTTATTTTAATTTCTTTTAATTTATTTTCATTTATTATCCTATCCTTAACTAATATATCAAAAAATTCACAGAAACTCAATTATATTATATATATTTTAATTTTATTATGTTATTGGAATATCCATAATCAAACACCTTGTCCTTTTCCTTTTATTATAAAAATGAAAAAATAGTTTGTGATGTGTCGATTTACCCCCATTGTGGACGATGCATTTTCATTTTCCATTACCACCTTCAGGGATGGTCATAAAACTGTTATTATGGTTAAATGAGATTTTATTATACATATTATAAGCTATATAATGTTCTTAAACTAATATATAAACATGAAAATAAATCAAATGATATAAGTTCAAGATGGTCATAAAAACCGTCAAAATAAATTTAATCATTTTCCTTAACATTTTATCTAATGAATCATTTTCATACCATATAAAAAATGATATATAATGTCATTTAAAATTATTTAATTTCATTAATAACATATAATTTTAATTATGGAGAAATATTCCCATTTTACATGAACTTCCATTCTTGTATACAGGAGAACCGATCATGAAAACCAATAAAACAAACACTCTCGGAATAAACAAATTGAATCCTATAACTCATCAAAAATCCCATACATGAACATAATAAAATTATACTAAATAAAATACATCTATAAAATTTTCTAAATCAAGTAATTAATAAATATAATTTTATTATCCACGCCATTAAGTACAAGTGCATAACGCTTTCAGACATAAGGTAAGAGATTTCTTAACTCAATTTTCATTCACTAGGTTAAACTTCTATTTCATTGATTATATTATTCCAAGAATATGTGGGAAGTTAATTGTGATTTTTTTATACTATATTTTCACTTTTATTTTTTGGATTTACATTTTTTACAAATAATTATTTCATTGATTTATCCTCACTCTAATTATAAGATCTTTGTAATGGGTTTCTCATATCACTTTTATTTATATGAGATATGCCTTATTCATCACTTAATATTTGTGTGTGGTGTATGTATACTACAAATTTTTATTTATGATCATAATTCATTGAATATTTCATTAAATATCTATATTTATTATATAGTGGATATGATTATTGTCTTAGTCGTATACCATTTTTACATATGATGTTTGTCTTGAATTTTGTTTTAACTTGGGAAATAATGAGGAATCAGTATCCTCTAATCAATGTGGATATTTTGATAAGGAATATTTTTATTTAATTAAATTTATGTGTGAATAATTCTTTGTAATTGTAGTGATGGGTGGGTCCCAACATTATATAGCCACTCTATGCATCAATAGGTCTCATGAGACAAAACAGTTGGTGAAAACCCCTTCTCATTTTTTTCCTAAGAGAAGCGACAGGTTTCTACCCACAGACTTAAATTGTCTTATGAAAGGTCTTGATGGTAGTGTTTCATGTAATAGATACATGAAATCTAATAATTAATCATTTTATTCATTTAATATTTGGTTATTACTTTCCATGATATTTTCACTATGAAAAAAATCTATGGTTGCATTTTCATTCTCATTTTATTGATGACATGTGATTTTTAGTCTTTTAACTTACCATAATGATTATGCCTTATATAATTTTCTTCACTTATTATTGATTCATGTAACCCTTACTGATCATTTTATCTCACCCTTTATTTTTTTCCTTCCCTGAATTATGAAGATGAAATCTTCAAATAAGTGTCAAGAAAGCAGTTTATTTTCCTTTGTTATGTTTTATTTTTAATTACCAATGTAATACGAAGAACATGTATGTATCTAGTGCTTCAAGAATACTAAACTGATCAATCATTAGTAATTCTATCTCTTTCATATATTCCATTTTAATAAATAACCACCAACTCTTGTCTATTGAGGTTGGGGTTGTTACAATTGGTATTAGAGTAAGTTTAGTAGAAACCTTGGGATCTAGATGTTAAGTAAACATGAGAATTATAAAAATTCCTTATAGTGAATTTTTTTCTCAATTCTCATGATGATTATGAGATAAATTAGTTTGTTTCATTATTTAGTGATGTAACCTAATGGAATAAAAAAAATCAATACTGACGGACAATGTAGGGATTTCCCGACTGAGCAAATCAACATAGTTAGTGTTGGAGCTCAGCAGATCATGACCATATTAGGAAAACTTACTCAAGTTATGATGAATAACTATACTAAACCTATTTTGGATCATTTAATATGGAATAATCCCCCATATTTTAGTGGGACTAATAATCTAGTGGTACGTGTGTAGAGGATTAAGTCTCTTAAAAAGATATTTCTAGCATTGGGATACAATGAAAATGAAAAGGTAGCACTACTGGAAATCCCACTTTTACCAACACTTATATCCCAATGGTTTATCTAAACTGTTGGTAATGCCTATGTATACCAATGGTTTTCACAAACCTTTGGTATAGAAGATTTTATGGAAGCTTTTACCAACAGTTCTAATGAATCGTTGGTATAGATGTGGTTTAGGGGAGTTTTACCAACGGTTCAATGAGAACCGTTGGTATAGGTGTGGTTTTGGGGATATTTTACCAACGGTTCTAAGAAACCGTTGGTATAAGTTTGGCCTGAAAATATATACCAACAGTTTTTAAAAATTTTTGGTAAAACTTTCTCCCAAATTCACAGCATCCCGACCTCTCCCCCATTCACGATACAGAACCCTAAACGGGAGCAGTTTGGCGATTTTGGAGCTCCTTCGGATTCCTCTTTCTCTATCCCATCCAAGGCGCTAAATCTCCTGCCGAATCTTATCAGACCCATCCTAAATTAGGTATTTTCTTAACTAGTACCTTATTTTTATTGAAATTTATCTAATATTTCAGTTTTTAGTTTTGATTTTGATGTGCTTATGTTTTTTTTGTGTTTTGATCTAACCAATATGTGATGATCTTGTATCATCATTAAGATGTGTCCAATGGTTATTTGATCATTTTTTTGTGGAGAATGAATGGTTTAGGTCCAGTATTAGTAGTAGCTTCCAGTGAGACCATTTTAGTATAAGGGGAAACAAGATTATGATCTACAAGGGGTGATTGAGTTGGTAGAGACCAAACATAGTTTGTTCCTTGTGTTCAAGAACCATAAATAGAGTGTTCCAATTAGGTGGTCATCACTAAAGATGTAGGTAATATTTCTAGGTCCTGTTATATGAAGTTGAATATGTGGCACTATAGTGGTTTTGGATTGTTTGAGGTACTCTTAGTGTATTGTAAACCCTCATTTCATCCATATTCATTTAAATTGATTTAATATAATTTTTTTCACACACAACATTATATCCTCTCAAACTATATTTAGAGTTTATTTTCATTCTTATGGTGTTAAATATTTTAGTAAATGTCTATACTAGCTTCTTTTATGTGTTCTAGGGGTTTAGACTAATGACAGGGTTGCATGATTATTGTGGGGGTATTCTTTTCATATAAATATACCTATACTATGTCATCAAATTAATCATTTAGTTATATTCCTTACAGATTTTTATCAAATTATTCTAAAGGAGGGTTGTGTAATCATATGGGGATAGAAAAAATGTAGCTTTTGTTATTGAGTGGGAATTTTAGGTGGTAAGTTGATATGTGGACCACCTAGTTTATGTGATTGTTCATACTTTTATAGAATAGATTAAAGATATTATGTTGGAGGATACCAAGGTTGTTAGGGTTTTTGTTTTTGTTTTTTATGAGGTGGTTGTGATGATTCCCCCTTGACATGATATTGAGATTGAGATAGACCAAAATCCTAGTGCTTCTCTAATTTCAATAGCTATTAGTTTGTTGTATCCAATATTGACACACAAAATTATTTTTATAAATAAAATTTAATTGAATTGTAATCATTAATATGTCACAGTGTCAATCATTAAAAAATATTTTCATAAACTATATTGTCATTTCATCTATAAATATAATGATTAAAGAGACATTATATGGATGGAAAATCATATGCATGAGATCTATGAAGAAAATTATAGTTTTTATCATCCCAAAAGTCATGGAAAAAAAATAATATAAACCATATATACTCCTAAACTTAATCTTGGGAATGATTCTTTATATGACCCACTACTTATGGTATTTTTAAGGATATTAATCCATAGAAAGCAACAAAATGTCCTATAACAGATCAATTTTTCCTAATATTTGTTATAGAGAACTTCTTCATCTCTATTAACTAATTAAGATTCATTTAGTCCAAAAAAATCCATAAAATACCATCTTAAATCTCTGAAAATATAATTTTATCACCTTATAGACATGTTCCATATATGATAATTATATTTCCCTAAAAAATTTCATAATACATTTTATATACTCAGAGGGACCATCCCACTCTAAGAACCTACCAAGATTCCAATCCATCCTCATAAGTATTTCCTCATCAAACTCTATGTAACAGCCCAAGATTTTATAAAAAATATTCTTTTTAATTTTATTAATGTCTTGTGTTGTACGCTACACCAAAAGGAGCTTGCACAACACGCATCCTTGACTTGCCTTGCATTACACGCAATCGCGACCTTCCTCGATAGCGTGTGTAATACGCAATACCGAGTTTCACTAAACAACGATATGCTATTAAAATATTATTAAAACTAGCCGGTATGAATAGTAATAACCACTTTTTAAAATTCTGTAAATCTTATTTTTCAAAATGAACTTCATTTTTGGATTCGGAGTATCGAATTTAGCCTATGGTGAAATTTTGGTACATTTCGGATAACTTTCATATTCTGATGAATAGTGAAAATTACTAAATTATAATTAAAAAACAACTTTTTTAATCGAAATAATTAATAGTGATAAATTATTAATTGGAGTAGTTTTAAAGTATATTTAGAATATATTTTTACAATTTAATACAATGTTGGTCATTGGATGTAATTGCACATTTAAACCAGACATAAACAAGTGTCAATCTTTTGATAGATATTGTTTCTTAAAAACACGCTATTTGTTTTAACAGCGGGATTTAATTATAAAATTAATTAATGCAACTTCTATGTTATGAATTTGGTAAAATAGACTTCATTTTTGAATTCGGAATATGAAATATAGCTTAGGATGAAATTTTGGCATTTTTCTGAAAACCTTCATTTTTTGATGAATAGTGAAACTACTAAGTGGTAGTTAAAAAACTGAATTTTTCATTAAACTTAATTTTACCGCTTCTGTGAATGGAATTTCAAAAATCCGAGAGACACGGTTGATGTCAGTAAGTAAAATGTGGTTCAATGAGATGAAAATAATTTTTGGTGAATAGAAACTTTTTACTTTTATTTACCACGGTTAAAAGTAAATAGGGTAATTAAGGGTAAGAATGATATTAATATTACCCTAACACATGTCCTAATTCTATTGGACAAGTGTATCTCGACCAAAAACAACCTTAAGTGTAAAATACTATCATTTGGGCCCACTTGGATTAGATTAGGACATTTATTATTATTTAATTCAAAGAAGAGTTAAAAGAGTTAAAATCAAAGTTTATTCACTAAAACATTTTTAATATGGGGTTATACATAAGATAAATTCGACTATAAATATTCATTAGAAAGATAAAAAGATTTCCTATATAATGATATTTTATTTATAATTTTTAGACTTTAAATAAATTAATTTATTTATGACACAACGATGATGCAGTAATTACCCTTTTAAGGAAATATTAACATAATTGATGTTATAAATACTCAAATGAATGTAATTTGAGACTTTTTATGAATTCCACTAATTTTATAGGTTACTATGATATATTAGTGTTGATTTAATCAACTTTGTTAGAACATATAATTCTGTTATGACTTTCAAAAAAATCATATATCAAATAGTGTCAAAATTGACACAAAATAGTTTTTAAATCAAATATTATATTATTAATTGTTATTTTATTCCTAAAAATCTAATATTCGGCCAAATGACTTAGATAAGGATATATATATTAATAATAAACAATTTGGGGTTCGTTTGGCATGTTATAGTAAGTGTATTAACCATATAGTGAAAGAAAACAAAAAGACACGGTAAAAGTTAAATTATTTAACTTAGAGTTAAATCTAATAGATAAGGTTAAAATAAGAACCTAAACTTGTCTAAATCCTATTGGTTGATAGGATTTCGACCCATACCCACTTTAGCTTCGAAATAAGACCCTTTGTAACCATTATAAACCGATTTTGACTTTAATATAAAATAATATTTTGAGATATTCCTAAGGTGCCCCTCTCCTCCCTTATAAAAGAGCACCTCCTCCCCCTCCTCCTCACACCAATTTGAGCACTCAAGCTCGGACAACCCCTGCCATTTTCTCCTCTCCACTTTCCTAGAATAATCCTAGAGGTCCTGGTCTTCTCCAAATACCAATCTTAGTTCCTTAAGTGGAGGATTCAAAGAGGCGTTCCAAAGAAGAGGTAATATCCATTACCGATCTTTTCAATTTCTTTCTTCTTCAACTTCTTCTTCTTTAGTTGTTTCATGATAAAGTAATAACATCAGTATTACTTAAATAATGATATGTTATTATAAATATGAAACAACCCTATTTCACCATATATCCATCCTACGGAAAAAGAAATCACCGCGCGTGCGTACGTACAGAATACCGTCTCCACGCCGTGGTGTAATCTATTTTCCACCATCTCCTTACAAGGATGGGTATAATGTTGTAATGAGTAACTATATATGATTATTATGAAGTAATATTGATACTGAAATAATATATATATACTCCAATACAATTCCACGATCATAGGAACGATATCATCACTCGTGCGTACGTACGGAATACCGTCTCCACGATGTGATGCGACTCGTTCTACATGATCTTCATTTCATAATGATTATATAAATGAATTGAATGAATGAATATGGTATATACTACACTAATACCATTCTGGAAATGAATTATCTATAACCTAAAGATAAGAATAAGAATTTATTCGACCAAACACGCATAAGAACAAAAAGTTATAAAGACCCGAGTAACAAGTAACAATGAAATATTACTAACAAGAAGCTAATAATATGACCATATATGATCTCATATCAATATTTATGATTCTGGAATAAGTCAATAACATTATTTAAACCATTATACAGGAGCTTCGGACACGAACAAAGCAAATCGGACCTAAGGTAAGGGAAATATCACAATCTCATTTTTATCCGAGATTGTTTATTCGTAAGTATTTACTGGGGTGTATTTTATCATCCACATCCATGTTTCATCAAAATGTAATATTATTTCCATCCACCTACAATTGTTTAAATCCATTTTTACCCTTTGGTGAGTTTTTAGTAATACGTATGAAAGGAATCTTTTGTCGTACGAGGTACTTTTTGACTTTTCCGACAAAAGTACGAAGAATGTTTTTTTAACTTATACGGCATGAATAGATTTTTAAAACATTATTTCCAAGAAGCTTCCTTTACAAGTTCTCAAGTTTATTTTTAATCAACTTCTTTTATTTTAAAGTTGTATGACATGTTATGAAAGGAAAAATGTTTTTGAAGAAGAAAGGATATTTTCCTCAAGAATGAAGTTCAAGTGTTTTATCAAAATTATTTTCCATCTAAGATAATAAAGGGTTCTGTTTTTATCCCTATTATTACATTGATTTGATCATGTTGTGATGGAATTATTTTTATGAATTCCATTATCTTATATGAATTGATTTATGATGTCATGATGTTTCAAGAATCCCATTTTTGTTACATGTGTTATGCGATGATGTATGTTTTATGATTATGTGGAACACATAAGAAAGGATTCATTATAAGATGGGTGGGACCTATATCTCCCTCCAATGCATTGGGTAAAGATTTTATATCTCATGAGATAGACAGGGCTGGAACGGTAGGTTATACCGGTTCAGTGAAACAGGACTGAAACGAGGGTTACTCGATTCAGAAAGGGACTTTGTCCACTAAGATAGTCTTGGTAATGAGTCATGACTAACAAGAAATGATTTTCCATGATTATGTGTGCATGCCACAAAGTTTCAAGTTTCATGTTATGATTATGGTGATCTCATTTTCACTTCTATGATTTGTTCCATGTTAAGATATTATGATCTCTTTTGCAGGTTATGATTTTCAAAAAGATATGATATGATTTTTATTTCTTTTGGATACCCTTACTGAGCATTTGAGCTCACCCTTTTATGTTTTCTTTTCCCCAGGATATAAAGAAAGGTTTTAGGTAAAAAAAAGAAGATCTTTATGGGAGATTTTGAAGATCTTTCACCACGATTAGAAGATTATATTCCGAGTTTCCAAAGACACTAAACTATTACGGTCCTTGTGTGTGTGTTTTTGTTATGTACTAAGTATTCCGCAAAAGTAATGTAATGTCCATGTACGTCAAGATACGGGTCTCTACAGTTGGTATCAGAGGAAAGGTTTAGTCAACCTTTGGAAACTAGGATGCGAAAACGTTAGTGAGATCCCTAGAGATATTTCTAAGGTATGTATAGGGATGTATCTAAGGTTAAGTATACGTATAGGTTATAGTCCTAGAATTGTGCTAACGATCTTTGAATTTAACCTAAGATGTTAGATATTGAGGGTACTACCCCTTTATTATGTTGTTTTCCCTAGCATGATTTTTTCCTCTCATACTATTCTTTTGGGGTTTTAGACGATGGCCGGAACCCGAAGGAACCGTGTTAATGCGGAATGTGATGGGCAATGCAATGATTGTCCCCCTGAGCAACCAAACGATATGGGAGCCGGAATGCAAAATCTTGTAGCCATGCTCACACAACTTTCTCAAGCTATGAATCATGAAGGACTTCCAAACGAGCAAAGGAAGGAGCAACATTCTGTTGAATCCTTCATGAGGCAGCGTCCACCTTCTTTCAGTGGGTCTACTGGTCCATTAGTTGCTGAACAATGGATTAGTACTACTGAAAAGATATTTTCAGTTCTTCAATGTTCTGAACATGATAAAGTCATCCTAGCAGTGTATCGTTTGGAAGGAGATGCTGATCAATGGTAGAATCTTATTAAGAATACGAGGCAAAGGGATGAAATTGAGTCTATGGAATGGGACGAGTTCAAGAACTTATTTTTCAATAAGTACTTCCCTCGTATTCTCCGAACAAAGATGGAGAAAGAGTTTCTTGAACTGAAGCAAAGGGATGATGAATCTGTTGGTACCTATGAAGCGAATTTTACAAGACTTGCAAGGTACGCTTCTGGTATTATCATCCAACCTGAAAGTAAAGTTGATCGATTTTTCAGTGGCTTAAAACCAAGTCTTCGAAGGGCATTAGCTATAAGAGACTTAAGTAGCTATGAAGAAATTGTGCGTTGTGCTATCAAGGTAGAAATGGAAGTTGGTGTTACATATCCATCTCATGGTTTTGACAAGAAACGAAAGATGGAGTTCAAGGAGAAATCTCAAAATAATGGTGAAAAGAAGATGAATGTTTCCTTATGCACAAAGTGTGGAAAGAAGCATGGTGGAGATTGTCTTAAAGGGACTAGAAAATGTTTTAAGTGTGGAAAATAAGGTCATCGAGCAGCTGAGTGTCGAAGTAATGGAAAAAGGGTTTCTAATGATGTGAATAAAGCAAACACTGCAGAGAACGCACCGCCAACACTTCAATGCTTCAAGTGCAAGGAAATGGGGCATTATGCTAATAATTGCCCTAATCCAAGGGTTAGTGATGATCAACATGAGCAACCACTGAAGGCAAAGGACAAAGGGAAGTCACATGCGATCACTATTGGCAATGTTGAATATGACAACGATGTGGTGGAATGATTTAGTTTTTATGTAATGGGATTCCAAAATAATGTTGTATCATGGAATATTGGAATATTTATGTATTGGTCTAATGTGGTATTCAAAGTGATTGAGATATTATGCGCATAATGAAGGGAAAACGAGAAAATGAAATGTTTAACAGTATTCATGAGCTCATGATTGATATAAGGACTAAGTGATATCATGGTTTGAGTATATAGAATTTTGAGGATTTTGGTATGTGGAAAGTTTTAAGTTTTAACTGCATTCAAGTTTTCACTAAGGTTCAATGGGTATTCAAGAGAGTACAAGATTAAGGCCTTTGAATGTTTGGAATGTGTCCAACAGATATATCTTATGATATATGGGGATCAACGATGGTATTAAATCTCTGGTAATCGTTTTCACTATGTTATGAGAATGGACTGCAATATTATGGATAGGACTAAAGATTGGAATGGATTATGTTGGACATAAGTTAGTATTGTTTAAGGATAGAAGTTTTTTCGATATTATTTATGGGATGTTATAGTAATATAGTTTTAGAAAAAGGACAACCTGCAGGACGGGCGACAGCCCATCGCTTCTGACAAGGCTGTGGGAATCGAACCCACAACCGAAGTGCGACTGGCCTTTATCGCCTACCACTGACCTACAGGAAGTCCCTGTTTAGTAGAAACTAGTTTTAAAGTATAAGTCCATTTTAGGAACTATATATGATTAATCTCACTATAGATCGACTTATGTATATAATTGTTTCTAACCTTTTGTTTGAGACAGATGGAATGACCCGTCATTCTATCACATGATCTGCTAACACTTCACGAATAACAAATTCAACTTCATTTAAGAGATGAAGTGGAAATTTTTCTAGGCACGAACAATAGTGAGATTGTACCAAAATAAAGAAATTATTTATTCCAATTCAAATTTTCAACTTTAGGGAAATGATCTTGAAAACCAAAAATGTTGTCCTAGTGATCTTACACCTGATGAATCGGATGGTACCTTAGATCGTCACAAATTTATGGATTTGTGATTATTGGCTTTTCCATAGCCATGTTCTCTACCACTCTCCATCAGAACATGATGGTTAGATTTCTCTTCCATATCCATATTTTCACCTATGTGGAAACCCAATGATTAGTTTATTTGGGTAACCGTTACGTTTCATACTTTTGTTTTTAAAGATTGTTTTTGATATTCCTTTTTACGATGTGGGTTTCTATTAAAGAAACTTTCAAATAGTAAACCATTTATAACCCCGACGAATTTCGAGGGCGAAATTCATTTTAAGGGGGGTAGAATGTAACAGCCCAAGATTTTATAAAAAATATTCTTTTTAATTTTATTAATGTCTTGTGTTGTACGCTACACCAAAAGGAGCTTGCACAACACGCATCCTTGACTTGCCTTGCATTACACGCAATCGCGACCTTCCTCGATAGCGTGTGTAATACGCAATACCGAGTTTCACTAAACAACGATATGCTATTAAAATATTATTAAAACTAGCCGGTATGAATAGTAATAACCACTTTTTAAAATTCTGTAAATCTTATTTTTCAAAATGAACTTCATTTTTGGATTCGGAGTATCGAATTTAGCCTATGGTGAAATTTTGGTACATTTCGGATAACTTTCATATTCTGATGAATAGTGAAAATTACTAAATTATAATTAAAAAACAACTTTTTTAATCGAAATAATTAATAGTGATAAATTATTAATTGGAGTAGTTTTAAAGTATATTTAGAATATATTTTTACAATTTAATACAATGTTGGTCATTGTATGTAATTGCACATTTAAACCAGACATAAACAAGTGTCAATCTTTTGATAGATATTGTTTCTTAAAAACACGCTATTTGTTTTAACAGCGGGATTTAATTATAAAATTAATTAATGCAACTTCTATGATATTAATTTGGTAAAATAGACTTCATTTTTGAATTCGGAATATGAAATATAGCTTAGGATGAAATTTTGGCATTTTTCTGAAAACCTTCATTTTTTGATGAATAGTGAAACTACTAAGTGGTAGTTAAAAAACTGAATTTTTCATAAAACTTAATTTTACCGCTTCTGTGAATGGAATTTCAAAAATTAGAGAGACACGGTTGATGTCAGTAAGTAAAATGTGGTTCAATGAGATGAAAATAATTTTTGGTGAATAGTAACTTTTTACTTTTATTTACCACGGTTAAAAGTAAATAGGGTAATTAAGGGTAAGAATGATATTAATATTACCCTAACACATGTCCTAATTCTATTGGACAAGTGTATCTCGACCAAAAACAACCTTAAGTGTAAAATATTATCATTTAGGCCCACTTGGATTAGATTAGGACATTTATTATTATTTAATTCAAAGAAGAGTTAAAAGAGTTAAAATCAAAGTTTATTCACTAAAACATTTTTAATATGGGGTTATACATAAGATAAATTCGACTATAAATATTCATTAGAAAGATAAAACGATTTCCTATATAATTATATTTTATTTATAATTGTTAGACTTTAAATAAATTAATTTATTTATGACACAACGATGATGCAGTAATTACCCTTTTAAGGAAATATTAACATAATTGATGTTATAAATACTCAAATGAATGTAATTTGAGACTTTTTATGAATTACACTAATTTTCTAGGTTACTATGATATATTAGTGTTGATTTAATCAACTTGGTTCGAATATATAATTCTGTTATGACTTTCAAAAAAATCATATATCAAATAGTGTCAAAATTGACACAAAATAGTTTTTAAATCAAATATTATATTATTAATTGTTATTTTATTCCTAAAAATCTAAGATTCGGCCAAATGACTTAGATAAGGATATATATATTAATAATAAACAATTTGGGGTTCGTTTGGCATGTTATAGTAAGTTTATTAACCATATAGTGAAAGAAAACAAAAAGACACGGTAAAAGTTAAATTATTTAACTTAGAGTTAAATCTAATAGATAAGGTTAAAATAAGAACCTAAACTTGTCTAAATCCTATTTGTTGATAGTATTTCGACCCATACCCACTTTATCTTCGAAATAAGACCCTTTGGAACCATTATAAACCGATTTTGACTTTAATATAAAATAATATTTTGAGATATTCCTAAGGTGCCCCTCTCCTCCCTTATAAAAGAGCACCTCCTCCCCCTCCTCCTCACACCAATTTGAGCACTCAAGCTCAGCCAAACCCTGCCGTTTTCTCCTCTCCACTTTCCTAGAATAATCCTAGAGGTCCTGGTCTTCTCCAAAGACCAATCTTAGTTCCTTAAGTGGAGGATTCAAAGAGGCGTTCCAAAGAAGAGGTAATATCCATTACCGATCTTTTCAATTTCTTTCTTCTTCAACTTCTTCTTCTTTAGTTGTTTCATGATAAAGTAATAACATCAGTATTACTTACATACTGATATGTTATTATAAATATGAAACAACCCTATTTCACCATATATCCATCCTACGGAAAAAGAAATCACCGCGCGTGCGTACGTACGGAATACCGTCTCCACGCCGTGGTGTAATCTATTTTCCACCATCACCTTACAAGGATGGGTATAATGGTGTAATGAGTAACTATATATGATTATTATTAAGTAATATTGATACTGAAATAATATATATATACTCCAATACAATTCCACGATCATAGGAACGATATCATCACTCGTGCGTACGTACGGAATACCGTCTCCACGATGTGATGCGACTCGTTCTACATGATCTTCATTTCATAATGATTATATAAATGAATTGAATGAATGAATATGGTATATACTACACTAATACCATTCTTGAAATGAATTATCTATAACCTAAAGATAATAATAAGAATTTATTCGACAAAACACGCATAAGAACAAAAAGTTATAAAGACCCGAGTAACAAGTAACAATGAAATATTACTAACAAGAAGCTAATAATATGACCATATATGATCTCATATCAATATTTATGATTCTGGAATAAGTCAATAACATTATTTAAACCATTATACAGGAGCTTCGGACACGAACAAAGCAAATCGGACCTAAGGTAAGGGAAATATCACAATCTCATTTTTATCCGAGATTGTTTATTCGTAAGTATTTACTGGGGTGTATTTTATCATCCACATCCATGTTTCATCAAAATGTAATATTATTTCCATCCACCTACAATTGTTTAAATCCATTTTTACCCTTTGGTGAGTTTTTAGTAATACGTATGAAAGGAATCTTTTGTCGTACGAGGTACTTTTTGACTTTTCCGACAAAAGTACGAAGAATGTTTTTTTAACTTATACGGCATGAATAGATTTTTAAAACATTATTTCCAAGAAGCTTCCTTTACAAGTTCTCAAGTTTATTTTTAATCAACTTCTTTTATTTTAAAGTTGTATGACATGTTATGAAAGGAAAAATGTTTTTGAAGAAGAAAGGATATTTTCCTCAAGAATGAAGTTCAAGTGTTTTATCAAAATTATTTTCCATCTAAGATAATAAAGGGTTCTGTTTTTATCCCTATTATTACATTGATTTGATCATGTTGTGATGGAATTATTTTTATGAATTCCATTATCTTATATGAATTGATTTATGATGTCATGATGTTTCAAGAATCCCATTTTTGTTACATGTGTTATGCGATGATGTATGTTTTATGATTATGTGGCACAAATAAGAAAGGATTCATTATAAGATGGGTGGGACCTATATCTCCCTCCAATGCATTGGGTAAAGATTTTATATCTCATGAGATAGACAGGGCTGGAACGGTAGGTTATACCGGTTCAGTGAAACAGGACTGAAATGAGGGTTACTCGATTCAGAAAGGGACTTTGTCCACTAAGATAGTCTTGGCAATGAGTCATGACTAACAAGAAATGATTTTCCATGATTATGTGTGCATGCCACAAAGTTTCAAGTTTCATGTTATGATTATGGTGATCTCATTTTCACTTCTATGATTTGTTCCATGTTAAGATATTATGATCTCTTTTGCAGGTTATGATTTTCAAAAAGATATGATATGATTTTTATTTCTTTTGGATACCCTTACTGAGCATTTGAGCTCACCCTTTTATGTTTTCTTTTCCCCAGGATATAAAGAAAGGTTTTAGGTAAAAAAAAAGAAGATCTTTATGGGAGATTTTGAAGATCTTTCACCACGATTAGAATATTATATTCCGAGTTTCCAAAGACACTAAACTATTACGGTCCTTGTGTGTGTGTTTTTGTTATGTACTAAGTATTCCGCAAAAGTAATGTAATGTCCATGTACGTCAAGATACGGGTCTCTACACTCTAGGGGTACAATTTCCACACCTATCACTACCCTTGTTGACAACTAACCCACCCCACCCCCGGACACCCTCCCACCACCCCCCGGACACCCCCATCCCCCCGGACGCCCACATCCCCCCGGACGCCCCCATCCCCCCGGACGCCCCCACCCCCTGGAAAGCCCCCCCCCACCCCCTTGACACCCCCGACCCCACTAGACAGTGAAACAACCCCCATAGACAGCCCGACCACCCCCTGTGGATAGCCTGCCCACCCCCTGGATAGCCCGCCCACCCCCTAGACACTCTAAACCCCCTGGACAGCCCTGCCACCCCCATGGGTAGCCCGCCCACCCCCTAGACACCCTGTACCCTGTCCCCCTGGATAGCCCCACCCACCCCCTGGACACCCCACTCACCTCCTTGGACAGCCCAACCACCCCCTGGACTCCCCCTACCCCCTTGGATATCCTGACCACCCCCACAGACAGCCCTCCCACCTAGACACCCCGACCCTCCTAGATAGCACCCCACCCCCTGGACACCTCCAACACCCCGAACGGCCCCACCACCCACATAGACACCCTGCACCCCCCCTAGAATGGTTTTTCTATATTTTTTTTCTTGGGTTACACATTAGTTATCTATTTCTAATTACTTCCATATTTTTTTTTCATTGCAGGAAATGACACCCATTGAAGAGAGGTGGCAGAGAAAGATGATAGATAATAATCGTCGCATGGTATATATGGGTGTTCCTCCATTCATCCCAGTTGTGAGTATTTTATTTCAAATATAAATATTTCAATAACTTATAATATCATGTGTTTACTTTTGTGTTAAACTTTTTTTCAGGATCCACCCCCTAGACAGGAGATATCTGACGAGGATCCTGATATTTCTCCCAGTAGAGAGGCTGGTGGTAGGAGGGGGGTGGTGTCAGAGATGGATGATCATCTAGTGGTCCCAGTACTGAGGCCAGTGGTACTAGGTCTCGTGGGGAGAGAGTTAGACGATCCACTACCACAGACGTATCTTCTATGCCCCATTTTGATCCTAGTGTGTCTTCAGGGACACAGGGGATATTTATACCTCTGATGTTTACACTACCAGTTGGCCAGACGTCTATGCCATCATCTTTTGCTTCTGGTTCATTATCTCCGAGCTATTATATTCCACCTTCATCGACTCCTGTTGTGACACAATATGTGGCTGAGGAGCATACACTGAGGGACACTCCACATGTATAGGATATTCCTTCTACTTCTGCACATCCAGTGACGCCCATTGATCCGACTACCACAGGTATATTTATATAACTCTATCAAATTTTTATACCAAAATTTATTTTTATTATAACATGTATTGATATTATTTTTCGTTAATAATAGATTCATCTACATATAGGAGGTGGGGGAGGGGGCGTACTCTCTTGCGTGTGGTATGGAACTTACAGAAACAGTTGATGGTTGAATACAATGCTGATGGACAAATTATTGAGAAATCTGGGCAGCAATGTTGACGTTTTTTGGCGACTCTAGCCAAATACTCTGATATCATTCTGGTCATCCCTCTCTCTTGGAGACATCTGCCACATGAAGTCAAGGATAATGCATGGGAACAAATATGGGTAAAAAATCTATTGGATTTAATGTAGTATTTATTTGTATTTATATGAACTAATCTATTGGGTTTCAGCTTCAGTTTAACTTCCTTGATGGCGAAGGTGCATGACCAGCGCATTTAAAAGAGCTAGGAGAGATTTGGAGAGATTATAAGCATGATCTGTATGTTGCTTGGTGTGATAGAGTGGGCACGGAGTTAGAGACATTACCTATCATGGATAACTGCCCGATAGAGCAATATCTCCAAATGATTACCCATTGGGTGACTTCCAAATTTAACGTATTAACCTCATTTGAGGTATTTAGATGAGAGTTTTCATATTTTTCATTAATGTAATATTGTTTATTATTAAACATTATTTATTAATATTCTTAAAAAAACAAAAAAAAACATTGATTCAAAGAAATACCTCCACACTTTGGGGTGCACAACTATGTCAGATCATGAGAGGTAGCTGGTACGATATAGTTGTTTATAATTTTTCATTAGGACTTTACCTTTTTATTGTTTCCTACTTAAATTATGTGATTTATTGAATATTGAATATATGATTATACTTGCACTTTATATTGTTTCAATGTCATTACAGAATCACAAATTGAATATTGAAGGTCGTATCCCTCGAGCAAAATTGTTTTTCTCGAGTAGAAGAAAAAAAGATGGAACTACGGTAAATGAACCAACCCATGAAAAGATTGTAAGTTTTAATTTGTTTATTTCAAAGTTTAATATCTAATTTTAAATTTAATAATCTATTACTATTTTTAACAGGCTGCTTTAGAGTCTCTTGATGCCCAGGAGCCTGACAATTTTGGGCCACACGATCATTTATATCAGGTTTTGGGAGATGAGCACTCTGGTCGAGTACGCTACCAACTTGGTAAGAATATAGTCCCGATGAGGTATTGGTCCTCTCCAAGTATCCATTATAGTACCACCAAGTAGGAACAGAGCATGCAAGATAGTCTAATAAAAGGGTCACAGAGTTGGAAGTACAAGTTCAAATGAGGGACAGAGAATTTATGAAACTGATGAAAGCTTTATCTTCATCACTTCCACCAGAGGCCAGTGCAGCTTGTTAGAAATTTATGTCATCGATGGGTGCATTATCTAATGCACCAGATGGCAGCTCTAGTGGTGGTCGAGATGATGAAGTTCCTGGTGATGACGAGGATGCTGAAGAGGAAGAGGGAAAGGATGAAGATGAAGACGTGGGCGAGGATGGGGTCAAGGGTGAGGATGGGGCCGAGGGCGAGGATGGGGCCGAGGACAACGATGAGGACGACGATGAGCATGGAGACGATGACGATGATGATGATGAGGATAGAGATAGCGGCGAGGATGAGGTCGATGATGATAGTGGTGATGGTGATGGTGATCAGGGGCAGATTGATCCATTACATTTTTGAATTTATTATAAATCTTTATTTTTGTACCTAGTTTTCCACTCTGGGGTTTTCCTTTGCTTCATAGGGACGTTGTTATCAGATTTTTTTTTTGCACTTGATTCCTATTGTATGATTAGTCTACTACCTAGACCTTTAGTATTCCTAGGTACTATGATACCCATTTTTCTATTTTGTATTACTTAGCTTTTTAGTTATCCATGTATTTTATTTTTATGCATGTGGAAAATGATATGAAAAATGTGCTTTGAAGTATAAGGGTTTTGAGTGAAATTGATATGATATTATCTCTAATGAAATTACAATTCCATGGTTATTTTATTCACACCATGACCAATTTTAATGAGGTAATGAGATATATACTGGGAGTGGTACCCAAAATCCAACAATAGAGAATAATAACATATACCACACAATAATAAAGGTGTTTTTTTGTGGATATTTTTTTAAAAATAATAATTATTTTCATGAATCCTATAATTATAGGAAAGTAAGGTTTCCATAATATGTTTGAAGGATGATTGAAAGGTGATAAATGAACTCAAACCATCTGAGAAATTTCTTTATCCATTTAAAGAGGTCCATGACTATATTCAATACATAATCAATAATTTGTGATGTGTACGAGTCAACCTCGCCTCAATCTGAGGCACGGTGTGGCTGGTACCACTCAAAGTGTCTTGCTTTTATTTGAAATGGATAGGATTTTATGTGAAAAAAACAACTGGCGTATGGAAAACCAACCAAACTCATTCAGATTCTATTGAAACTTTAGTAAAACGATCCATGGGTCATATGTGACGTGTACAAGTCAACCCCGCCTCAATCTGAGGCGTGGTGTGGCCGGCACCACTCAAAGTGTCTCACTTTTCTTTGAAATGGGCAACAGTTTAAGTTAAAACAACAACTGACATATGGAAAATAGTACAAAAACATTTGTATTCTATTAATACTTTAGGAAAAGTATCCATGGGTCATTTGTGATGTGTACTAGTCAACCCCACCTCAATACGAGGTGCAGTGTGGCCAGCACCACTCAAAGTGTCTCACTTTTCTTTGAAATGGACAACAGTTTAAGTTAAAACAACAACTGACATAAAAAAACAGAGAAAACACATTCGGATTCTATTGATACTTTAGGACATGTATCCATGGGTCATTTTTGACGTGTATGAGTCAACCCCGTCTCAATCTGAGACATGGTGTGGCCGGTACCACTCAAAGTGTCTCACTTTTATTTGAAATGGATAATATTTTAAGTGAAAACAACAACTGGCATATAGAAAACCGATCAAATGAATTCATATTCTGTTTAAACTTTAGTAAAACAATCCATGGGTCATATTTGACATGTATGAGTCAACCATTCATCAATCCAAGGGCCGGTGTGCTCGGTACCACTAAAAGTGTCTATCTTTTATTTAAAATGGATGTGTTTTTAAGTAAAAAAAGACATATGGAAGACTGACCAAATGCATTCAGATTGTGTTTATACTTTATAAAAACAATAAATGGGTCATTTTTGACATGTACGAGTCAACCCCGCCTCAATCCGAGTCATGGTGTGGCTGGCACCACTCAAAGTGTCTCACTTTTCTTTGAAATGGACAAGAGTTTAAGTTAAAACAACAACTGACATACTGAAAATGGACCAAACGCATTCAGATTCTGTTGATAATTTAGGAAATGTATCCATGGGTCATTTTTGACGTTTACAAGTCAACTCTTCCTCAATCTATGGCATGGTTTGTCCAATACCACTCAAAGTGTCTTTCTTTTGTTTAAAATGGATACGGTTTTAAGAAAAAACAACCGGCATACGGAAAATCAACCAAACGCATTCTGATTGTGTTTATACTTTAGGAAAACGATCCATGGGTCATTTTTGACGTGTAAGAGTCAACCCCACCTCAATCTGAGTTGTGGTATGGCCGGCACCACTCAAAGTGTCTCACTTTTCTTTGAAATGGACAACAGTTTAAGTTAAAACAACAACTGACATACGGAAAATGAAAAAAACGCATTAGGATTATGTTGATACTTTAGGACATGTATCCATGGGTCATTTTTGATGTTTATGAATCAAACCCTCTTCAATATGAGACATAGTGTGGCTGGTACCACTCAAAGTTTCTCACTTTTATTTGAAATGGACAAGATTTTAAGTGAAAACAACAACTGGCATCCGTAAAATGGACCAAATGCATTCAAGTTCTATTGAAACTTTAGGAAAACTATCCATGGGTCATATGTGACGTATATGAGTCAACTTCACCTCAATCCAAGGGCCGGTGTGGCCGGTACCACTCAAAGTGTCTAAGTTTTGTTTAAAATGGGTGTGCTTTTAAGTAAAAAAACAACATACGGAAAACCGACCAAACACATTCAGATTGTGTTGATACTTTAGAAAAACAATCCATGGGTCATTTTTGATGTGTACGAGTCAACTACACCTCAATCCGAGGCACGGTGTGTCCAGAACCACTCAAAGTGTCTCACTTTTATTTTAAATGGACAACAGTTTAAGTTAAAACAACAACTAACATACGGAAAATAGACCAAACGCATTCAGATTTTGTTGATACTTTAGGAAATGTATCCATGGATCATTTTTGAGGTGTAAGAGTGAACCCCACCTAAATTTGAGGCACGGTGTGGCCGATACCCCTCAAAGTGTCTTTTTTTGTTTAAAATGGATACGCTTTTAAGTAAAAACAACTGGCATACGAAAAACCAACCAAACGCATTACGATAGTGTTGATACTTTAGGAAAACGATCCATGGGTCATTTGTGATGTGTACGAGTCAACTTTTCTTCAATTAGAGGCGCGGTGTGTCTGAAACCACTCAAAGTGTCTCTCTTTTGTTTAAAATGGACATCATTTTAAGTGAAAACAACAACTGATATACGGAAAACCAACCAAATGTATTCAGATTCTATTAAAACTTTAGGAAAACGATGCATGAGTCATTTTTGATGTGTATGAGTCAACCCTACCACAATCCGAGGCATGGTGTGGCCGGCACCACTCAAAGTGTCTAACTTTTCTTTGAAATGGACAACAGTTTATGTAAAAACAACAACTGGCATACAGAAAATGGACCAAATGCATTCGGATTCTGTTGATACTTTAGGAAAAGGATATATGGTTCATTTGTGACATGTATGAGTCAACCTCGCCTCAATATGAGGCATGGTGTGGCCAGTACTACTCAAATTGACTTTCTTTTGTTTAAAATGGATACGCTTTTAAGTAAAAACAACCGGCATACAGGAAACCGACCAAACGCATTCGGATTGTATTGATAATTTAAGAAAATGATCCATGAGTCATTTGTGAAGTGTACGAGTCAACTCTGCCTCAATTTGAGGTGTGGTGTGGATGACACCACTCAAAGTCTCTCTTTTATTTCAAAAGGATGTCATTTTAAGTGAATACAACTGAAATTTACACTCATCAACGATAGTCGCAAACTCTTTTTCATGAGTTGGGTAGTTTCACTCATGAGGTCATAAGTGATGAGACTCCTAAGAAAATACCTTTTCACCATATATTATAAACAATACAAGTTTAATTCAAAATTCATCACAAATAATTACATACCCAAATCTAGTATCACAAAAAAATGGGATTTGAGCCAATTTCAAACTCTCATTCAACTCTAATAGGTATTTCTCAAACTATTCTGCTTATTAGAATTTTATGGGGAGGTGGGGGGTTGTGCTGGTTGGGGGTTTGTGAATGGGTGAGGTGAATTACTATCGGATGATTGTTGTCATATGAAGATTGAAATAGGGAATTGTAGTACATGACATGGTTGGAAGAGTTTGATGGTTTTATGTGTTTTTTGGGCTATTTTAGGTGTTTTTTATACTGTTTGAAGTCTTTATGTGGTTTTTGTGATATTTTTTATGCAGGTGTATAGTGGAGGGGCTACTGGAGGGCTGTTGTTTAGTGTTTTTTTATGCACATGTATAGTGGGGTGGCTTCTGGAGGGCTGTTATGCAACAGTTCTGGAAAAACTCAATACCAATGATTTTAAACCATTGGTATAAGAGTTCTGGAATTCTAGAAAAAATAATACCAACGGTTTAGAACCATTGGCATAGGATATCTGAAAAAACACAATACCAACGGTTTTCAACCGTTGGTATAATAATTCTCCAAAAATACAATACCAACGGTTCAAAACCGTTGGTATAAATTGAGATAAATTTTAAAAAAACAATATATACCAATGGTTACTAAAAAACATTGGTAAAAATGTTATACGCACATATACCAACAGTTCTCTTGCAACCGTTGGTATATCTATAAATATAGTGGGATATACCAACGATTTAGATAAAACCATTGGTATAATGCTTTCCTCACGGCTTACTAGCCTACGGTTTGGAAAACCGTTGGTATAGCCTATACCAACGGTTTTCTATCCTATACCAATGGTTTAGAACCGTTGGTATAAGATTCTTTTCGAGTAGTGTAGTACTATAAGTATATTGTCTCAAGGTGGATGATGATCAATGGTGGTTGTTGATCCAGAATACTAAATAGGAATATGAAATAGAACACATGGAGTGGAAATCCTTTAAAGAAACACTCTTTAATAAATATATCCCTCATCAACAACAAATTGAAATAAAGATAAAATTCCATAGCTTAACGAAAAATGACGAAGATGGTGTTTTAGAGTATCAGGACACCTTCACCGGACTAGACAGGTATATTACATATTACATACATGATTTGGAAAGTAATATTGATCGTTTCTTTGAAGGTATTAATCCATGTCTCATAAGGTCTCTGGATTCTCAAATATTTTTATCATATGATGAAATAGTATTAAGTGCCATCAGGAGAGAAAAAAAAATTTCTAGATCTTATATGTTCAATGGAAATCAAGAAAATAATATGTCTTCTAATAAACATATAAAAGGTGATTATTCAAAGAAGAAGAGGGGAATGAAGAAATTTCAATTATTTGAAAATTTTAGAAAGAATCATCTTGGGAAAATCTTGATAGGCATGGAAGTTTTTTATAAGGGTGAAGAAAAGGTTAATTAATCTAATGAATGCAAGGGAAAGAAACAAATCAATGATATTAAATGCTTAAAATACAATTAAATAGGTAATTATTCAAATCAATATCCCAAAAATAAAGGTAATATACTATAAAAGAGACCAAGGGAAGATGTACAAGATTATTCAATCACTACAGCTGAAGTAGAAGTACCCAATGATGTGGTAGTAGGTACATTAATCATATCTTCAAATTTATCCAATGATTTATTTGATTCTGGATCATCGTACTCTTTTATATCTACCCAAATTTCTAAGAAAATAAGACATTTACATTTTGATTTAATAAGGGAGTTTTCAATCAAAACACCTAAAGGAAGTCTCATTATAATAAAAATGTGTCGATCAGTCCCCTTTATGACACATAAAATTGATTTAGTTATTAACCTTATCATCATACCTATGGTTTAATTTTATATAATCCTCAATATGGATTGGATTTAAAAGTATGATGTAAAAATTTATTAAAAGAATGAGATTATGATTTTTGAGGAATATTTAGAATTCCTTATATTTAGAGAAAAAAAATCATCATCTAATTCTTATCTAGATCCACCCCATGTAGCTCTACTGAATGAAATTCATTGAGAGGAAGAGAAAACATCATCTAGGGATGAGAAAAGTAATATTAAAATTGAGTATAAACCAATTTTATGGGAAAACATTTATGTATTTATTATGGAATAAATAGACACCCCCTGGAGTGTGTAGTTGAGTTTACCATTAATTTAATCCCTGATGTAAGAACAATATTAATGACTCCTTATAGAATAGACACCTTGGAATTATTAGAGCTGAAGATACAACTAGAGGAGTTGAGTAATAGGGGATTTGTTCTACATAGTTTTTATCCATTAGGAGCCCACATTCTCTTTGTTAATAAGAAAGATGTATCCCTGAGGCTACGCATTTACAATATAGAAATCAATGATATTAAAATAAAGAAAAATTATATTCTTCCTTGATTTGGTGATTTATTTTATCAACTTCATAGAGATCAATATTTTTCAAATATTGAACTTCATTCTGGGAATCATCAATTGCAAGTAAAGAAGGAAGATATTCTGAACACATCTTTTCAGACAAGGTATGGATATTATGAGTTTAAAGTAATGCTATTTGGATTTACTAATGCACCCTCTATTTTCATGGATCTAATGTATAGAGTATTCAAGGAATATCTTAAATATTTTATTGTATAATTCATTGATAATATTTTGGTGTATTCTAAAATCTATGAAGACCATGAGAATCACTTGCTGATCATTATTTAGGCTCTCAAAAGGAAATATTTATATGCTAAATTTATAAATTTTGAATTCTGAATTCATGAAATTTCATTTCCTAGACATATTTTCTCTAAAAATGAAATCTGAATTGATCATGAAAAGATAAAGGAAATACAAGAATGGCCTATGTCAATGAAAATAACTAAGGTAAATAGTTTCTTTGGTTTACAAGGTTACTATCAGTATTTAATTCATAATTTTCCCTAATTGGATAACTCCTTAACCTAGATCACTCATAAAAGGTTTAAATTCATATGTAAAAAAGAACGTGCAAAAAATTTTGAATAATTGAAAATAATATTAGCAATGCTCCAAATTTTACTTTACCATCTGTAAATAATGGTTGTGTAATATATAGTGATGCATCGAAGAAAGTAATGGGTTTTATCCTTATGAGAAATGATAAAGTTATTACATATGCATCAAGGCCATTGAAGATTCATGGAAAAAATTATCCAACTCATGATCTTAAGTTAGAATCCGTAATCTTTACTCTGGAGATATGGAGATACTTTCCCTTTGGTGAAAGATGTGATATATATATAGATTACAAGAGTTTGAAATACATATTTACAAAGAAATAACTCAACTTGGGGAAAAGACAATGTCTCTAGTTACTCAAAGATTAGGATTTCTCAATACACTACCACCCATAAAAAGTAAATAAGGTTGAAGATTAATTAAGCAGGAAGGATCATATACTTTTGAACCAAATAAGGATTGAGAAAGATCTTATATTCATGGATTTATTAAAGATGGATATGTGAATTATTAATGAAGGGGAAACATCATTCCTTTATCAAATGATTTCAATACCATCTTTATTGGAGAATATAAAAATTCCTCAATCTGATGAAGATAATTTTCAAAAAAAACAATTAAAGATATTAAGGGTGGAATATTGGAAGACTTCATGTATGAGGATGGAATTATGAAATTTGGAAATATTTTATGTGTTCCATCAATACCTGAGCTAAAAAAGGGAACTATTAGATGATTCTCATAGCTCAAATTTTTCTATACACCCTAGTAGTACCAAGATGTGTACAGATCTGAAGGAACATTTTTGATGGGATAATCTGAAGTAAGAAATTGTTGACTATGTGTCAATATATTTAGTTTATCAACAAGTGAAGTCTGAGATAAATAATCCTAGACAATTCATGAAACCTCTACCTATCCTGATGTGGAATTTGGATGAAATTATATATAAACTTATTCCCTAGATTACCAAATAACCCCAAGAATAATGATACTATATGACTTATTGTTGATCGCCTTACAAAATTAACATACATTATTTCTATAAGATAAGATTTACCTCTTGAGAGCCTATAAAGAGTCTATATTAATCAATTTTTAAGACTTCATGGTGCACCTATATCGATTGTGTATAATCAATATCCCTATTTTACATAAAAATTATAGAAGATTCTTCAGAAGGATTTAGATATTGAGCTTTATTTGAGTACTACTTATCACTCTCAAACTGACAGATATTTTGAAAGGACTATTAAAACATTATAATACATGTTTAGATCATTATCACTTGACTTTTAAGGTATGTGGGATCAGTATTTACCTTTGGTAAAATTTTACTATAATAATAGTTTCCATTATACTATTCAAATGACGCCATATGAAGCATTATATGGAAAGAGATGTCATGCTCCAAATTATTGGGATGAAGTTGTCGAGAGGAAACTTATGGGACTATAACTTATTGAAGAGATAATGACAAAAGTAAAGACTAATCAAGATCATATTAAAACATCTCAAAGTAGGAAAAGAGTTATGGTGACAACCAGAGAAAGGATTTGGAATTTCAAGTGGCACGTCATGTCTTTATGAATGTATCTGCATGAAAGGGTGCCATAAGGTTTATTGAGGAAGGGAAACCGATCCCTAGGTACATCAGATCATTTTAAATTCTTGAAATAATTATGGTTATCGATTTCCAACTATCAATTCTACCAAGTCTCTCCAAAGTTCATGATGTTTTTCACATATCATTGTTAAAGAAGTTCATTCCATACCCAAAACATGTACTCACCTATGAATAAATAAAAATGGAACCGGATTTTTCTTATTGCAAAGATACTATCAGGATTATTGACACTAGAGAGAAATTATTGAGAAATAAAACAACTTGACTGGTATAAGTTCTTTAGAGAAACCATAAAATGGAAAAAAGAAACATGGGAACTTGAGAATGTTATAAAGAAGAACAACCCTCGTCTATTTATAACAAAATATTCATGAAATTGTTTGAGGAATTTTTTTTTTGAAGGATGGAAGAATATAACTCCCCAAGATTTTATGGTATGTATCTTCTTAAATAAATTCAATTTACTTGATAACTTAAGTTTCATGAAACACCAAGCTTAAATGAACCATGATATACTATTAAATATTAACATGATAGTCGAAATAGTAATATGAGCGTTAGGAATAGAAATGTAACCATCAGAATTATAAACTCACCTTTGAAATTATAAATAAAATTTAGGAATATTATAAATGAAAAAAAAGATATATTTATATCATGTAATAAGTAAATAAATACTTTAAAAATGATAAATTAAGTGTTGTTATTTTTGTGAAATATAAATATTTATTTACAATTTTATAATTAATATACTAATTTAAATGAAAACTTATTTTCATAAAATAGATTCATAAATCATTAGTTTTTTGTATTATAATTATAAGATAATTTTATGAGCCCATAATTAATTTTTAAAGGTGTCAAAAAATCAGTTATAATTTTAAAATCAGTTTTTTTATAAATGATGGTTTTAATTAAAAATTAAATTTCTCATATTTAGAAAATTATTTTGATAAAATGAATTCCATTTTTTAAATCAGCATGTAAAAAAATTATTAAGGGAAATTTTTTTATTTTTCTAAAATAATTGAATATTTGGTGAATAGTGAAATACAGGTAATTTACAGTATTAGCTAAATAAATGAATTATTGAGTCATGGATGATGTATAGATGATGTAAGAATCATTATTTTGAAAACATGTGAATTATTTACTATAATTTTTCACAATAATAATTACTATTTATGTTCTTGATCAAAAATAATAAACAAGTGAATAAAAAAATCAAAAAACACTCTTCTCTTCCACTATAAATACCACATCTCACCACCCCTTCTCCTCACACCTTATAAGGCCTGGATATTGATTGTATTCTACCCAATTAATCTAAAAAACCTCTTCCCTATGTCATATTATTTCTTGTCTCACCAAAAGACCAATCCCAAGTGCTTTAAAGAGGTTCTCAAGGAGACGCTATACAAGAGGTAAAATCCTCTTTCGTTTTCTTTTAATTTCTTTTAATTTATTTTCTTTTCATATCCTCTACTTAACTCCTATATACAAAAATTCATGAAAAATAAAATAAAATATATATTCTGTTATGTTAATGAAATATCCATCATCAAACCCCTTCTTCTCTCCCTTTTATTCTGAAAATAAAAAAATAGTCCATGATGTGTCGATTTACCACTATCGTGGAGGATGTGTTTTAATTTTCCATTACCGCTTTCAAGTATGGTCATAAAACAAATATTATGGTTAAATGAGAATTTATTATAAATATTAAAATTTATATTATGTTCTCAAACCAATATATAAACATGAAAATAAATCAATTGATATAATTTCATGATGGTGGTAAAAACTGCCAAAATAAATTGAATCATTTTCATTAACATTTTATCTAATGATTAATTCACATACCCTATAACCAAATGATATATAAGATCATTTTAAATTATGTAATTTCATTAATAACACATAATTTTAATTCTTTATAACATCTCCCATTTTATATGAACTTCTATACTGGTATATAGGTGAACCAATCATGAAAGCCAACACTCCCAGAACAACAAAAGTGAATACTATAACTCATAAAAATGGCCATACATGAACTTAATAAAATTATAAAAAAATCAAATATATGTATAAAAGGTTCTAAATAAAGTAATTAATAAATCTAATTTGATTATCTGGGACATTAAGTACAAGTTCATAATGCTTTTGAACATAAGGTAAGGGATTTCATAACTCAATTATCATACATTGGGTTAAAATTCTTTATCATTGGTTATGTTATGCCAATAATATGTGTAAAGTGAACTATGATTGTTTTATACTTTGTTTCCAATTTTATATTTTAGTTTTTTATTTTTCATAAATAATTATTTATTTGATTTATCCTCACTCTAATGATATGATCTTTGTAAGGGGTTTCTCATCTCACTTTTATTTATGTGAGATATGCCTTATTCACCACTTATTCCTTGTGTGTGGTGTATGTATAATTCCCCCTTTTATTTATGATCACCATTCAGTTAATATTTTATTAAATGTCCATATTTCTTTTATAATGGATATGATTATTGTCTTAGTCGTATAAAATTTTTACATATGATGTTTGTTTTGAATGTTGTTTTAACTTGGGAAATATTGATGAATCTGTATCCTCTACTCAATATGGAAATTTTGATAAGGCATATTTTTATTTAGTTAAATATATTTATGAAGAATTATTTGGACTTGCAGTGATGGGTGGGGCCTGACATTATATAGCCCCTTGATGCATCAACAGGTCTCATGAGACAAGACAGTTGGCAAAAAACCCTTCGCATTTGTTTCCTAGAAGAACTAGATGAGTTTCTACACACGGACTTAAACTATCTTGTGAAAGGTCTTGATGCTATTGGTTCATGTTCTAGATACATGACATATAATAATTAATCATTTTCTTCATTCAATATTCATTTGTTACTTTCCATGATATTTTCACTATGAAAAAATCTATGGTTGAATTTTTATTCTTAGTTTATTAATGGAATGTGTTTATTATTTATTTATCTTCCCATAATAATTATTCCTTATTAAATTTTATTCAATTATTATTAATTTATTTAATACTTACTATACATTTTCTCTCACCCTTTTATTTTTTTCCTTCCTTGGGTTATGAATATGAAATCATTGAATAAGTTTCAAGGAAGCATTTTATTTTCCTTTGTTATGATCTATGTTTAATTACCAATGTAATAAGGGAACTGTGAATGTATCTAGTTTTTCAAGAGTACTAAACTTATTGATCCTTGGTAATTTGATCTCTTTTATCTATTTTATTGTATTAAAATAACCACCAACTCTGGGCTACTGAGGTCGGGGATGTTACATAGAGAATATTTGGATGCGTTAACATAGGAAGGATGTGAATAATCATGATTTTCCAATATATGATGAATGTTCCAACTTACTTGTACCCTACAATTGATTTCTTAGTATTTTGGGTTGGGTAACAGGTTATAAATGTCCTATAAAAAGGATAAATCAACTATTGAAACTATCTAAGTTTCTATGATCTGTTAACCAAACTCAAGACCCCCTTAACATCATTTCTATAAGTTCAAAAACCAATCATCACATGACTAATATCACTAGACATCATATTTAGGACAAAAATGATCTTATTCCACTATAATATTATAGAGACTTTAGATTATCATACATGTATATTATATCTTTTTATATTGAAATTAATTACATTAAACAAACACACACATGAGGACTACAATAGTTTAGTGCCTTTGGAAACTTGGATACATAATATTCTAATTTAGTTAAAGATCTTCAACATCTCCCATAAATATATTCCCCTTTAGTACTCTTCAAAAGAATACCCTACATAAAATATTTCTTCATAACCTGGGGGAATGAAACATAAGAAGTGTTGAGCTTAAATACTCAATAAGGGTAAACAAAGGAGATATGTAAGGATGACATAAGCATAAGGGTTTTAGAACATGAACATAACATTGTAAAACCATACCCTACATATCAAAGATCATAATATTGAGTTATCGAATAAATATTGACATATCATAAGATATATATCTTAAGAAATAAATCATAATGGAATCATGAGCATAATCCATGAGAGAATAACATAGGATTAAGACATGGAATTTGTGGCATACATATAATCATAGAAAATATTATTTCAAGGATACGCATAAATACATTTATAACATGTTAGACTTGGGATAACCACCAGTGTACCTTATTTTGGATTAGTATGACCACCTATGTACCCATCATTCTAGGCAAGGTATAACTGCTTGTATACCCTCATCTTTGGGCTTGGGATGACCCATGTACCCTCATATTTGGTCTTGGCATAAGCAACCATGTAACCTCATCTTTGGTATTGAACTAATAACCTATGTAACCTCATATTTGGGATTGATATGACCACTTGTATACCCTCCTTTTTGTTCTTGGGATAAGAACCCATGTACCCTCTGATTTCATATAGAATTTATCATTACCCAATTCATTAGATAGAGATATTGGTCTCATCCATCACATAATGAAATCATACATATGAGTGACACAATATTATAAATATTAATCATATAATAACCCATTAAATGAAATGGGTATCATAAACATTTAATCATATCATAACCTCTCAAGAAAAGACAGAATTCATAATTATTTCTTCATAGCATAACTCGTGAAAAATAACGGGTTTCATAAGAAATTCCTCATGGTATAACCCATGGAAGAGAAATGGTTTTAATAAAATACTTATCATCATAAATAAAATTCATTTAGATAAATGATAATAATGGAATCCTTGGATAATATCCCTAGTAAAATATAATTTACATCAAATTATTTCATCTTAGATGGACAATAATTTTGATCGATCATTTAAAACATTTCTTAAGGAAAATAACATTTCTTGGAAAATAATTTTTTAAAACATAAATACTTTTTGAAAATTCATTTCTTTGAAAATATACTTTGAAGATAAAGCAATGTTTAAAACCCATTTTAAAACATATCTTGAGAAAAATATCATTTATTCTTTGAGAAAAACATTTTAAGATATAAAACATTTTGAAAATATCATTGAAAACTTATAAAGAAATATTTGAAAAAAATAAACACTTTTTAAAACATAAAACATTTCCAAAGTACTTTTCCTATAAATATAGATTAAAATATAATTTTAAAAAAATTAAATACTTTTTTAGAAAATAGTGTTTTGAAATAACACATATTTCCTATTGAAGAGATAAATAAAGTCATATTTTATTAAAAACAATTTCTTAATTGTTTTAAGTACTAAATAGTGGATAAAATGTACCATTACATGAATATATCCTGAATAACCAAAGGATAATAAAATTCATCGGAATTCTTGAGATCTATATCATAATATTTCAATATTGGAGACTTAATCATAAAAAATCCTGATAAATAATGAGATTATAACATAGAATCATTACCACTTTGATAACATTGAATCATAAACCCCATGAAGTAATAACATAAAATGAAACTTAAAATATCATAAGGATGAGTAGATTCATGATATTCTATGACAATAGGGCTATATATACACCTTGTAAAATAATATAGTTTCATAACATAACATATATCTCAATGAAGGATAATTGAGACAAAAATATCTTACTGATTTGGTATCTTTCAAACTGTAATCCCCATGAAAGAGAGATCCCCAAATGAATATGAAAATAAAAATGAATTTTTGTATAAGAATCATAAAATACATTCATAGACAGTTTATACTTTACCTATAAGAAAGAGGTGGTGAATATATCATATGTCTCAAAAAAGTAAAAAGTGATATTGAAATCCCTTACCTTAAGTCTTGACTTCATTCATACACGTTCAAACCTCATCTTCTTTAGGTAACTCCTTTTGTTTTTCACCAAAGTCCTTCCTTGGTTGGATTTATTTTCCAAAGTAAGGCTTCTAGGATAAGAGGATGGAATTGTAGAATTTATTTTGGTAAGGCTTTTCCAATACAAATTTATTGTGAGGTTTGATGAAGTGGGGAGGGTGAGTTACCTTTTATTGTTGAGGAGCAATGGTGTGACGTCCTGGACCCAGCTGCCACATAACCCATGCCCCAAGCCTAGTTATCCGCATGACCCCTATCACGTCTCCCCATAAGACAGGGTTGTCGGCTAGTAGTAGAGGTGTAATGGTATATCAGTGAAGATACTATACCCCCATGTCATATTAACATAGTGTATGTAGAGACAACATGTAATAACGGAAGCAAAAACAAACAGAAAGATAATGTAAATAGCTAAAGAATAAATAATATTACAGAAACCTCATAGCCCGGGTCTAATATAGATATGCATGCATGGAATTCTAGTACAAAATGGGAACATAAAATAGGAAACAAGCATACTAATATAGAATTAAAAAATAGAAAAAAAGTGAAAAGTTTCTCCATAGAATCTCAAGACTAAGCTCGGTCCTATTCTATTAATCTCCATCTAAGAAAAAAAAGAATCACTAGTTTAATGGGTGATGCTTTCTCCAATCTATACCTGCAGGAAAATAATCTACTCGAGTGCCAAAGGCGGCCCGACTAGGATGTGAGATAAATCTCAGTAGGCCACCACCAATGGTTTCTATGTGTAATATGAGTCGGAACTCTTAATTAAATAGTGTGAAGGTAACAACAAAATTAAACAATGCAGAATTAATAAATAACCTCCCACTCGGGTTCCTAAAGGACACCCGGTGGGTCTACCTACTTCTGCTCAAGGCTGGTAAGTCTGACCAAGTCACAATACATATATATATATATATGTATATAGTTAGATATATATATATATATATGTGTGTGTGTGTGTGTGTGTAGATATATGCTGGGATGAATCATGATGTAACTCTCATACATCCAATACTAGAGTAGCTCTCACGGTCTAACCCCCAACCCAACTCTAAGATCCCTCACGGTCTCTTGGAAAAACATGAGGTATCTCTCATGGTCTTCCCTACCTCAAGGCTATCATGGTGCTTGGGTCCATAGCTAGAAGATCACATGGTCTCTCATACCTCAAGGCTATCATGGTTTTTGGGTCCACACCCATAAGGAAAAACATTAACATTATATAATGTAAGAAAAACCATTTTACATCATTTAAATTTAAACAAGAATACCATATATGAAATGCCTTTATAAATTATTCAAGTAAGGGAAAATTCATACCATCACTAAAAACCATTCCATTTATATTAATTCATCATTTAGGTTTAGGCTATCATATCCTAGCCAACCTATAAAAATTTCCTCACAAGGTAAATTGCTTCCAAGGCAAGGGGACAAAGATTAAGTGTCAGGTCAAATAATCACATGCCCATTTATTCAAAAATAATTCAATTGGGTATAAGAACCATTGAGTTACCTTTGTATACATCAAACACACATGGAAAAATGGTCAATTCAATTAGAAATCATGCTGGGAAACCTATACCATAATTCATCATTTTAGGAAATGGGCCTAAAATGGACAATTTAGGTGGAACACCCCTTGGGAGTCCATTTAGAGAAAGGGTGATAACAAAATCCCTAAACATGAGTCAATTAATCTATTTCCTCACACTAGGGTCAATTAGACATGAAGAAATCAACTCAGTAGAGGAGCTCAGTAAAGGCTGGATCATGGTACAACAACATTAAATACAAAATAGCCAAAACCCAAAAGGAAAACTATATAACCACCTACCTTAGGGAATTATACAATGCTTATCTAAGTATCGACCTCGGATTTGGAGCAGGTTGGATTGGATCTGAGTTTCATTCCAATTCCCTAAAAATAGGGTAAATGAGTTGGTATCTAAATAGTGCAAAAGACGGTGAAATTTAGAGAAGAAAGAGGAGAACGTGAGGTTAGCCTTGCCATGTCCTATACAATTCTTCTAAAGGATCGATAATAGGTCTCCAGATGAAGGAGTCTTAAGATATTGAATGAGGAGATATTTTGATACCTATAGGAGGAATATAGAGGATGTTGTGCGCATAAAGCAAGGGAGGAGTGGAAATTATAACTTAAGTGGAGGGAGGGGTAAAATTTTCCTTTTTCCCTAAAAATAGGCTCATGCGATTTCTGTGCACAGTTTTTGAAACTGTGCGCATGGTTTTTCCCCTTTCCTGTAAGTTCGTGCGGTCTTTGTGCACGGTTTCCCAAACTATTCACACACCATGCTTAACCCACTACCTTATTGGGAACATCACACGGCCTCTATGCATGGTTTCACTAATTGTGTGTAGACCATGAAGATGGGTTCTGAAACCATCTATAATTGGCCACATAGATGTGTGCCTTGGTCACGTGGTTACAGACAAACCCTACTGCCTAGCCTGCTTTCCCCTTTTTAGAGCTTCGGGCTCTGGAAGTGCCCTATACGTCCTCATGACCTCATTATCTTGATTATAATACTTCATTAGGATCATTTATGACATTCAAAAATAACAACTAATGATTTGTACCTTGGTCAAATAGTTGGGTCGTTACAACCTCCCCTCCTTATAGAAACTCATCCCCAAGTTGTCATTCTGAGGGTAAAGAGGTATAGTCAGAAAAGAGTTCTATCCATTGAGATCATACATCATCTTCCCACTCCCAGGTCTCATCCTATACCTAGACATACTTCTATATAACCCATAAAAGAGGGATAGACCCACCTCAGAGTGTCTTCATGCTTCGATCAACAATTCATACTAGATACTCTTCAAAGGAAGCATCCATATCCAACTCAAACTCATGAGGCTGAAACATGTGAGATGGGTCTGGATAAAACCAGTGAAGCTAAGATACATGAAATAAATTGTGCATTGAACAATATATTTGAGGAAGTTTCAACTGGTAATCCATTGGTTCGATCCTCTTAACAACCTCAAAGGCTTCAAAAAACCTTGGTGATAGCTTACATTACTTCCAAATACGTTTATTCCCCAACCAAGGGGATACTTTCAAGAAAATGTAATCTCCTTCACGAGGTCACCGGTGTTTGTTAGCATAAGATTTTTGTTAGGAATAAGTTTTCAAAATACGCTTCTAAATCAGCTAGACTTGCTCTGAAGTCTCCTTCACGAGACAAGGCCCAAGCACTGTTGCTTCCCCTACCTATAACTAACATAGTGGGGTGCAACAAGTCCAACCATACAAGGCTTCATAGGGATCTATCTTAGTGGTAGTCCGAAACTTATATTTATAAGAAAACATGATGAGGGGAATTGTTTTTCTCCCAAGAACCCCCAAATTTGAGAATGAATGCACAAATAATGTCATTTAGAACCTGAATTTTATTCTCTGTCTATCTATCCATCTGAGGGTGATAGATCATGTTCAGAATTACTTGCATACCCAATGTCTTTTTCAACCCCTGCCAGAACCGTGATGTGAAATGGGCATCTCTGTCAGAAAAAAATAGAATGAGGGGCTCCATGTAGACGTATCACATCATTGATGTACAGTCTTCCCAACTCATCTATAGAAAAGGTCTCTCGCACAGGTAAGAAGTGTGTGACCTTCGTCAGATGGTTAATGACAACCCACACTATGTCGTTTCCACGTGGCGATCTGGGTAGTCCTATTATGAAGTCCATCGAAACATTATCCCGTTTCCACTTAGGAATGGACAATGGATGAAGAATCTCTGTTGGATGATAATGTTCTACCTTAATTTGCTGACAGATGGAGCATCACATAATGAAATTGAAAATCTCACATTTCATATAGGTCCACCAATATTGACATCGCAAATCTTGAAAAATTTTGGTGAAACCATGGTGAATTTCCCATATTGATGCATGGGAATCCCTCATCTACTCCTCTCTGATGTCTTCTGAGACCCATACACACCCAAGGAACAAAATAATGTCATTCCCATTGACAATCTAACCATAAGATGTATTATTATCTGAGAAATTTTCCTATAGGACAAAGCCTTCAGGATCAGATAGTTGTCTCAACCTTACTAGTTCTAGAAGAGTAGATGTCACCACTAAGGATGAGAGAATAGTCTAACCATGATCCTCTTAAACCTCAACGTGCATCGATGAGAATAAGGTCATAAGCTTCCACTCATCACTAGACTCCTGAACTACCTGCGTTTGAGTCTTTCAACTCAAAGCATCAGCTATTGAATTCCTTTTACCTTGAGTGTAGGGAAGTTTGAAATCGAATGATTGTAGGTACTCGACCCACCTATGTTACCAGAGATTTAGATCCCATTGAGTGAATATTTATTTGATTCTCTTGTGGTATTTGAATACCACAAAATTCTTTCCTAACAAGTAGCATCTCCAATAGTGTAAGGCATGAAGAAACATAATGAGAACAAGGTCGTGTGTTAGGTAATTCCACTCATGAGGCCTCTACTGACAAGAACCATATGCAATGACTCACTTGTTCTGCATCATAACAACTCCAATCCTGATACCTAATGCATCACAGTACACTATATAAGCCCTTCCTAGATCTGGAAGAATTATTATTAGCGTTGAAGTAAATCTTCCCGTCAACACCTGAAAGTTTTCTTAATAAGATTCTAACCATTAGAATTTCACACCCTTTTCTGTCAAGCTCGTAATCGGCACTACATAGCCTGAGAAATCTGGAATTAAGCATCTGTAGTATCCAAAAAGCCCCAAGAAACTATGGATATCAATGAAATTCTTGGGTTTCTACCAAGAAAACACAACCCTTAGTTCTCTAGGTCAACTAAAACTCTTGACTCTGAGATGATATGACCTAGGAAGTTAAATTTATCAATCCAGAAGTGGCCTTTACTAATCTTGGAATAGAGCTTATACTCTCTAGGTGTATTCAGCATGATATCAAGATGGGTTTCATGGTCATTTATCTATAGAGAGTACATTAATATATCATCAATGAAGACAACCATGAATGAATCTATATATGGGTGTAAAACCCAATTCAAAAGATCCATGAAGACAGTAGGTTCATTCTTGAGTCTTAAGAAAATAACTAGGTACTCATAGAGACCATACCTTCTCCTGAAAGTTGTGTGAGGTATGTATGAAGTTCTAACATGCACCTGATGACATCTTGACGTTAGATCTATCTTTGAAAATTCCTTCACTCCTCGAAGATGATCAAAGAGGTTGTCCATTCTAGGTAAAGGATATCTATTCTTGATAGTTAGCTGATTCAACTGATGGTAATCTAAAAAAATCCTAATGGTATCCTCCACCTTCAAAGAAAATATGACAGATTAACCCCAAGGAGAAGTGATGGGGGCATACAAAACATTATTCATGCAGATCCTCCAACTGATTCTTGAATTCCAGAATCTCCTTAGGTTCCATCTTGTAAGGAGGAATGGTCATAGGTGTTGCTCCTATCACAATTTCAATAATAAACTCTACCTATCATACAGAAGGTAGACCTGAGAATTATTTAGGGAAAAAATATCTGAAATTCTCTACTACCAGAGGGAAGATAATGGGTTTAAGCCCCTAGTCATCATGGTAAAGACTGGAAACTTAGTTCATAACACTACTTAGCCTTTGTTGCTCAGTTCCTTCTCGTGTTACACTAACATCCCATTCTTCCTTATACACATGTGTAATACCCTCTGGTGAAGTAAACATAACCTTCCAATGATAGAAATCAGTATAGGATATGTAAGGAAATAACCTATCTATCTTGATGACTACATAAAAAATTTTCATATTGAGAACGTACAGGTTCCATTCAAAAAGGTAACCACATATCTCAAGGGGATAGTTTTGACAATGGTGATTTTCCTCTGAACGGATACCTAAAGGTGTATCTAGTGTCCTAAAACCATAAAAGAACTTAATGTTGGGGCCTAGAATCTTTTTGATTTCCTCAGATATGAATGAGTGAGGCGTTCCTGTATCAAACAAAGAAGACAATAAAGTAGAGGTTAATAGAATAGTACCTCATACAGTAGATGTTTCAGAACTCTACTCCTACAGAGTAGGCTGGATTGGATTTAAATGGCATGTACCACGGCCCTGAGTCACTACATATCTACCTTGAGCAGGCCCGCTCTACTGGTACTGAGAGTCATAGGTCTGGTTGCCTCTACCTCAACTGCTACCTCATCCTGATTAGATAGTGGTGTTCAATCTACCTGACTTTTGTGATCCTACTAACCTTGATCCTGGATGAGGAGTAGGTTTGGATCCCTTCTCACTAGGTTCTATCGGAAAAGTTATATAGAAATGCTTAATATGGACCATCCTACCACAGATTCTGCACTATACTGGATCTCGCAGACACTGGTCTTTGAAGTGCCCTACCTTTCCACATTGGTGACAGGCATGATAGCTATCAGTAATAGAATCCTGACTACTACTACCTCTATGAGAAATTTCAAAGTGTCATTTCCACCCAATATAAGATCCATTGGAAGATTTAGGTGTTGAACTTCCCTGGATCGCACCATCTTCCTCTCTCAGATTCTGTTCTGCAATCATGGTTTGGTTGATGATTTCATAAATTTTCATCAGCCTAAACACATTAACCTATGACTGAATGGTGTAACACATCCCATCCTCAAACCACCTAGCATCCATAATGTCATCAGTGGCTAGAGAAGGAGTGAAACGTAGTGTCTCGGTAAAGAAGGATGAGTAATACATAACTAAAATGGTCCCCTGCTATAAATTCATGAACTCTTTGGCTCTATCATCTCTTAGAGTTTGGGGAAATAAGTATTCGTAAAAGATCATCCAGAATTCATCCCAAACCATCTCACTATGTTGGTATTCCTGGGTGATGACATCCCACCACCTCTTGGATAAATCGTGTAGCATGTACGCAGCTAGCTTGACCCTTCACTCTGGAGGTGTCTCTAGGTTCTCAAAGATAGATTGAATCACCTCTAACTAATAATCTACAACAAGTACACCTACCTCCCCTGATAAAGTTGTAGGATTCTGCGGAAACTCACAAGTCAACTCTACCATGATCAAGGTAGGTCTCACTCTTCCTTGCATATTCTACATCATATTCTAGAAGCCCTTTAGAAACCAAGAATCAGTTCCCAACTCTATTATAGGAGGAGGAACAACAGGTGGCTCGACTGGAAAAAAAATTGGTGGCTCTAGTCCCACCACCTCAGGAACATGATCGTCGCCACCTTTAGGGCACAAGACTGGAGGAAGTTGTGGTGGCATAATGCTACAAAACCAAATGAATATCTCAGAAGGGATTTAATCACTTTAGGGAATTTCATTTAAGGGACTAGGAAAAGTATTAAAGCCTTTCTATAAGGATGAAAAGACAACTCTGTCTATTTCTTAAGCCAGGACTAGACGTTAGAACAAACCATAATACACTATAAGAATGGTGAAACACCTACTACCCACTACTAAAGTTGGTTTTGGGTCAAGATTCTAAGTTAGCCATGTTTGAAAAGGTTGTTCTCAAGTTATAATTCATTTCAAACAGTTAAATCCAATTATATGTCATTTTTTGGCCCATAAGGGCCCATAAACCTTATGAGTCAAAAGATGACACACACTTGGATATCATTTTCATTTAAATTTTTCTCATCCTTGTGATTATATCATTCCTTAAATGGTTGAGCTAGTTAGAATTCCATTTTCCAATCCATAAGGGCCCATACACCTTATGAATCAAAAAGTAGAACCCACTAAACTCACACTATATAACAATCCAAACCCTTTAGAAAATTTTCTGCTTGATTATATCCATGTAACAAAGAACAAAAATATGCAACAGGCAATGCTCGTTGAAAATTTAAATGTGACATGGTAAAATGTATGACGTATTCATTTTTTTCCTATCGTGATGCATGTTATAACACATAACCCTAGTTTCATCAATTTGAGAAATGAAATAAAAATTCTAATATAGAAAATATCAATAACATCACAAAACATGTGATGCACCCAACAGTGAAATGATATCAACAGTAATAACATAATCAATAATAGAAATAATTCAAGAAACTTGGACCTTAACTAGTACATGGGTTCACAATGCCCAAGAACGACTTGTGACCAAGTTCCATGCATTCCCAATCTCAAATCTATTGTCACCAAATAGTAAAGAAATAAAGGAACCTCCTTTGATACCACTTTGTGACCTCTCAGACCCACACACCATTTAACCCGTTCCCTGAGCTCGGTTGTCCAAATAACCCCTGGCACCTCGCCCCATATACCATGGGTTGCCAACTAGTAATGGGGGTGAAATGGTATATCATCGAGGAGACTATACCCCCATATCAGAGTAACATAGCATATGTAACAACAACACACAATAATGAAATCATAAATAAACATATTGATAAAGTAAATATCATAAGACTAAATAATATAACAAAAACCTCATAGGTAGTGTTTGATACATATATGCATTCATGGAATGCTATTACAAAATGGGAACAGAAAATATAAAACAGACATACTAATATAGAATTAAAAAATAGGGAAAAATCCAAAATCTGCTCTATAGAATCTCGAGCCTAATCATGGTCCTCTGCTTCTAAGCTATATCAAAGAAAAAAGAATCAACATCCAGATGAGTGGTGTTTTCCCCTATCCATACTAGCAGGAAAACAATCTGCTCAGGTGCCAAAGGCGGCCCAAATAGGGTGTGAGATAAATCTTAGTAGGCCACCACCAACAGTGTCTATGTTTAATATGATTCGGTGCTCGTATATAAACAATGTGTAGGTAACATAAAAAGTAAACAATTCCAAATTAATAAATAACCTATTTCTTTTGAAACTAAAGGACACCTGGTGGGTCTACCTGCTTCAGCTCAAGGCTGGTAATTATGACCAAGTCACCATACATAAATATATATATATATATATATATATATTTATTTATTTATTTAGATATATGTGTGTGTGTGTGTTGGGATGGATCGGGATGTAACTCTCAAAAATCCAATATCAGAGTGGCTCTCACTGTCTAACCCGGGCCCAACTCCAAGAGCTCTCATGGTAACTTGGCAATAAATGAGGGAGCTCTTATAGTATTCCCTACCTCAAGGATCTCATAGTTCTTGGATCAATAGCTAGAAGATCACATGATCTTTCATACCTCAAGACTCTTGTGGTTATTGGGTCTACACCTATAAGGAAGAACATTAACATTATATAATGTAACGCAAACCATTTTACATCGTTTCAATTTAAACAAGAAAACCATATATGAAATGGATTTATAAATAATTCAAGTTAGGAGAAAGCCATACCATTCCTAGAAACCATTCCACTTGATATCAATTCATCATTTTGGTTTAGGCCATCTCATCCTAACTAGCCTATACAAATTGCCTCACATGGAAATTTGCTTCCAAAGCAAGGTGTCAAGGCTCAAGTGTCAGGTCAAATACTCACATGACCATTTATTCAAAAATAATTAAATTGCGGAAAAGAACCATTGAGTTACCTTGGAATACATCAAACACAAATGTAATAATGGAAAATTCAATTAAAAATCATGTTGGGAAATATAGACCATAATTCATCATTTTGGGAAATTGGCATAAAATGGAAAATTTAGGTGGAACACCCCTTGGGAGTTCATATAGAGAAAGGGTGATAACAAAACCCCTAAACATGAGGAAATTAACCTATGTCCTCACAGTAGTGTCAATTAGACATGAAGAAATCAACTCAACATAAGACCATGACAAATACCATCTCAAGTAATAATGATATTAAATACAAAATATCCAAAACTCAAAATGAAAAATATGTGGACACCTACCTTAGGGTCAGAGATGATGCCTTGCTATGTATCGATCTCAGATTCAGAGCAGGTTGGAGTAGATCTGAGTTTCAGTCTAATGCCCTGAAAATAGGGTGAATGATTTTATATCTAAATAGTGCAACAGATATAAAAATTTAGCAAGGAAAGATTAACATGTGAGGTTAGACTTACCTTATCCTATATTATGCTTCCGACAGATCAAGAATCGATCGCCAAATAAGGGATTTACAATAGATTGAATGAGGAGAGATTTGTAAACCTATGGGAGGAAGAGAGGGGATTTTGTGCACATGAAGCAAGGGAGGAGATAAAATTAAAACTTAAGTTGAGGGAGGGTGAAATTTTCTTTCTGCACTAAAAATAGGATCACGCAGTTTTTGTGCATGGTTTTTCAAACCGTGTGCAAATCGTGCGCAAGGTTCTACCCCTTTACTGCTAGTCTTCACGTTCATTACGCATGGTTTCCCAAACCATGCGCACACCCTGTGTAACCCACTACCTCATTGGGCACACCGCATGGCCTTTGTTCATGGTTTCATTAACCATGATCAAACCATGCAGATGGGTTCTGCAACTGGTTACACGACTGTGCACTTGGGTCACACAATTGTAGACAAACCATACAGCCTAGCCTTCTTTCCCCTTTTCGGAGCTCTGAGCTCTGGAAGTGCCCTGGACACCCCTGTGACCTCCTTATATCTATTATAAGACTTAACTTTGACCATTTAAGACATTCAAAAAGAACAACTAATTATTTGTACCTTGGTCAAAGATTCGGATCGTTACAAGTGGCATTCTTGTAAATACTCAGATATATTCACTATTAGGAGGTAAATTTAACTCAATAGGATTCAATATTGATAATTTATGTTTTATATAGAGTATATGGTCTATTTACACCTCTATACCACAATAAATTTTTTTTTTAAACTTTTGGTTTTTTAACTCCTATGTTTCCTTATTTTTATCATTTTAGTTTTTCATTATGCTAACTAGTTTTCTAACCTAAGTAATTTATTCTTTAAGACTAATATAAAATGATACTCACTAGATAATTTTCATGCATTTATTATAAATATTATATTTAATTAATAAATTATAAATCCTATGTTTGTTGGAAATTAATTTTAACACAAGCGCATGTCACGCGCAAAAACACATCTTTAACCTTAATTGTGCTAATAGAGTTTTTTACTATTTAAGGGACAATATGTTAATTATAAAAGGTAAATTGGTCCATTAATGAAATATTTTTTAAATTATTTATAATTTAAAAATCACTTGGAATAATATAGTATTTTTAGTAATTTTAAATCATTCAGTAAAAAATCATTTATTATAAAATAACATTAATGTCAATTTGGACATTATTTATTTAATTTGAATTTAAAAATATCAAGAAAATTATGGAATTTGAATATGTTATGTTAAAACCTATTTAAGATTATATATTCATCTAAAAAATAATGGAACATAATAATTCATTCAATTTACTTCACTTTCAATATTTTTAGTATTATTTATTTTGTTCTTTTATTAAGTAAATAATTACTGAGTCGGTGTTTCTTAAGCATTTTATTTAATCATTTCACCTCCAAAAATTAAAGATAAATTATTATTATAAAAAACAAAATTTTATTTTAAAAGGATATATATAACTTAACATATGTTATTTTTTCCCTATCCTAAGGTTTTATAGATATTAAAAGTAAGAAAAGTATATTTTTTGTCTTTTTATTTACATAACTTATTAAACAAGTCACTATTATGTTAAAGTGTCCTAAAAACTAATAAAAATCTATAAAAAAGGTTATAAAGGAATAAATACATCCATAAAATGGTATTTGTACAATTTTTTGGTCATTTTACCCCTTATCTAATAAGTATAATCCCCTGATAAACTCGTTTTTACCTTAATCATAGTAATTAATTTGAACTATTTTCACTAATAATTATGGTAAAGGAAAATTGTTAAAATTATTAGATAATATAAATTATTATTATTCCAAATATGTAATAAATTTTTACAAATTAAAATCACATAAGTGGTGGAATTTAATTTAAAATTAATCTTGCGGATGTAATGAGAAAGTAGGTTTCTAATGTGAAAAAGTTCAAAAGTTTACAAAGTTTTTATACCAAATTTCAATATGAAATTGATTAAAATGACCTATTTAATTGGATTAATATAAGTATAATTTGACTATTTATTCTTTAAATCCAATTTAAAATATAGTTTAACTTTATAAATAAATTAAATGAAAAGGCAATTTTCAATTAAAATTCAGTATTTTTCACTATTTATCAAAAAATGAAACTTTTCAGAAATGTCCTAAAAATTCAACCTCAGATAATTTTGTTAATACACTTTAAAAAATAAATTTTCTTTTTTCAAAAAAAATTATTAAAGTATCAAAAAATATTTTTAAAATAAGTGCACCATAAATAGGTGACAAAACTACTTTTTAGAAAAATATAGTTTTTAAACGTAAAATTGTTTTTATTCTTATCACTTTTCTAGAAAACATTCAAGATGAATGTTACAAATTATATTTAATATATAATATATAAATTTAATTTAAATAATTAATTAAAAGTTATTTGGTTAATTTATTAATATAAAACACACATGTGCACATAAAAATAGTTTTTCATAGATGGATTTCCTTTTATTTTCAAAAGGTTTTTATTTTTATTTATAATTAATTGGTCACCAAATAATTCATTAAACATGTGTAAAAAAAAATTTTATAATTTAGTTAATCTTAATAAAACCAACCATTCCAACAGGTATTTTATAACCAATATCAAATAATTGTATTTAAATAGTATGTCATGTTTGGTTTAAACTCGGTGTGTGTGTAAAGAAAGCTAAACTTAGTATTGAATGTAATGTAAAATATAGAAAATATTAAATATATTTGAAAACATATATTTCAAAAAGTCTCATGGTGTTACATTCTACCCCCTTAAAATTAATTTCATCCTCAAAATTCATCTCAATCATCAAGGGTTTAACATTTAAAAATTCCTTCATAGAAACCCACATTATAAAAATGAATAATAATACTTATTTTAAAAACGAAAAATTTGGAAACATAAGGGTTACCCAAAATAACTCATAACTAGGTTTCCATATAGGAGAAAATATATGGTAAGTGAATATTTGGATATGAAATAAAATATTAAATAATTATAGAGAGTGATAGAGATCACTGATCACAAGAAAGTGGGTGATCCAGAGAAGGTTAACGATCACCAAACCATAAATATGTGATGATTTAAGGGACCATTTGATTCATCAAGAATGATGGTACTATAAAAATAGTTTTGTTCAATATCCTTTTCCTAATTTTTAATAATTTTCACAATAAGATATAATTACTTTATTTCATTCCACTTCATATTCCCAATATCACCCTATGTTTGTGCCTTGATCAATTTACACTTCATCTCTTACTCTTATAAATTAAGGTGGATTTGTTATCCGTGAAGAAAAAATAGATCATAATATCCATAAATATAATTATAATTCATTCCTTCTATCTTTATTTATCATCATAGAAAAATTCTTATCAAATTTCATGCATAAATATTCATATAGTGAAATAATAAATTAATATCTGAAGGCTCATCCAAAGTTTAATTTAAACCATTCCATAAAGTGTTAGCCTTATAACCCTTAAAAAGATTAAAATCCAAAAGTTGAGAAATAAGGTGATTAAATTTCTAAAAATTAACTTAACATTAATCCCCCATGTACCATAAAGTATATATTGATTATCACATACCCAACATGTGAATACTTTTATCGTGTATTCTCTTCAAACATGGTAATAAACTAAATTACCAGAGAACCTTAATGAAAAACAATTATTCTTCCTCATTTATTGAATAAAATCACAAATTATTGAATATATTCCATAGATCTAATAATTTTGTAATCTCCATCAATGATAACATAAACCAATTTATCAAAAAAATATGTGATCAGTTCTGAGGTCATTGATACTATCCCATTTACTTTATCCAATTCAATAATATCTTTATCCAATATAAATACCATTTACTCAGCATCCAAAATATATTAAGGGGTTCCCATTATCAAAATATCACCTTACCATTCAATAACTTTTCTTTTCCATCATCATTATTCAACATATTCATTCAAATCCTTAATAAAAAACTTATACCAAAGAATCCTTATATATTTCACAATTCATAATTATTGAATCTAAATAAATAAATACTTAAATCCTTCCACTTCAATGATTGTAATGGAATATTTACTTCCTTGTTCTAGAAGAAAATTCTTAGTTCAGGGCATTAAGTTGGGTAATTCTCATGTTCTCCATAGATAAGACGTTTAACTCCTCGATAATTTGTCACTCTATGACCCCTTTTTCACACAGATAATGTCTTCCCTTCATTTGAGATATTACTTCAGGTTTTTCTTCCCACCTTCATGATAAGTAAGAATATGAGTCTTTTTTCCTCCACATCCATTACCACATGAACTTTCATAAAATTCAGTCTTACTTTTATTCTATGTGTTAGGAATCTAACTAAAGTTCACATTGTTAATAATGTATCATGATAGCTGATTAGGCATAATCACAATATCTTTCTATCCGGTCATCATCCATTTTGGACGATCATAGTCACTGAATTTTTCACTAGATTCAATGTTAACATGATTCCTTCTATTTCCATCCATTGAATCAAACCAGAAACATAGTATAAGAAACACTAATCATAGTGGAAAACCACATAATCATGATAAATCACTTATATGATGTCAAAATCATAACACTTCATTTTTAATCTATAACACCTTAGGTTCATCCTAGTTCATTCATAGTCATCATCTATTTAAATCCTTCATGATGGTTTATAAAGAGTTTGTAAATTTTCTAATCACATCCTCCAAGAGTGTTAAACTAGGTGTGCAGTAAGTCTCATTGTCATGCACCATTTCTCAATCGAGTCTATCTCAATACAATTTTTTCGGGGTTATTACACCTAGGTACATCTTTTTTAGAGCCACATCCACTTGTAGTATATAGATAGAGATTAATTTCTAGGAAACTACATGCTCTATCATGTACCAAAATTCTAGTACATTTTTCTATACTTAAACTCATCCTTAGACATATCCTTATATACGTACCTATACATATCCTTAAATATATCCCTATTAATATCAATAAAGTTTTATCATCTTGGTTTCTAAATGTTAACTATACTTTTCCTTTGATACTAACTATAATGACCTAGGCTTCTCATACATGGATATTACATATTTTTAGATAAATATTCATTACATTATACAAACACGTGCCTGAGGACCATAATATTTTAATGCCTTTGGAAACTTTAAAACATAATCTTCTAACATGGTGAAAGATCATAAACATCTCCCATAAATATCTTCTTCTTTAGTACTCTTCACAATCAAACCCTACATAAAACCTTTTTTTATAAATTGGGGAAATAAAACATATGAAGGGTTAATCTCAAATGCTTAGTAAGGGTAAAAAATAAAGATACATAAGAACAATATAATAATAAGTGTATGAGAACATGATCATAAAATTTTAAAACCATACCCTACATATCAAAGGTCATAATATTGATTCATGCCATAAATATTAGCATATCATAATACATAAATCATAAAGGAATCAAGAGAATAATCCATAATAGTATAACATAGGAATAAAAAAAAGAATTTTTGGAGTATATATAAGTATAAAAAATCTTATGTCAAGGATACCCACCAAGACATTCATAACATGTTAGGCTTGGAAAAACCACTCATGTACCTGGTTTGGGATTGGGATGACCACTCATGTACCCTCTTTTTTGGGCATGGGATGACCACCCATATACCCTCATCTTTGGGAATGGATTGACTCATGTTCCCTCATCTTTTTTATTTGGATAAGAAACTTTATACCCTCATCTTTAGGATTGGGATAAGAACCTGTGTACCCTCATCTTTGGGCTTGGGATGACCACCTATGTACCCTCATTTTTGGGCTTAGGCTAAGCACATGTGTACCCTCTATATTTATATAGCATTTATCATTACCAAATTTATTAGAGGGAGATATAGATTACACCCATCACATAATGAAATCATACGTATGTTGACATAAGATCATAAAAATTGATCATATCATAACCCATTAAATGAAATGTGTATCATAAAAATTTCATCATAACATAACCTATGAAAAAGAGATAGGATTCATAACCATTTCTTTATATCATAACCCATGAAAATAAATAGGTTTCATAACCATTTTCTCATGGTATAATGTGGAAGAGAAATTGGTTTCATAAAAAAAATTATCATCATAGACATAAATCATTCAGATAAATAATATGAATTGTATCCTTAGATCATACCCCCATTAAATAATAAGTTAAATAAAAGGATTTTATATTAGATGAAAAATAATTTTGATTGATCGTTTAAAACATTTCTTGAGGAAAATAACATTTTTTGGAAAAAAATATTTTATAACCTAAATCATTTTTTAAAATCCATTTATTTTAAAATAACCCATGAAGATAAAATAATCTCAAAAAAACCATTTTAAAACATTTCTTGAGGAAAATATCATTTCTTCTTTGAAAAAAAAATTTAAGACATAAAACTTTTTAAAAACTTTTTTCTTTGAAGATAACTTTTAAAACTTATAAAGGAATCTTTGAAGACCATTTTAAACACATTTTATAATATAAAACATTTCAAAATAATTTTCCTTGAAAAGTTTATTAAAATATTATTTAAAACATTTTTTTGAAAGAACATGGATTTTCAATCGAAGAGAGAAATAAAGTCATATTTTCTTAAAAATAATTTATTGATTGATTTAAGCAACAAAGAGTGGATAAATGGCACCATTAAATAAAGATATAATGAATAACCAAACGAGAATAAAATTAATGTGAATTATTGAGAGTAAGATCACTATATTTCTAAATTTTATACTTAATAATAAAAAATCCTGATAAATGATGAGATTGTAACATAAAATCTTTACCACTTTGATAACATTGAATCATAAACCCCATGAAGAAATAACATAAAATTAAACTTAAAATATAAAAAGGATGATTAAATTCATGACATTACATGTAAATAGGTATTTATATACACCTCGTGAAATAATATAGTTTCATAACATAACATATGTCTCAAAGAATAAAAATTGAGACAAAATTCCCTTACCTATTTGGTAACTTTTGATCTGTAATCCCCAGGAAAGAGAGATCATCAAATGGATATGAAAATAATAATAAATTTTAGTAGAAGCTTCATAAAATACATTAATGGGTAATATATACTCCACATAGAATAAATAGGTGGTGAATATAGCTTGTTTCTCATAAACATAAAAAGTGATACGGAAATCCCTTACCTTAAGTCTTAACTTCCTTCATACATATTCAAACCACCTCTTCTTCAGGTATCTCTTTTTTTTGCACCAAAGTCATTCCTTGGTTGGATTTTTTTCCCAAATTAAGGCTTATATGAAGAAATGATGGAAGTGGATAAGTTATTTGGTCAGGTATTTGTTGAGATAAATGTATTGAGATGAATGAATAATTAAAGAGAGAGAGAAAGTGTGCCCTTTTATAGTTGAGGAGTGAAATTATTATAAATACTAAAAATTATTCAATATTGGGAGGTCAATTTTACCTAAAGTGGATAAAATATTGATAATTAATGGGGTTTCGTAATTATATGGTTGATCCATACCTCGACCACACAATAAAAAACATTTTTTAATAATTTGGTTCCTTAAATCCTAAGTTTTCTTATTTTTATAATTTTTGTGTTTCATTATGCTAACTGGTATTCTAACCTAAGTGATTTATTCTTTAAGTATAAAATATAATTATACTCACTAGATAATTTTTACCCACTGATTATAAATATTATATCTAATTTAGAAATTTTAAATCCTATGTGTGTTGGAAATTAATTTTAACACAACCGCATATAGCACGCAAAAACAATGCTTTAACCTTAACTGCCACAAATAGAGATTTTTACTATTTAAGGGTCAATATGTTTATTATAAAAGGTAAATTGGTATATTAATGGAAAATATTTGATATTTATTGTAATTTAAAAATCACTTGGAAGAAAACAGAAATTTTAGTAGTTTTAAATCATTTAATAAAATATTATTTATTATAAAATAACATTATTGTCAAATTTGGCATTATTTATTTATTTTTAATTTATAAATATAAAAATAATGATGGAATTTGAATATATTATTTTCATACCAGTGTAATATTATTTATTCATCTACAAAAATAATTTAACAAAATAATTTATTCAATTTAATTCACTTTCAATATTTTTAGTATTAGTTATTTTATTTTTTATTAAGTAAATAATTACTGAGTTTATGTTTCTTAAGAATTTTAAGTAATAATTTCATCTCTAAAAATTTAATAAAATTTTTTAGGATAGAAAAAACTTATTTAACATTCAAAATTATATATATAACTGAACATATGTTTTTCTCTTATCCTAAGGCTTTATAGATATTAAAAGTAAGAAAAATATTTTTTGATATTTTCCTTTACTCAACTTATTATATAGGTTACTTTCATAGAAAAGTTTCCAAAAACTCATAAAAATAGATAATAATGTTATAAGGGTCTAAATATGTCCATCTAATGGGTTTTGGATAAGTTTTTTAGGTCATTTTACTCCTTATCTAATAATTTTAATCCCCCGATAAACTCATTTTTACCTTAATCATGGTAATTAATTTTAACATTTTTCACTAATAATTGTGGTAAAAAATTATTTTAGACTTATTATATAATATTAATTATTTTTATTAAAAATATTGAATCCTTTTTTTCAAATTAAACTCAAAAAAGTGTCAAAATTAAATTTATAATTAATCCCATAGATGCTACGAGAAAGTGGGTTTTTAAAGTGAAAAAGTTCAAAAGTTTACAAAGATTTAATATCCAATTTCAATATGAAATTGATTACAATGACCTAAATTGGATTAATAAATGTATAATTTTACTAATTATACTTTAAAAAAATTAAAATATCGTTTAACTTTATATATAAATCAAATGAAAAATCATATTACAGTTAAAATTCAGTATTTTTCACTATTTATCAAAAAATGAAACTTCTCAAAAAAGTCCCAAAAAATCAGCCTAAGAAAATTTTGATATTCCCATTTAAATAATGGATTTTATTTTTTTAAATAAATTTTTATTAAAGTTTTAAAAATTATTTTGAATATAAGTGCGCCATAACAAGGCGACCAAACTGTTTTTTTGAAGAAAAAAAATTAAGTGTAAAATTGGAATTATTCTTATCTATTTTCTAGGGAAAATATAAGATAAATTATAAACATTTTATTTAATATATAACATATAAATTTTATAAAAATCATTAACCAAATTATATTTTGTTAATTTATTGATATAAACACACTTTTTTTATAAAAATAGTTTTCTAGAGAAAAATTTCCTTTTATTTTCAAAAGGGTTTTATTTTAATTTATAATTAATTGGTAATCAAAGAATTAATTAAACATGTGTAAACCATATTTTAATAATTTATTTAGTCATATTCATATCCTCCGTTATAACATCTGTTTTATAACTATCATATTAAATAATAATATTTAAATAGTATGACATGTTTGGTTTATACTCGGTGTTGTGTGTAACGCTAGATAAACTCAGTGTTGTGTGTAATATAAAATATCAAAAAGATTAAATATATTTGAAAATATATATTTTACAAAATCTCAGGGTGTTACAGATATGAATTTATCTGATAATAAGATAAGATTTCCACCCCAATCCCACATCCAATAGTTATGGTGCTGGTGACTAGCACCAAGTGTGCATATCTCACAATATGTGAGGCCTTAACCTATATCAAACTGTAACAATACATATCTCTAATGAAAAAAATTACCATTAATTATAGCATGACATAAATAAATAATTTATTGAACTATATTAAATTCATGCATGTGAAATCTGTTAATATCCACATAGGTAACCAGTATATAAGACATAATGTTAAAGGGGGAAAATACACACCCAACTTCCAATAAAGAAAACAAAAAACTTGCCAATATAAAAGGGGCCCTAGCTGCAAGCTAGCTCCAAACATGAACATAACCTACTTCCATTATCTCTTGTACCAATAATCTCTTCCCACACCACATCCTATAAATTCTCTATGAATCATCTCCAAACAATCCATGTTAACTCCACATCTATAAGACCATCTCTAACTTATGTGTCATCTGCTCTGACACAAATTGTGTGAGCCCAAGGACCGTATAGGGGTAAGTATAAAAATACTCATTAAGACACACCAAAAACCATAATAAGTATAAAAAAACATGTCAAATCAAATCTCCCAGCACTAATGAGTTTTTGGAAGGAAATAAAGAATAATAATCTAGGTATGCTCTAACATTAAAAGTCTTAGGGACATGGAGAGGTTATGATTGTCTTAGATATAAACCTATAAGGCCATGTAATACAAGAAGATAGAGGTTATTAGATCAATTGAGATTCCTTGAATCCTAAATATGATAATCATCGTTAATATCATAGCTCAAAGAAATCCCTTAGGGTTCCAAGAAATCTAAAGTCTCACAGAAATCAATAATGATCATATATCAGATAACCACACCATCTCTAGAGTCCATGAAGGAGAGGCCAATTGATGATAGGTATCACTAGAATATTTACTAGAAAGAAAGAAATATATTAGTTCTCTTATTAAATTATTGAAGGAAAGATACACCTCACAAGAAGGCACCTCAGAATAGGGAATTCAAATCTTATATAAAGGAGTGTTCCCTAGGCATAGCGGGATACCTGAATCCATCAAAGATCAACTCAAAAATAGAGGATAACACCCTAGGACATAGGAGGATACCTGAACCCATATATATTGTCCCATATAAGGGGATCACATGCCTCAAATATAGGTGATAGGATAATTGACCCATCCTAGGGAAAAGGAATAGAGGATCACAACATCAGGCTTGAGGGTGGGATACCTAAATTTATTTTTGGTTGACCCATAGATAAGGGATCACATGGAATAAGTATGAGGGTGGGATAACTAACCTTATATAGGGGTATTAGAGACTAACATCGCATCCCATGAAGAACCCCACTCATAAAGGGTTACTCGAACATCCTAAACCAAGAAAAAGAGAACTAGATAGTATCTCTAAGGGGTACACAGGGTGTCACTACAAGTCCAATACCTTTTTTTGTGTCTCCATTTTATATAGAATTTAAAATACTAACTATATAGTGTGTGATTCCAATCACATGGTGTGTAGTTCTAGGTCTGGAACTCTATATGAACCTCATTACCCGAGTCTTGTTTTCCTAAGGGAAAAAATGGTTTAGCCAGAACATACATGGTGTGTAGGCCACCTAAGGTCCCTAGACTTGTACTCCATGTACACATTGAGTTGTTCATCTAGGTTTAGATGGTGTTTTATCTTATCCACATTGTCAAGTGATATTTAACCCAACCTAAAACCCTAGAACCATATCTTCTGAAATACATGGTGTGTCTTTTTCAAAACTACATGTCGTGTAGTCAAGAATTTCCCGAAAAGTTTTTGTTTCTATTAAATATTCACCACATCCACTCAATATGCTAATAATGTCACCTTATAATCTCACTAAACACATTTAATAAATTTATTTCATCACTTGAGGTAGGATTCCTACCACTTATCACCCATAAAAAAGGTATGTAGTCACCTCTTCATGTTGTATACACATCTCGGTTATTGAAAGATTCACTCCCATTTTTTTGTAGATTCTTATTCCCATCAATGGTCTTCATCTATCTATGTCATAGATAAATCCACCATTATTGTAAAATTACTTTTATACACCATTTTTTTGATAAAATTTATTCATTTAAGCTCATCAAGTAGTAGATACCTCAGGATTTGTCATCCAAAATATCCATCATAAACCAATTGCTCTATTTTGTTGAATCTTTATATAATATTTATCCTTAAATTATGAAAACTAGTTTTGAATCCAAACAAAGAATACTAATTCATTTTTTTATTAAAAATCATACTCATATAGAAAAATGGTTGAGCCACCATCCAAAACAAAGGTCACTGAAAATTACATGAAGAAGGGAGGGAGAAATCCATGGAAACACAAAATAATGTGATGATGACGACCAAATGTGATCATCCATCATCTAATATTACACAAAATGAAGAATTAATTAAATAATTTAATGTTCAAATATCAAACACCCCCAAAACAAGGTTTTAATGAGAAAAACATAAGTTAGTAAGGCCATGAAATTATTCAGGTCATGGATTATATTTGGCAGGTATTAATCTAAAATCACATCAATCATAAAATATGGGGTAAAAACCCATAAATTAAAAATATATACCTCATGGAAGAAGTTTATTTATTTTATCTATTAGCGCAACTATGGTTACATTAATCATCATTGCATAAGGTGGTCATTGATGTCATTGTGGTTTCAATCCCACTCTATGTTTTGTTTTCAATGTTCTCTCGATCTAGATTCACCTCCCTCTCTAGATCAATCTAGGGTTTATGTTGGAAACAACAGATAAACCGAGGGTGGATCAATCAAATGAATTATATAGATAGGTACCTAGGTTTCGCTAATATTGAAACAATAAATTAATTAATTAATTAGTCATTTATTAAATTCATGTATGACTACACTCAATTATGATGCCTGATGAAAACAAAGATTATATTATTCATAGGGGAAAAACTGAATTTTGAATTTACCTATGGTGTCAGTTTTCCCTTTTGAGGCACCATTTTAGAGATATAGTCACTTTTTATGAAATTATTGTGTGTGTAAATAAAAATAATATAATATTTTTATTATATTATTTCTGTGGTAACACAAAACTCTCTTTTCCATGTTATCTCTTCTTGAGGGTAAAAACCATGTTACATAACCAATGGAAACCTCATAAAAAAATTGGATTCATACACTATAGTAAAATTATTATTTCACCCCAGGTAAAGTCTTTGGACTTCAAAACTGAAAACTGAGCTGAATCTTACTTCGATAAAACCTGGGTCAATACAAAATTTCTCAACCCACTTGATATTTGAACCTTTGAAACTAATTATATATAATGTAGAAATATATTTCTAATTTAATATCCAATACCAATTTTCATATTTTTATCCAATCTCAATTCAAAAATTCCATCTTCTTCTAATTCATACATAGTACGTACACTTATTTTATCGATAAACACATAGTGCATATTCCCCATGGATCATATCTCCCCATGAATATTGTATTACTCCCATCATGAGGTATATAAATAAATTTCATGGGCATAGAAGTACCACTAGAATAATCAAGTAGAGAATTATAGTTGGTCATTCTTAATGAATCCTTAACTTCTAATTTGATTCCAATATTTTCTCCAGATAACACCACTTATGAACATTTATATTCAAATTTTTAATATTAACTTATTTTTACATGGATAAATATTCATTTTTATAGTGAAAATAATTCCACTGGTTCTTGTTTCCTTCTTTAATGCATCATATGTTCATTCTTTTCCATGTTTCTTTCTCTATGTGGGAACAAATCAACTTTTCTTGTCTCTTTCAATGTGATGGTATAGATAAAACCACTTAAATCATGTCTCTTAGTTATCCTCCAAAACTTCCATTAAACCCAATTCTAATTTTTCTATCCTTTATGGTATTTTATTTATAAAAATATTTATGGGAACATACTTCTCCATCTTTGATTTCCATTTCACATTTTAAAAATAGGACTTTCTCTTTACATCTTCTTTGTTGTCCATGGATAAATTCCTATTTCATTATGTACTTCCTTAATTTCTTCTTTTATTTCCATGATGGATGTTGTGAATAAGACATCAATGATACCTAAGGAATCCTATTTTTTTCTCACTTCATAATCATCCAGAATCATGAATCTATTCTTGAGTGGAATAAATTTCTCATTCTTCCATTCTTATCTCCTTTCTTTCATAGGAGTAGGAGATCTGATCATGGAATCCCCATGGAATCTATTTATTTTATTAAAATCACAAGGATCTAATTTTTCAATATGTCTTCTCTAATTTCATATATTTGATTTCTCCTTGCACATATCCATTGTGTGTACAATGATGCAACAAAAATAGAACTTATTCAACATTGTGATTCGAAAGTTTTTCTTTCTAAATTTTGTATTTAGGGTCTTCTCCTCTAATAAATTCATTTTTTTATTTTTATTACCACTTGATGAAGTATTTATGTCATAATATTTAGTATTTAACTTCTTTCTCAAAGTAAAAAACTTCTTCTCAGTCTTTTAAATCCTTAAATATTTCTTATTAAGTTGGCATTCCAAATTCTCAATGTGATAATTATTTTTATTATATATAAATTTAACTTTCTCTATATTCTACTCTACCAGGGAAGAGATTAATGTTTCATGGAATTTCTCCTTTTCCATTCTTAACTCCAACTTGTGAACATGTTCATCAATTACATAACTTTATTCCTTTATTTTCTTTTACATTTAGGAAATAGTATCCTTTGAATTCATTTCTTCTTTCATCAATTTTATTTTCACTTCCTCCAAATATACTATGTAATTTGAGTCATTTTCACTTACATTATTCAATAATAATACTTCACTCTGTGTTTCTTGAATATTATCTTAAATTTTTCACAAATAATCTTTGGATTTACTATATAATATTTTTTCCTCTTTTTTAACATCATCCTCCATGAATTTATTTGATATGTAACCTACATATTTAGAATTACAAGACATATCTTCTATAGATTTAGATTCAAATATATATAAGGAATATGTATTGTTTGCCTCCTTATAAATACTCAATTTCTTAGTTTCCTTATTTTTTATCTTCTTTTTCTTTCTTGTTGACATATGAAATTATTATTCAATAAAATATACATATGGGTCATCAACTGATTCATATTCATCACTAGAAGCAATTTAGGTATATTCTTTCAATATAGATTATTTACCATATAACCCTTTCAATTTTAACTGAATCTCTTTTGATGTTTTGTTGTAGTCTATATTCTTGGATACATCTTCTTTAACATAATTATTTTATACCTTCATAGTACAAGAATCAATCTCTATATTTATTTGAACCACATAATATAAAATTCCATGATTACTTCATAAAAAAATACAATAAAAAATTAATTTCATGTGGATGTAACATGTACTTAAAAATATAATATAGAAAAAAATTTCCTATTAGAAAAATTATTTACATTAAATAACAGAACATTATATATAGGATCCATAAATTTAATAATCCTAAAATATTCACAAACAAAATTTAAATTCAAATACACAACAAAACCTATTGTCTCTAATACCACTTTTTGGAACCTAAGACTCTCTGAGAGGGGGGATTAAACTAGTGTGTTAATAGATTTTAAATTTTTCCTTATGAACATTTCCTTAAGATCTTTCTCCCTTCTTTGAAGGGGCATAATTCAACCTATCACTTCCTTTAATGCATTTACACTATGTGTCTTGTACATATTCAAAATATAAAAAAATAGGTGCATATAGATTTTACTTAATACACTCACATTGGGATATATCTAATGGGAATATGCTTGGAATTTTTACATTGTACCAAAAAGACACTATAAATCACTATTTTTATGAGTATAATGTTTTGGAAAGGTGTAATTCTAATTAAAGGTCACTCCCTCTTTTCCCCTCTATGCACTTAGTGGAATCTTGTTAAGTTTATAGACATGATAGTATCTTCTATAGTTTATAGACTTGAGGGTATTTTCATAGTCAACATGGGTTACTAAAACACCTTGCATATTTATCTCTACGTAGATGCACTGTTATCCTTCTTTCTCACTACTTCTTCCTCATTTAAACTAGATTACTATATTCTATTACTAGGAGGAGATAACCTATGTATTCTATAACAAACATCTAATGAAAATTCTTCTTGATAAGGATAATTCCAAATTAGAATTATCCTATTACACTCTAATATTTTTGTTTATTTAGATATAGTAGTGATATCATTCTTCTTTTCTTAAGCCTCCTCTTCCTGAAATGAATGAGATATATAAGTGGAATTTTTCTATATCTCTCTCCTTATTATTTATTAAAAACCACATCTATAATATGTTCAAACTCCTCTATTATTTTACCTCTTTTAAATTGAATATATCAATTTTGTACACTTTTCTCCAAAACTATTATAGGTAGTTGTATAAGTCTTCATGCAACTAACACCTTAATCAAAGGATTGGGATTAAAATATATTCTATAAATTATATATAATCATGTCAAGTGTCCCCCATTAAAATTTAAATTGAAATATCCTTTTTAATATTCACCAATCCCTATTAATTTAACATCTAAAATATATAGAACTATAATTTTTCTTTTTAGTAATTTCTCAATTGATTCACCTGAATCTATCCCCCATGATATATAAATACTCAATTATCAATAACTTCACAAATTTTTTGGTGGATTTATCCTCATGATATTCCTTAAATATCATATCATGTTCCTATAAATTATGCAATAGATCGATCATGATGTATTTATTTAATTTATATACCAGAGTACTCTTCTAGGAAAAATTCTCTCTAACATAAATTTCTCAATGCTTACCCATTTGTATCCACATAAACTCTAGAAAACCTAATTTATTACATACCTAACTCCATAACATGGTCCTATTTAAGTGCCTATTTTGAACTAGTATTATATAAACTAAAAATTACTTTATCTATGGTTGTTTTAGGCCTCTCCATTTTTTACAAGAAATCATTCAATGGAAAACGTTATATAATTTGGTGTTTTACAAAAAAATTATTGGTTTCTATTTAGACTTAATCATCATGATATTCCAAAACACATTGTAAAATTTCTTACATTTCATTTCCACGTCTCTAGATATTCACTGATTCTATATGTCTATTACATCTACCGTGACTTCCATTACACCCATAATGTTTCTCCTCATGTTTTATAGTAAAATCCCAATGTGAAATTACAAGCTCTATGGCATAGTGTCAAGTTGTTCATCATTTTGTAACCACCACAGTCATGTTTTAGTTATCCATAGTATGGTTACCTATTCCAGAACCCTCCCAAACTTATATAAGTCCTCCATTGTAAACTCCACAATATGGACCTCACCATTTTCTAGTTTTATGACCATGAATTCCACTAAGGTGATATTATCTCATTTTAAATGTGGTTGTATACAATGAAATCACACATCAGTTTTATCCTTAATACTATCACTGCTTTATAAAAAATGACATCAAATCCAACGGTCATTGTCCTCCCATGGTTCCACCTTACACTAACCTACGCTTGGATGTTTACTCCTTCATAGCTGCTCAAGCTATACTTATATTGATATTGACCACTAATTTTTATATATGGATACTCTGGGGATTCATATGGAATCTTTTTCTTTAATTATTTCTTATCTCTTTTTTTAGATTTACCTTAGGTCTTACTTTCACAAGTAATTCTTTCAAAACATATCTAATTCTTTGAAAATAACCTCTACCATGAAATAAAAAAGTGTATTTATGTCTCACAAGAATACTCCACAATTTAAACTCATTATAAAATTCCCATAATGTCTTTACTCTATCCAGTTATAGATCCACCATGGTATTCTCAGATTTATAATGGCATGGTGAATGGAGTGGTGAAGATTTCCTATACTAATCACAATTTATTTAACACCAGATCATTCCTTATATCTCTAAATCCTTCCAAATATTTAATATGATTGATGAATATAATTTAAAATCAATAAAATCCATTAATTTCCTTTATAGCATTTAAAGTTTGTCTTTTATAAATCCATTCATCATTTGAGTACCAAACTTTATTTCCTGATCAAATCCATTTTCTGGTCAAACTACTGGACCTTTATTGATCATTCTCATATCACAATAATCATGTCTTCAACACATCCAAATTTTATTGTAAACAAATTCCATATACAACCTCATGGTTTTAAAACTAATCCTACCCCTTCATGGCTTAGTTAATAGTTATAATATTGAAAATAAAAATTTATAAAGCTTGTAGGGACTAAAACTTGGCCATAGAAAAAGTCAATTCATGCTCACTCGGTCTATGGATGTAATGACCCCAACTCCAGTAACTCGGAGCCAATGTATACTTTATTATATTGGTATAATATAAAATGGATCACACTATTAAGGATCCATTATTTTTGTAGTCTTGAGACTTCATATCCTAGGGAAAAGAAAACATAATAAAGGGTGAGCACAAATTCTCAATAAGAGAAAGCATATAATGGAAGCTATCATGAGTAGATAAGGAATAACAATATGGAAGTGTAAATAATTAATACATATTATATTTAATTAATAACTTGATCTTCAAAATATATCCATGAAAAATAAAACAATCACATGGATAATATTAACTAAAATTTTAATAAAGAAAATTCATAATGTTGGACATTCATGATCTAATCATCAAGGCCTCGATAGAGACATCATGAATCTTATGATCAAGGCCTTGGATAAGAAAAAATCATTATATGGGTAGGTATACATCAATTACCCAAATATTATGATATGATATCACATCCTCGACCTACACATCCAGCCAACTTTTATTTTCTCAATAGAATTTTGGATACATCAAGGGGGTATCTATTATCGAGACCCACCCATAATTTGCATATGTCATGTGCATTACTCTTATATTGATTAAATAATATAACACATGATAAATATGACTTATTAATAAATAAATATATGTATTAAATCAAGAATGTGAAACATCAATATTTACCCAATAAATAAAATAAATAAGCTTCCTTCAATTAACCTTATATATTGAAATGGTATGAGGTTAAGATAATACTAAATATAGTCATGATACTAAAAATATGTATATTAAGGATAAAAAACTTCCAATGAGAATATGGAGAGTTATATAGAATGTGATCATGGAAATTTTAATGGCCACAAAAGCATGAATCAATAAACGATGAAAGAAGACCATTTACTCATCATAGAATAACATGTGAAAAGAAAATGGTTTTCTAAAGATTTCCACATCACAAAATCATAAACCCTATAGAGAAATATCATGGATGTTACTAATAGATATTATACCAAATTATGTATATGAAACATCAAAGGAAGTTGTCATAGATGAAAAATACCTATAAAAGAACATTTGAACGTTTCTTTGAAAACTTAGAAAATATTCTTTTCTTTTAGTATATTAATAAACTAAATAATTTCAGAATATTGAGAAAAATATTTTATTTGAAAATAACCATAGAAACATGTAAAGTAATATTAAAATAAAATAACAGTCATGATGGTGGGAAAATATCTTCATTCAATAAACATTAAAAACAAAGATTCCTTTCCCAATTTTAGTAAAAAGTATAAAAGTGCCTCATTCAAAAAATGATAGGGGGATTCAATTTAAAACATTTAAAAGAAAGTTAAATTTTATTAGAAAATTCTTTAACTTATCATTTGATCATATAAATTAATATTCTTGAAAATATTTTAAATAAAATGAACATGGAAAAAAATCCATCTACTAAAGAAGAAATAAAGTCAACTTTTGTTAAAAAAAATTATTGATCTTTTCAAATACCAAAGAAAGGAAAATTTGGTTGAAAGCATAGAAAACCCATAAATAACCAAAATAAATTAAAATAAATGAGGTTTAATTATAATATATAATAAAATTATTTCAAAAAAAATAAACATGCACAATATAGATTACATATAAGATTGTGAAATAAATCTTTACTGCATTGGTAAATTTTGAATAAAAAACACCTTAAAAGATAAAACATGAATTGAAACTTTAAATACCATGAATAAATATGAATTAATGATATAATATTTAAAATGTTTATTATGTAAAAAAAATTATGTGCATGATATAAAATATTCCTTAATGAAGTAAAATTGAAATGAAAAACTCTTACCTCAAGTCTAACTATCTTTGCATGAGATATTAACATACTTTATAATAAATTTATATTTATTATAAATAAATAATAAAACCATATTCATATTTATAATACCATATATGATTCACTTATAACATTCTATCACCATTTTATAGACAATTCTTTATTAACATCATTACCCTAGGTGCTAACTATTCCTTTTTTTCATACATGTTTTAGTTTAGGGATAACGATCCATGCACCTTGGTCAGGGTTTCATAATCTCCATAATTTTAAAAATTTCTTAATTATAATATTTATACATTATATATAATCTATAACCATTCATATATGGTGGAAATGAACAATATATTACATCACATCGTGGAGACAGTAGTTTATACGTATGCATGAGTAATGTTTCCATTTTTTAAAAGGTTGGAAAGATAGAAAGTATATAATGATTAATATTTCAAGAATAATATTCACATCATAAATTTAATATATATTAATTAAATATATATTTATTATCATCCATTTAAATTGGAAATGAAAAATGAATCACATTGCTTCGTGGAGGTGGCAGTCCACATGTACGCACGAGCAACTTTATCATTTTCCAATGGATTGAAGGTTAAGAATGTAGAAAATGTATCATATTTATAAAATCCTAATTATTTAATTAATTTCATATATAAACTTTAAATACATCATAATAACCAACCATAAAGGGTGGTGATGAAAAAAAATAATGCTTCGTGGAGACGGTGGTCTGCATGTATGTACAAGAGATTCTTTCATTTCCCATTCAATGAAAAAGGAGATTAATAAGGGTTTTAATATTAAAATAATAAAATTTAATTATATTAAAGTTAATTATGATGTTATATTATCATGATTAGAATATAATTTAAGGATTTATAAGAATAAATAAAATAAAAGAACTTGGTTAAGAGTTATACCTCTTCTTTGGAAATCCACTTTTGGATTACATATTAATCCTTTTTAAGATGGTATTGTGGGAATAAAAGAAGCTCTATAAAGTTGAGAATAAATATAGAAAGTTATTTGGTAATATATTTTCTGAACTAAATGTGTCATGAAGTGTGAGTAAGAGAGGAGAGGTGGTTCCCCTTTATAAGTGAGGTGGGTAGCACACTTGTAATTATTTTAAACCTTAAAATAATATAAGGTTAATTTCAGGGAAATGTAGATCTAAATTAGATATATTTATAATTTTTGATGATATAGGGTATAAAAACATTTAAATAATAGTATTTATACAAGGTTTTAGGTTATTTTAACCCTTATTTATTTTGTTTAACCACTCATTTCCCCTTTGTAACTCTTACTGTGGTAACAAAATACTTAGTCTTTAAGAGTCAATAATGTCATTCAAAAAGGGAAATTGGTTAATACTTTGATAATGGTTGATATTCTAAATAATTTACCATTAAATTTAAAAAATATAATGTTTTTATTTTTTAAAAAAAATTAATTAAATATTGTTTATCATAAATACAATTCGCTATTTTCAGAACTATTCACGTAATTTGACTTTAAAAAATAAAAATTACCATTAATTTTGAATTTTGAATATTTAAAAAAATTACTTATATTTTATTTTTATACATAAAAATAGTGAAAGAATTTAAATTATCAAAAACACATCACTTTTAATATTTAGAAACTATTTTGATTTTTCACCCACTTTCACAAGCATTGCATCAATGATGAATAAGAATTTTACGTAATTATAATTTTATAAAAAATTAAAAATAAATTAGCATCAAAAAAATGATTTATTAGTTCTTAAAATAACCATGTATAACCATTCATAAAATATTTTTATTCCTATGAAAACATATTATAGATATTAAAATAATTAAAGTGACATTCGGTTTTTATTCTGTAATTAAAGTAATATAAATTTCATTATCAAAGGAAAATGGAACCAAAATGACATATATTAGAATATAGGGTGATTTTGGTCGAAATAAAATAAATTAAATAAAATAAAGGAAATTTTTATGGTGATATTAAAGCATTAACCCATAGTTTTAACTACATTTTACCCATTTTACCCTTTATCATGGTGACTAATTGTTATAATGTTCACTATTCATTATGAAGTTAAATAAAATTCAACTATTTCCCAAATTTAAAGAACATGGTTATAAAAATGGAAATAATTTTTCAAGATTAAATTCCTAGAATTGGTAGAAATTAAATTTAATATAAGTATGAAAAATGCATCGAAAACAGTTTTTAGAAAAATACTCTTTCTAAACATAAAAATGATTTTACATAAAAAATAAGTTTAATGTTAATTAACATGAACTTAATTATATTTTTTATAATAATAGTAGACTTATGTGACATATATTTAAATTTAAAATAGAATTTTATTTCAATTATAAGGAAATAAATTACAGCTTTTTCCAAAATTGGTATTTTCACTATTCACATAAAAGTCTTTCTTCTCATAAAAATTCCAAAAATTCAACATATGATAATTTTTTATGTATTTATTTAAAAAAATATGTTTATTTTTTAAAATAAAATTTCAAAAATTACCATAAATTAATTCTAAATATTCACATATAAAACTTCTAAAAACCATTTTTATAAGTAAAATTGTTTTTAAATCCTAAAATGAACTTATTCTTATTTGTTTCCTAGTAACAACAATTAGATGAAAGGAAAATTTATTGATTGAATTAATTATTTGTATTGAGTGAAAAATTCTCATACATATACTTTATAATGTTGCAATCCCCTATTCATATTCACCAACAACGACCATATTATAATAGTCATATTTAAATATTATTATTTTGCAATTCATTTAGGATCAGGGTTGTGTGTGGTTTACACTATCAAAAATAGTGTTATTTTAAAATAAAAAATAAATTAAAATATCATGGTATTACATTCTGCCCAACTTATAGAGATTACATCCTCATAATATTAATTATTCTTTTCTAAACTAAAAATATCATAACATAGTAATAAAATTGGATATAGATTTTATCAGGAACTTTATTTTCTAGGTTATGACTACAAAACTTATTATGAATGTACCTATATAAAACTAATACTTTCAAATGAGTTTATTAGGATGAGTGTTACTTTCTACATAAGACTCCATAGATTTATCTTCAATTTGTGTGTGTTTGAGAAATTCCTTTACCATTAAGATTGAAAATATGATAAAATTTACTTACTTCATTTATTCCCATTATATTTACATGATTTCATCCTTCGGTGTAAATCGTCAGGGTCATGGTGAATTTTTCATTCCTGAAGCACTAAAATAAACTTTTAATGATCATAAGATCTGTAAAATGATGAAAATTTATTCCTCATGTTCAAAACCAAAATGGGTAGTATAATCTAAAATAATAACAAAAGATCAAAAAATCATCAAAATATGATTTATTAAATTTGAACTGAAAAATTATAAACTTTTGATCAATTATTCTTTATTTCATCCCAAAATAGCCTTTATCTCTTATACATTCACATACTCAAATATGTATATTCCCTGAACACATATCTCAAAAATATAATTTTTACCAAATAACCTAAATTACCATGATAACAACTTCAACAAAATGAATTAAACTTCACTAATGACCACCTTTTATTATCACACAATAAATTTAAATTTCATCTAAACATTTTTTTCAAAAAATATAAAATTTTTATTAAAATCTCTTTTCAAGTTTGTTGGTACCATTCAACATATGTTCAAACAAAAATTATTTTGTAAATTTCCCATATAACTAAATAATATGAGAAGAATCCTTGTATGTTTTCTCTAAATCATTATACCAAACTACCATTGATAAATAATATTACATAATAATCATATTTTAACTGAATTACCCATAATTACCCTAAATTAAAATCCCAAAAGGTTACATTCCTCAATGAGAGATATTATTTTATTTCCTTTGTCTTATAAATATCAACATATATTCCATCTAAGGAGACAATATTTCCTAGAAAAAAATTTACTAAAATCAATAATCATGCTAACCAAATTCTTCATATAACATATTTTACTCTAAAATATTTGATAATTATTCTCAATTTATTCCCATTATCTTCATAATGATTATATTATTTCAAGATATCATCAATAAATACCATGAAAAAATAATCTGGGTAATCTATAAATTGACTATGGGTGTAGATTCCATTCCTTCTTCTAGGAGCTATCTTTAAACTATATCACACACTTAGTTATCCCAAATTCATCATGAATATTGATCTATGGAATAAAAATCCTTAAAAAGTTCTCAAATACTCGAAGGGTTTGTCATAATGCTCATGTTAGTAATGTTAATCTAAAATAGAGTTCCCAAGGTTCCTACTAAACTTCCTTTGATAGGTGTAATATACAAGGTATCACACCCTGAAGGATCAATAAATTTATCATTCTTGGGAGACTATATTCATTCAATATTTCCATATTATATTCGAAAAATAAAACCAAGGATAAAAGATTTTATGGAATCATTGAAGATCATTCAAATATTCCTTCTTCATATCCTAGGAAAAGGAAAACACAATAATAAGTGAGCTCAAGTGATCAGTAAGGGAAAGCATACAATGAAGGATATCTTGAGTACATTAGGCATAAAAATATGGTTGAGTGAATAATAAATAAATATTACATTTAATTAATAACTTGTTCTTAAAAATATATCTATAGAAAATAAAATAATCACATGGATAATAATAACTGGAATTTTAATGAAGTAAATGTATTATGTCATATATTCATGGTCTTACCCTCAAGGCCTTGACCAAGACTTCATGAATATTAAAATAAAGTCCTTGGTCAAGACACTTTAATTATATTGATAGGTATTCACCAATTATCCAACTATTATGACATGATCTTTCAGCCTCGAACTATACATCATGCCAGCTTGTTTTTCTCATGAGACATGCTGATGCATCAAGGGGATATCTATAATCGAGACCCACATGTCACTTACAAATGTCTCATGAATTCCTTGTATATTTAATAAAAAAAATTAATACATAATCAATATATCTTATCAATAAATAAATATCCATATTGAATCAAGAATACAGAACATCAATACTTACCCCGTTAATGAAATAAATAATCTTCCTTTAATTAACTCTGTTTATTGAAATGTTGTATAGTTAAGATAATACTAAATATAACCATGATGATGAAAATATGGAAATTAAGGAGAAAAATAATTTCCAATGAAATTATGGAGAGTGATAGGAAATGTGATCATGAGAAATTTAATGGCCAAAAACCCATGAATCAGTAAAGGATGAAAAGAGACCACCAATTCATCATAGTATAACTCGTGAAAAGAAATGGATTTCATAAATATTTCAACATCACATAATCTTAAGTTTTCCATAGAAATAACATTGATGGTATCATTATATATTATACCTAGTTTATTATAAGAAAATCAAAGGATGTTGACATAGATGAAAAATTCCTTTAAAAGGACATTTGAATATTTCTTTGAAAACTGGGAAAATATCATTTTCTTTCGGTATCTTTAAAAACTAAAAATTTATAGGATATTGAAAAAATATATTTTCTTTTAATGTAACCATGTAAACTTGAAAAGTAATATTCAAAGTAAATAATGTTCATGATGATGGGAAAATCCATTCATTTGGTAAATGTTTAAAACAAATATTCCTTTCACACTTTTGGTAAAAAATTCAAAAAATACCTCCTTCAGAAAATGAAAATAATATTCCTTTTATAAAATTGAAAATAAAGTCAAATATGGTTTAAAATTAATTAAATAATCATTTTATAATATAAAATAACATTATTTAAAACATTTTAAATGACATGGATATGGTGTAAAATGTTTGTCGACCAAAGAGGAAATAAGGTTAACTTTTATTAAAAATATTTTCTTGATCATTTTAAGTACCAAAGAGAGTAAAAATTGGTTTAAAACTTAGAAAAACCATAAATAAAAATAATATATTAAAAAATATGGGTTTTAATCATAATATATCATAAAATTATTTTAATAAAAATTAAAACATAAAAAATTTTGGTTAAAATTAGATTGTTAAATAAATCCTTACTACTTTGGTAACTTTTGAAAACCCCTTAAAATATAAAAAATGAACTAAAACTTTAAATTACATGAATAAAAAGTAATTTAGTATATAATATATCATAAGTTGACTATATAAAATAAATTAGATTCATAATATAAAATATGTCTCAATAGAGTGAAATTGAGACGAAAAACCCTTACCTCAAGTCCAACTTGATTTGTAAGTTCAATGAAACTCCTATGTAATAAGTTTATATTTATTAAAAATATAAAAAATAAAATATTAATAGTTATCATAACATATATGATTCATTTATAATATTTTTTCACCCATTTATTAACAATTCTTTATTAACACTCTTATCTCAAGTGTTAACTATTCTGCTTTTCATACATGTTTTGGTTCGTTAGTTCCAGTACATGCACTTTGTTTATGGTTTAATCATATAAAAATATTAATCATATCATAATTATCATATTTATACATTATATATACTTTTATAACCATTCATTTAAGGTGGTTATGAAAAATGAATCACATCACTTCATGGAGACGGTAGTCCGTCCATAGGCATGAGTAATGTTTCCATAATATCAAAGTTTAGAAAGAAATTAAGTATATAATGATTAAAATTTAAAATAATATTTATATCATAAATATCTTATATATTCATTAAATATATCCTTATGATTATCCATGTAAACAAATAATGAAAAATTAGTCACATCTCTCCGTGGAGGTAGTAGTTCACATACACAGACAAGTGACATTATCATTTTCCAATGGATGAAAGAGTAAGAAGGTAGATAATATATTATATTTAAAGAATTATAATTATTTAATTAATATTATATATAAAAATTAAATAAATCATAAAAACTGATTATTAATTGTGGAGATGAAAAACAAAATGCATCGCTTCATGGAGGCGGTAATCTGCATGTACGCACGACCGATGCTTTCATTTCCCGTTGGATGGAAAATGAGATGAATAAGGGTTATTATATAAAATAATAACTTTTAATTATATTTAATATACTTATTTTATTATATCAACATGTTTATAATATGATTTAAGGAGGTATAAGAAGAAATAAAATGAATGAACTTGGTTAATAGTTATACCTGTTCTTTGAAAATCATGCTTTGGATTACACCTTATGCCTTATTAGGATGGTCTCATGGGAAGAATAGAAGATCTAAAAAGTGTATATATAATATAGTAATTTATTTGTGTTTATATTTTCCAAACTAAATGGCTCAGGAATTTTGAGGAAGAGAGGAGTTGTGGTTCCCTTTTATAAGTGAGTTAGGCCCACACTAGTAATTATTATAAAATTTAATATAATATAAGGTTAATTTCAAGTAAAATTATCTCCAAGTTGGATCCATTTATAATGTGGATAATATAGGATCTAAATAAATTTAAAAAAATAGTATTTAGAAATTTTTTAAGTTATTTTAACCCTATCTATTTAGTTTATCCCCTTAATAACCCTTACCGTGGTAACAAAATATTTAGTATTTAATGGTCAATAATGTCATTAAAAAAGGTAAAGTGGATAATATGTGTAAAATAGTAGATATAATAGACCTTTTCCTATTAAAATTATAAAAAATAACTTTTTATGATTTTTAAAACTATTATTAATTATTGATTAATATAAAATATCCTTAAAGTCATTTTTGAGATTATTCACATAATTTGACTTTAAAAACATCAAAATTACCACAAAGTTATAATTTTAATATTTAAAACATTATTTAAATTTAATTTTTATAAATAAAAATTATTAAATACTTTAAATTATCCAATAATCGTCGCTTTTAATATTTTAAAACTATTTACATTGATTTTATACATATTTTCACAAGAGATAAATTAGTGATGTTTAAGAATTTTAGTTAATTATATCATTACCAATAATTAAAAATAAATTACTATTAAAAAATAAATTATTAATATGTAAAATAACCATTTATATAAATTCATAACATTTTTTTATTACAATGAAAATATATTATATATATTAAAATATTGAAAATTACATTTTGTATATATGCTTTACAAAAAGTAATATAAAGGTCATTATCAATGGAAAATTAAAGAAAAATGACATAACTTAAAATATAGGATTATTATTATATATATAAACTCATAAAATAAATTAAATTCAACTGTTATAGTGATATTGGAGTATTAACCAATAGTTTTAACTCTTTTTAACTCATTTTACCCATTATTATAGTGACTAATTTTTACTATGTTCACTATGTTCACTATTCATTATGAACAAAAATGAAATTAAACTATTTATTAAATTTAAAAATCCTTATTATAAATATGAAATAAAATTTTCAAGATTCAATTTATAGATTTTCTTATAAATTTATTTTAATATAATCATGCAAAATGCTTCGAAAACAGTTTCTTGAAAAATGCCATTTTTAAACATAAAAGTGACTCTACATCAAAATCAAGTATAATGTTCATTTAAATGGACTTAATTGTATTATTTTAATAAAAGTATACTTATGTGACTTAAAATATTATCAAAAATATAATTTAATTTTGTAACTAACAGAAAATAAATGAAAATTTTCACCAAAAATTGGTATTTTCACTATTCACCTAAAATTAATCTTTTCAAGAAAATTCTAAAAATTCTCAATTAGATAATTTTGATGTTTTGAATTAAAAAATTACTTTCATTTTTTACAATAAATTTTATAAAATTATAATAAATTAATTCTAATTATCTGTGTATAAAAATCTTAAACCCCATTTTTAGAAGAAAAGTATTTTCAAAGCATAAAATTAACTTATTCTTATTCTTTAACTAGTAAAACAAATTTGATTAATGTTAAATTTATTGATTTAATTCAATATTTTTATTAACTAAAAATTATCTTACATATTATTCATAATTTGGTTATTCATATTTAACACACCAACCCAACAACTAGGCTATAATAGTCATATTTAAATAATATTAATTCATGGTTCATTTGAGCTTAGGTTTGCATGTGGTGTACTCTATTGAACATAGTATTATTTTAAAAAAATATGAAATAAAATTTAAGTTCATAATAATGTATTTAAGAAAAAATTAGATATTATTTATATTGCTCACATGTATTTGTTTATCTAATTTATATGAAATGACTAATGATGTAATTTTGGGATATTTTAAAACTTCCTGAGCATTAACTAACCCTTACAAAACCACCTTCATGATTTTGATTATAATTTGTCATTAACATTCTTATATCCAAGTAAATTAATCTTGGTTTACAATGATATCATATGTATTTTTTATTAATCTTTCCTATATCCATTCAAGAGCACAAGTCCAGGAGGAAATAAAACATATTTCACCTTTTATCTAATAAGACAACCTTAGCTTGTAGTGATGATTCACTCATTACATATCTATCATACTAATTCTCTATCAAGATAACATACCTTAGAGGATAATTGGTTTATTTAATCCTTTTATCATCAACTCTAGTATTTCAAATTAGGATTTTCAAATATCCCGTTTTCATTTAATGTTTAGATGGACTTAACTACTATGTTTTTGACTTTTCACAAGTTATTATGAACTAGATTTGTAATGGTAGAGACTCAAGAAATTAGTAATTACTTCGGATTAAATAATTTTATTATTAAATTAAATAAAAATATAAGGGATATCCACAACTCATACCTCCTCTTAAATAGAAAAGAAGATAGTAAATCAATATTAGTGAATAGAAAAGTCATATCACAAGAGTCCTTTGATCGGACTCCCCATGTCATCAAGTAATTTTTGGGAATCATATACCTACAATGGAAGTTATTCCATATCAATAACTTCTTATTCCTTTTTCACACATAGTTATGACATTTCCACTGATAGTTCTTCTTGGTACCACAAAAAATATTCTACCCCTACCATGAACTCAGTCAAAGCTTACCTGGATGAGGCTAATTAGAGATCGAGTTATTAAATCTAGGATCTACATCCATTATCCTAAGTGTAACATTCTACCCCAATTTCCTATCATTTATCTAACTTATATTTATCCAAATTAAGAGTCTAGCATACCCATCCATGTTCCAATCCCAAAAGATATTAGCTAATCTTGCTTCCAATTTTTCAATAACCATAAATATTCTCCTAATGGTGGAATAAATCACTTGGTAGTCAGTAACCCTAATACCCATGACTTATAATATCAAATTAATACATTCAACCATGTCACCAATTTTCTCTATTCAGGTCTCAGTGATAATGTCATGAACTATACGCCAAACCCAATTTCTCATTGCTCAGTTATCAATAGTAATCTTAGCATCAAATCCTAAACCATCTATCACCACATGAATGTATTCAGTAACTAGTTCCATCATAGAAGTACCTAACCCAACTGGTGGGGTGATTAAAGATAAATATTCAATAATAAATCCCTTTTTGACTTTAGGGGACACTTCATTAGGGTCTACCCATCTCTAAATGTGTATAGTGTATACTAGATGTGAAGAATCCCCATGTTGTTTCGGATGTTTGGATAGAGTCTCTTATAACTCCAAAATTGGTTTTAAAATAAACTTTGATCATGAGAGCTAGGATACAAGTGGTTTTTTCACCCATCAAAATAGATTACCCTACTTTCCATTTAGATAATGATCTATTAAATCTTCAGAAAAATCCTATGGCAGGTTTGTTGGGGAACCACTATGTGGAAGAGTGATTCTAGAATTTATATCCATGTTTTCTATCATCATACAAAATTAAATTATGATTTAAGGGTGTCATTCATCATAAACCCTATTATAATATATCATATAAACTCTCTAAAGGAACTATAATTTTCATGAAAACTGATATAGAGTATAGAGTTCATAAATGGTCTATTCATCAACTCGAACCTCCAAGACTCTATTCCAAAAATAAATGATAATGGATTTTTCTCCATGATTACTAATAGTTTTATCAATAATCACCCTAAATTGTCCCTCATAGGAAACATTGGTAAAATTATAGTGATTCTGTAATATGTCAACAACCTCCTCAGTTATTAAATATTTTTTTCAGATACAAATAATTTTAATAATCCTTGGAATAGAAAAATGTCCATCCACCCATCCATGCAAGAATTGGATAAATATGTAGATATAATATGGGTTTTATTTCCATGAAATGTATCCAATGATAAATCTAGGTAAGAACTGACAAAAAATTATTGATTGGTTACCCTTTTCTAGCAATGTATCTATAATAAAAGTACACACTTTAATACCTGAATGGTAATATTCTATTGGTAAGATCTATCCATTCAAAAAAAAATAGTAAATAAACCCAACAATAAGAAGTATAGATCCACATATGGTTTTGTTTCGTACCCCCATATAGTATATTTACCCCTTTACAATATATCCCAATATAAACCCTCAATGTTACTGGCCCCCTAAAAAAAGAATATTTTTGTGCACCTTAACTTTGACTTAAAATTGTTTGACTATGGGAATGAATCCACAGATTCACCAAATGGGATAATTGAGTAGATATATAGTTCTTTTATTATCCTTATCTCATGATCCATCAGTAATAACCTCTTTAGTTGAGGGGTCTACTATTCATATTCCCAGATGTTAGAGGATTGGAGAAACTCATCATACATTTACCCAAGTAATGGAATTCCACTGATTCATGTATGCCAAAAACTTACAACTACATCTATATATGGAATATTAAAGGTATTCATATCTAGAAACCATTAGCTCATTAGTTCTATAAGGATATAATTATGTCAATTTTCTATGAATTTAATTGCCTAGACTTCTTAGTATAAGTCAATTTATTATAACTGTTCAACAAACCCTATATAAATATAATGGAACCAAAAGTATCCTTCCCATTCATCAATGAAATTTCCCTCAAGATAGATATCCCATTTTTGGATCTATCCCCCCACTGAGGTTGTTCATTAAAGTGTAAAAAATTATTGAGTAATATTTGATGATAGTTTGGTGACTTTTGTTATAATCATCAAATCTTAATGAGGAATGGTTTAAGATGTATGTTCTCCCCTGATATGCCTCTAGGATAAGTTAAATATTTGGAGATATGTTGTATTCAATATTTCCAAGATAGGTTACAAATAACACTGATGGTAAATTGAGTTCTGAGGAAGGGATTGGGACTTCATTATGATTTCTAAATTCATAAAAGGGTAACCTATGGGATAGTGGATAATTTTAGATCTCTAGTATAAATATTCTTGTGAGAAACCCATTCAGGGATGTGAAATGGTGGCATGGGTTAACCCCAATATCTTCAAAAATTGAATCCCTCCTCTCAGCTTTGCTCATCGATATTGAGGGTTGGGTCAAACCAGAATCCATAATTCTCATAAAGGGAGGCAATAAAAAATGTCAAACATGGAAAATATAAATAATTTTTTTAAAAATAAAAAAAATCAGGTAAGTTTTATGTGATTTATATAAACAAAATTGCTTGAAGGTATTTGGTGTAAGTTATATCTATTTACTAGTTCAATGAAACAACTACTTGATTCTTATATAAAAAGATTTTATGGGGTGAAAGTTGATTAGAAGACATTATTTTATATTAAAATAGAAAATTATCTATAATATTTTCCAATATATCAGTGCCCCCCACAACACCACTTCACCCTATTTATTATGGTAATTGAGACCCTTCGGTTGACCCATATGTGGGAAACAAGAAACTAATATGGATACACTCATTTTTTGCCTTATTTAATCCTTTTTGTTCAAAATGAATCTAGTTTTAAGGGGGGTTGACACTTAAAAAGGTGGTCGTTACATTTTTCTTGGATATTGCGATTGAGATATAGAGAAAATCAGGCCAAGATTTAAATTTTAGAAAAAAAATTAATTAAAAATATTTGTGGCCGTAAATAAATTATGTGACTATGTAATATTTATGAGCGGTCATGCTCACATATGGTCATAGTATGGAATCTCATTTATGAACTCATGAAACCTTTTTACCTTAATCCTTTGTGTCTCTCATGTAATTTGTGTGCCAAAATAGGTAATTTTATACAATCTTATAGATATAATGTAAAACTTCCATCATTTTTGGTCGGGATAATATACTTTATAAAAGCACAGCCCTTTTATTTGAATTGGAGCCTCGTATTTCATAAACCGCAAGCCACCAATTTTTTCCTATAAATAACACCCCCCCCAGACACACATTTCAATAATTTGTAATTTTTTATGGAATGGATTTCTATAAATTTCATCATTTTTAGCCAAAACCATCATGGTATAGTCTTTGAAGAAAAATTATCTCAGGTATACTTAAACCTGAAGTCTGGAGAGGTAGGGGACCCCCAACATAAGAAATTTTCAACCATGTTCTCTCTACACAAAAACCTCTATAGATATATCCACATGAATCCCTTATAAAGGGTCTCACATGAATCTTTTATAGAGGTTTACTTCCACATAAAATTAAGTGGTGTCTAGCCTTAAACTTTCATACCCCTTGGTGGACTCATGAACTTATATAAATCCTAAATATTATGTGATATTGGGGATTCTAAAAGTATATTTCACCTTATTCCCTATGGTATATGTTTGTATAATATTTAACCTAGGGTAACCCTCTTCATGAGATATCTTTTCTAGGGTTATCTAAAATGGAATCCAAGCCACCCTAAAGTGGAGTCATACTCGACCTTCAAGGATATATCTATGTGCCCAATTTTCCTTGGTCACCTACCTAGTCTCAATTTAACCCTTTTATCATAACAATACAAAATACCTTACTAATGCCCTTTTGTCTGGGTAAAAATCCCAAAATCCCATTTTACCTAGGCCTCTTCCATGGCTACCTGATATGTATGATTGGTTCATTATACACACAAGTATGCTATCTTTTGATCATGTATTCCTATGATAATTAGAATATCCCTAATTTTACTCCATAACCATTAGAATCCATGGAATAAAATAAATCATATATTATTTTTATGATAAGGATATAAACTCTAAAGAAACCAATGGAATATTTTGTGTCTCAAGATGTATATCTCGACTGCTTAAAACTAGTTTATGTAGCTCTCAAGCATCTGGTCAGCTTACTTAGGTCTAGAAAATGAGCTATAGGTACAATAAATTTTCAATAAAATCTAATCCTTAACCTTTCTTCCACTATTTCATATCACCCATGAATTTAATTATCCTTATTTTCTTCCTAGTCAATAATAAGAAAGGGATAACCCATAAATGGGGCCTCGAGTCCTGTGTAAGCCCCAGCTAAAAAGGGTCTCTCATTTTTAAGTCCCACAAGAAACTATTTTTAGGTGCCTTTGACCATGTATTACAATATATATAACTTTAAATTATTTATAATTGGTCCTAAATTCATGATATTAAAATTCAAATCATTATTTATGGATGCATGGCCTTAAAAGGAACATCATTAGTTATAGTTGTAAAACCTTAAAAGGAACCACTATTGTCATGTGTGTGTGACCTTAAATGGAATTATTATGGTTATTTTCAAGAAACCTTGAAAGGTATGATATTAATTTTAAAATGGTATTAATCTATAAGGTCTCTAATTCCCTTCATAGGTATATATAATAAGACCCTTTTATAAGCCTGATCCCAACTCCACAACACCCACCACCTCCCCATATGATGATAAATTAAAATTTTTCCAATTGTATAGATTTAAACCCTATTATAATCAACCAATGAGGGAAAATATAAAGAACCACTAATAAATATAGTGATTCACACAAATTAATTGATTCAATAGATCAATTTCCCAATAAGATTAATTGATATTACTACTAGGAAGTATTTGACGAACATGTCTTAAATATATAAGAGAGTATCATGATATGAAAAAATATCCTTAGTGAGATGATTTTTCTTTTCATCCTTTCGTATGATAAAAGTTTTCCTTCTCACCATCTCCGGTGAGCAAGAAGTCAGATGCCTTTAGAAAGTGTGAGAGTCAAATGAGCTCCGAATAGCCAAAACAAACCCATAAAAGAGAAACATTGAAAAATAATACATATAATAATATTAACATTTATATTTATATTTATATATTTACTTCTATATTAATAATTAATCTATACACCTATGTTTATATTTATATATGCTTGTATATATTTACAAGTATGTATATATGTAAATATGTAGTTTTCTAAGCTTGTGGTTAGTGCTTTGGGTTATAACCTAGTAAGTGGGGGTTCAATTCTCACCCAGATCTATTTACTGTATATTTATATAGGGATTTTAGAACAAGTTTAGTGAAGTAGGCCTAGATTGGGTCGGGCAAGTAGGGGTAGGTCTGGCTAGGTTGGCCCAACCACCACTAAATGTTATGCTTTATTTTTTAGTGGCTTTTTAAACCATCACTAAATATTAGATTTTATTTTCTATTTAATTTCAGTGAAATATTTTTAAAAATATCGTAAATGTTCTATATTTAATTATAATTAACTAATAACTCATAATTTATAAATATATATTTATATATACTACAAATAATTAATAATTATTAATAAATAATTTACATTAAATAATTAATAAAAAATAATTATTATTATTATTAATTTTTAGTTAATAATTATTCATTATTAACTATTAAATATATCTTATTGATTATCAATTACATATGATTAAAAATAAGTATTAATTAGTAATTATATTTAATTTTGTATATGTATTTATATATAAGAAAATATATGTATAATTATATATAATCATATAGGTTTATATATATATAATCATTTGTATTATTATGAAATATTATTTAATATGTGGATGTTGTAATTATGATGATGATGATAATGATGATGATGAATCCTCAATTCCCAATTATAACATCTCGACAATCCTCATTGGCTTAAGAAGGCGGAAGGACATTACTTGGCCTTAAGCAACATCCCCAAGGCACCAAAGGCTGAAAATTAATGTCAGGGTCTTCATTAACAGATGGTGGATGATTTTACCTTGAAAAAAAACAACCCAACCATACATATCATAACCAAATAACTACAACAAGATGCATGATAACAATATAAAACAACTCAAAGTAATACTATTAATATCAAAACCAAACTACAAAAAGTAACATAGCAGAAGACAACTAACATCAAAGTACTCAATAGATGAAAAAACAAACAAAACTCAACGACAACCCACAAAACTCCAAATCTACACATTATCCATGCTCTAAATCCACAAAATAGACCAAGTATCATGATTCACCACTAAATAAGTGTGATACTTTACCTTTTATTGTGTCCTGATAAATAATATTTGTAAAAACACCAAATTTCCAAAGTAGGGGTGAGTAATAAAACTCAGTAGGCTTTCCCAAAATGACTTCTCTACTCACTCCAATAGGATAGAACAAATTATCACATTTATATAAAACAATTTATATAAAACAATTAAAAAAAGATTATATCAAGACCATGTAGCTTAACACCAAAGCAGTTCTCCATACTAAAATAGTTTTCTCAAAACAATGCCAAGTTCCAAGGAAAGAAACCAAACAAGTCAATCTAATAATGTCATCATTAAATTGGAATTACCCAATCCATATCACAAAGTCGCACCCACCCACACAAGAAACCACACAACTACGCAATATTGGTGTTACCATTGATGGTGGAACATTAACTTCCATATCCTTTACCCTTTGATGGTGGTACTTTCATGACCATTATCCATCCCATTCCATCCATGATTAACCATTTAATCCAATCACATTCCAATAAAACCTTTTCCAATTGAAAACCATAACAACAAACTATTTCAATAAAACCAAACTCTTATTGAAAACACTTTTCTAATAACCATTCCAATAAAACCAGTATTTTTTTTAAAATATGTTTCCTTTAAAACATTCCAATTAAACAAACCTTTTTATTGAAAACCATTTTACATGCATCAAAACCAAATCACCATTTTAAAATCATGTTTTCATTTTCACATTTCACCAAAACACCCAATTTTCACAATTCTATAAAACGTCACAAAATGGGGTTTATACAAATCATTACACAAAAATTTCACAATCAATTTCACAAAAAAATCAATTTAAAATTAATGGTTTTATTTATATTAAGAGGATTCAAGAGTGAATCCACCTAACTCGGGATTTTTGGTGAAAACAAAGAATGACATGAAAATGGTCACCAAACCAGGTTGAATCTCCAAAATATTGCCTTATATCTCTTCCACTAACATCAACAAAGATAAATATAACCATTATTGGAATAAACCACATTATATTTATACATAATTGAATAGATCTAAGAAACAGATAGAGATAGGGAGTTATATCTAAGAAACCCCAATAAAACTATCATAAATTAAGACTTACCATGGGAATCACCCTTCAACACACAAAGAGATGCCTCCGAATCACTTCAAATTTGATTTGGAAGGGTTTCACAACCTTTGGGAGGAATAATACTCGAATTAGGGTCTATTTGATCAAAAAAGATGGGTTAAAACACAATCCTAACCTAGATCAACTTTTTTAGGATCTAGTTTTTTAACCATACATGGTTAGTCACACAATTATGAAAATAGTGCACTATCCTCTACCTCAACAGGGACCTTGTATAGTTGTCCTACATGGTCAAACAAATCGTGTACCAACCATGAAAAATCACACTATCCCACTTTTCACAATTTCTCTTTGATGGCCGCACAGTTTGGAAAAACCATGAACCTGATCATGCACCTCCCCCTTATCTAGTGTCTCATTATGCATGGTTTCTTATAGAAGATTCACGGTTTCCCCAAACTATGCTCAAACATTACACCTATATAATTTCCCCAAAAACATTCCAAAATTATTCTAAACCCTCCCAAACATCTCCCAAAAACATTATATACATAAAATACATAAATAAACGGTTACTTACTTGAAATAAAGGGTGCTAAATTCTACCCAACATTGGAATTTCCATCCTTGAAAATTAGAAAACCATTGGTGTGATGAAATATTTGAGGCTATTGCTCGGCCATTTCTTTCTCCCACTCCAAAGTATCTTCTTAAATCTGACCATGTTTACACAAAACCCACACTAGACCAATGTTTTTCCTATACAATACTTTCTCTTTCCAATCCACAATCTGAACTGGAATGTGCACCAAAAAAGTATCTGGCTCTAGGTCAATATGATCCCATCGAATCACATAGTCAGGATCAGGATAATACTTTTTCAACAGAGATACATGAAACATATTATGCATTGCAGTAAACCTTTGTGGCAAAGACAGCTGATATGTAACCTCACTAACTTGATCAAGTATCTTAAAAGGACCTATGTATTAAGGATATAACTTGACATACTTCCCAAAATGATGATGCCCAAGCCTTGGATATATTATCAAGAACACATGATCACTCACCTCGAATGACAACAACCATCAACGATGATCCACATATGATTTATAATGACTATGAGCCATCTCCATTTGTTTCCTAATCAACTAAATATTCTCCATTATTTATTGGACAACGCCTGGCCGAACTAGAGAAGTATCAACTATTTCCACCCAACAAATTGGAGAACGATAAGAATGTCCCTACTATTCTTCAAAATTATCCATATATATTGAGGCCTAATAACTGTTGTTATATGATAACTCCACCAATGGTATGAGCTCTTCCTATGAGCCTCCAAAATCCATTACATAAGCCTGCGACATATTTTCCAACATTTGTATCATCCTTTGTAATTTCCCATCCATATGAGGGTGATACGTTGTACTCATAATCAACTAAGTCTCAAGGGATTTCAATAAGGATTTATAGAAATGGTACATAAACCTTAGATCTCTGTCTGACACTATCAAAACTAGTATTCCATGCCTCTTTACCACTTCTCATATATATATTTTTTATAAGTCCTCTTCCATATGATATTGACGAATAGGGATGAAATGGGATAACTTTGTGAGTCGATCCACTATCACCCATATGGAATCGTGTTTCCAAACCATTCTTGGGAGACCTATTATAAAATCCATATCTATCTGCTCCAATTTCCAAATAGGAATTTTTAAAGACTGTAACAAACCCACTGGTTTCTTATGTTCTTTTTTAACTAGCTGACAAGTTAAGTATCTCAAAACAAACTTAGCCACCTTATTTTTCATACCGACCCACCAAAACTATTCTTTCAACACCTTATACATATTTTTGTATCCCATGATGAATAGTCTATTTTAAATGGTGGTAAGTGTGAAGAAGTTGTTTATGAAAATACATAGTTATGACCATAAAATTTTCAAACCAAAAAACTAAACTCACATCCATCCTCTAGCCCTCAATGGTCTCCCCACCATTTAGTTTTGTCCTTATAGCAGCACATTCATAATTAGACATCTATGCCTCTTAAATATTCTCCACCAAATCAGGAAGAAAATTAAACTAGAAATAAAACCACAACTTCAACTTGTTATTCACATTCCAAGTGAATGCTAGATAGGAATGACATCGAATTACATTCATTTGAAGCTTCTATTTTGAAATAAGCATATAAATTTCTGCTCAATGCGTCTACCACCATATTTACCTTACTCAGTGTATACATCAAGTCAAAGTCAAACATTTGGAGATACTCCATCCATATTCATTGTATCAGGTTCAAATAACTTTGTTAGAAAATATGTTCCAATCTTTTATGATCTGTAAAAATAGTAAATTTCTAACCAAATAGGTAATGATGCTAAGTCTTCAGATCATGGACTATGAGATCTAACTCCAAATCATGTATTGGGTAGTTCTTCTCATGAAATTGTAACTGGATTGAGACATAATAAATAAATGATATCCATACATGATAACACATCCCAAACTTGATCCTAAATCATCACAATACACCACGTACCCTTTTCTTGATTCTGGAAAGATCAAGATTGGTGCTAATGTAAAGAAAACATTAAGCTCTTGAAAAGACTTTTCGCATTCTTAATCCCATTAGAATGGAACATTATTCCTTCTCAAACCTATCATAGGTGAGTATAGTCATGAAAAATCATAAACAAAGCATTATTAATAACCAACCAGACCAAGGAAACTACGTATCTTGAAGACATTCTTTTATGGTTTCCAAGAGATAACAACCTCTATCTTTTCAAGATCCACATAAACACCTTTTATAGAGATTACATGGCCAAGGAAATGTACCTATTATATCCAAAAATCACACTTTGATAGTTTCGAATAAAAACAATGATCCCTCAAGATTTCCAACACTTCCACCAAGTGTTTCTCATTCCCAGCCCTTGTCCTTGAATAAACCAATATATAATCCACAAACACCACCAAAAAAGAATCCAGATATCTCTAAAATATATGATTCAACAATTATATAAAGATATATTATGTATTCATAATACCAAAACGAATTACAAAATATTCATAATGTCTATATCTACTTCTAAAAGTTTTGTTTGGAATATCCTCTTTCCGAACCTATAATTGATGATATCCAGATCACAAGTCAACCGTAGAGAATTTTAGCTCCCCTCAATTGATAGAATAGATCATCAATGCATGGAAGTGTATACCATTTATTTATCATAACTTGATTAAGCTTATGATAATCAACACATTACCAAAGATTTACATCCACCTTTTGACAAACAAAACTGGTGTTGCCCACGGAGATGTGATTGGTCGAATGAACCCTTTGCTTTACATCTCTTCCAACAACACTTTTAGTTTCCTTAATTATGTTGGTTTCATCTTGTAAGATAGAAGGTAAATATTACTAGTCCCTAGAAGGAGATCAATCATAAACTCCACTTCCCTTATAGGTTGAAACCTTGAGATATTTTTAGGAAAAACATCTAGAAACAGATCCAAAATTGCTAGAAAACTGTTATCTTAGATCTCTTCCATTGATGATAAATTCAATACTTCCAACTAGTATAAGATATTTCCAACTATTGGTTCCAACAATCTCATTGCACCTGCCATTACATTTTGGTCCCCTCTAAAGATATGCCTGACACCATCATCTATTGTAAAACTAACATGTTGGGTATAAAAGTCGATGTGATCCTTGAACATTGCAACCAATCCATACCCATGATTATATCATAGAAATCCATATCAATCAAAAATAAGTCCCATATTATCCTAGATCCATCAATAGTTATAGAACATGCTCTACACATAAAGGCTTGACATTCTCTTTGACCAAGAGGAGTTTCTATTTCAACACTGAAGGAATAATCTCAACATTTAAACTTGTAAAATCAATAGAATGAGAAGAAATAAATTAATGGGATAAACCCATATCAAACAAAGCTTTCATAAGGGTAGAATTCAAAATAATCACACCTCTCACCATTGATACTTCATATTGATCATCTATAATAACTTTCTCAGCTCCATAAAACCTTTTGATCATGAAAAGTTTTTCTTTATTGCACTATTGAGATTTCCCCTATTGAGGAGTCATGGTATTCCAAGAATCACCATGGATATATCTTTTCTTTTGATGAGAGTTTTTTTGTACCCTTTTATCATTGAAGAATATGACACTTTTGACACCTAATATGTTTCCCAAACACCTAACCTATGAGTACTCTGATAATAGCGCTAAAGATGCCTCATCTGATTACAATGGTGGCATGATCTATGTGTTTACATACATTCTCTATTTATGTTACTAAAAGGACCATGTTGGAAACATCCCGACTTTTACTTAGGTCTTGGAGGAAGATTTATCTATCCATCTGTCTGATTATGATTCATGCTCCCACTTTGGAAATAGTTGTCCCTCTTCCTCTTACTCCCAACAATAGAGTTCCCCCTGCTTCTCGTAGGTATCAATATACTCCTTCCATGGGTAACTCCTATTATTTCCCTTTCTACCATAGTCTACCTATTGACCATATCTATATAATCCATAAAATATAGTATACCAATCTTTGAGAGAATCTCCTACCTCTACACCAATTCAAATATATGCACCTTCAAGGATGCACTAGCAGCAACTTTAGGTGAAAAGCATACTAAATTCATAAATTTTGCAGTGTAATATGTCATTGTGAGTATATCCTATTTCAAGATGAATAAGTATGTCGTTATTTAAATACTGAACGTATCAGGATAGAATTTTATATTAATCAATTCTTCAAAATCCTCCCATGCATGTACTTGGTCTGATTTAGCTTGAACTGATAAATCTCACCACTAGAGTGAAAGATCCTCTAGCATATACATTTCTAGATTAAATTTTAACTCTACTGATGTTCCAAGGAAATAGAAGATTAGATTCATCATATTCAACCACAACTATTATTTCTCTGGTTCTAAATCACCCTGAAAGATGTTTGGATTATGCTTCTAGAACTCGATGAAATTATCCACTTCTCTTGGTTTATCTATCATGTTCCCTATGTCCACTATCTAAAAATCTTGTAGTATACTCTGAACTAGATTTTGGTTCACCAGTGGCCTAGGTGAAACTATGTTCTCAGCAGCTTCCTCCGACTGGTTTCTATAAAACCTACCGAGTTCCATTTTCTATACTGACAACAAATTCCATAAGTCTGACTCTCTAACAACTGAAGGATTAAAAATTTCAAATTCTATCACATCACACATATCACAACATTTCTTTCCAAAACTCATCATTTCAATGTTCAACCATTTTTAAAAATTCCACCATGATTTTGAAAATCAAACTATTTTTAAAATAACCATTTCATGCCTTTTCAAAATCTCACATTTGAAAAAAACTTTAACAATTTTCAAAAATCAACACCTTTACACCACTTCATAAATCATTACTCAAAATGAAATATGCAATCTTAGTGGGAAGTCATTTCTAAAATTCATGTCATGCTCATCGTATTGTATAAATCTATGATAATGAGATTCCAAATATTATAAGTGTATCCAAAACACTTATGTACCCAACTCCTTGGTAACTTGAAGTTCAGTATAGAAATATTAGCTACTTTTTTTATGCTCTACATTTCAAGTCCTGATAATCCTACTCCTTTATACCATCCCAACAAGAGGAATAAACCAAAATAATTTCAAATCCAAGGCAGAAATTACTGATGAACACTTTTTAGTAAAGGACCGAACAAGATGATACCACTTGTATAATCCTGGCCCTCCACATTATATTGAGAAGGCGGAAATACATTACTTGGTCTTAAGATACATTCCCAAGGAACCAATGGATGGAAATAAATTCTAAGGGATTTGTTAACATATGGGGGACAATTTTCACTTGAAAAATAAAACAACCCAACCATACATGTTGTAACGAAATAAATACTACATAATGCATGATAATGATATAAAAAAAATAAAAGCAATACTATTGGTATCAAAACCATACTAAAACAAGTACCACAGCAAAAGACAACTAACATAAAAGTACTAAACATAAGAAAGACCCAAAAAACTCAAAAAAAACCCACATAACTTCAAATTTCTACATGCTCCATGATCCAACTTCATAAAATAGCCCAAGTATTACAATACACCACTAAAGAATTGTGATACTTTACCTCTTCATATATCTCGATAAACGATATCTACAAAAGCACCAAAGTTCCAAAGCATGGGTGAGTAATAAAACTCATCAGGAATTCCCCAAATGTCTTACCTACTCATTCCACTAGGATAGAACATGTTAGAACATTTATATAAAATAATTTATATAAAATAATTGAAAAAAATATTATATCAAGACCAAAAAGATTAACACTAATGTAGTTCTCCATACTAAAATAGTTTTCTCATAACAACACCAAGTTACAAGGAAAGAAATAAAACAAGTAATTCCAACCATTTTATCATTAAATTGGAATTATGCATTCCATATCACATAGTCTCACCCACCCACATAGTCAACCACACAACCATACAAGCTTAGTGTTACCATTAACAGTGGAATATTCACGTCCATAAACCATCCCCTATTATAGTTGTACTTTCATGAACATTATTCATCTGATTCCATCTATGCTAAATGATTCAATCTAGTCACATACCAATACAACATTTTCCAAACCAATCAAATCATTTCAATAAAACCAAACACTTATTTAAAATCATAACAACAAACAATTTCAATAAAACCAACCTTTTATGGGAAAACATTTCTAATAACCATTACAATAAAAAAATTTATTAAAAACACTTTTCCATAAAAATATTCCAATAAAACCAACATTTATATTGAAAACCCTTTTCCATGCATCATAACAAAATCACTATTTTAAAATAATCATTTTAAAATCAGGTTTCCATTTTCATTTCCACCAAAACACCCAATTTTTACAATTCTATAAAACATAACAAAAGTGGGTTTATACCAATCATTGCACCATAATTTCACACAAAGAAATAAATTTGAAATTAATCATTATGGTTATATTAATATTATTTTATATTGAATCCACATACCTTATTATTTGTGGCTAAAATGAAGAATGGCATGAAAATTCCCACAAAACCAGGTTGAGTCTCTAAAAATCTTCCTTGGATCCCTTCCCCTAACATAAACAATGACAAATCTAACCATTATTGGAATAAAACACCTTATATATATCCATAGTGTACTAGATCTAAGAAATTGAGAGAGATAGAGATATAGGGAAGTAGATCTAAGAAAACCCACAAAAAACTACCATAAATGAAGACTTACTGAGGGAATTAGCCTTCAACGCACCAATAGACATCTCTAGATTACTTCAAAAGTCAATGAGTAAGGGTTCCACAACCATTGGGAGGAAGAATAATCAAATTAGGTTCAATTTAGAGAGAAAATAAGGGTTAAAACATAATCCTAACCTATATCCACTTTTTAGGATCTAATTTTTTAACCATGCATGGTTAGTTGCATGGTTAGGAAAACCATGTGCTAACCATGCACCAGCATATTTCTTAATAGGGACCTCACATAGTTGTCATGAATTGTTATAAATACTATGTACCAGCCATGCAAAATCCCATTGTCCCACTTTACATAATTTCTTTTAGGAGGCAGCATGGTTTGGACAAATCAGGAACCTACCTGTGCACCTTCCCCTTAGACCCTCTCTCACTGTGCACAGTTTCCTGTAGGATTTTCAAAGTTTCCCCAAACCATTCTCAAACCATGAACCTATAGAAAATCCCAAAAAATCCAAAATTCTTCCAAACCCTCCCAAACTTCACCCAAATAGCTTATATACTTAAAATACATAAATTAAGGGTTACTTACTTGAAACTGGGGGTGATACACCAAAAAACCCATTCATATGACTGACCCTTAATTTTCTCCAACCATTGGTATCCCAACCATTGGATTTTTAATGTGATATATAGATAGATATAAACCATTTATTACAACCATTGTGTACCCTATATATATGTCACGGTATTATTGGAAGATTGAAATTTTGGATCTCCATGCTTTCTTTATACTTCTTGTCTACATATTTCACATTGTTGTATTTAGTTCAATATTTTCATTAAAAATATATGAATCTATATATAATCAACACTTCACTTTAACAATAATCAATCACACATTTCCAGTTTCTAAAATCTGTATGTTTTAAATGGTTTTTTGATCTGTTTCTTCAAATGGTTTCAATAGAAACTTCATTTGTTTGAAGAGGTTTGTAATAAAGTGGTAAGTCATATTTTACAAGGATAATTTTTGTGAAGTTTAGTTTTATCCCTCTTGATATTTCTAAAATAACTACTTTCCATGGATTTTGGATATTGAGATGTATCTAAACATAAATTTTCTTTACAAGATTATCAATGGTTTCAATAAATATTTTACTCAAGACAATGCTTGAGCCAAAATATCCCTTCTCTATCACCTCTATAAGGATTTAAATAATGAGTAACTGATGTTTAATTATCCTCTAGTTCACCTATAACTACTAAGACTAGAAAATATATGGTATGAATAGATTCAATTAATAATCAAAGATTATAAATAAAAAATGAATATAACTCTATGATGTTAAAAATTAAATCACAATTAAAATTGTACAAATAAAATATTACTAAAACTGATATGCTAGAAGAAAAATTCTACCTTCCATGTATTTAATGTTATTCTACAATAATAATATCAAGAATTGGGATTTAAAAAATATATTTAATTTCTCTCTTACCATCTTGTTGCGAAATAAAAATAAATAATTGTTGATGAGGAATTATGGATCCCAATCCAATGGTGTGGCTCTATTGCTTGAAGTGAATGTTACTACTTATAATTTGGTTCATGGAAATAATAGATGTAATTAAGGTTGAGATAAATCATTTACTCAAAGTGTTTATATACCCCATGAGAACAGGAACGGTCACTATCACAAGTGGTTAAATAATGAACAACCACAACCAAATAAAATGAATAATAATGAATGTGAATTTTTTTAGTGTGGTATGAATGGGAACTAGTCATGTGATTTTCATACACTAAATAATTTTGTTGATATTTATTAAAAATCAATCAAAGGGATGGAAAATAGAGTTAAAACAAACTTTATTGGCCTGGTCATGAAGTGTGATGATGGTATTATGAATTTTTACATCTTTAATTATTTTGTAAACCTTATTGTATCAATCATATAGATCATATGTAAATTATCATGATGTAGTTGTACTTTTGGTTTTGTAATGTTTTTCAATAATCATTTCATGTTTTATTTTTGTTTCCTTTTATTTTATTTATTATATTTATTCCTTGTTTTTCTTTTTAATAGAAATGGATTTTATAAACTATCTATTAGGATTAATTACTATGATAATGAATTTTTTCTCATTGAAAACATCATAACATGCATTATTATTAAATATGATAAAAAAAATTTCTAACATTAATTTGGGAATTTCTCATGTAAGTACAATAATTTTTATTTTGAAATTAATTGAAGGATCTGGAAGAGTAAAAATTTGCCTACCTAGTGGTGAAAATATTTTAATAAATATTTCTTTATATTCCCATAAGTATCAATGAAATTTATTAAGATTTAAATATATTAATAAAAATGAATATCACATCAAGATTATAGATAAAGGAGTTGATGAATGCCTCTATATAAAAAGCATTAATAATGAGAATAATTTTATTAAAGATAAATTTTCAAAAATTATATTCAGACAATACTATATAAATATATGTAAAATCAAATAAAATATGGTAAACCAAAATTTTACAAGCCGAGATAAATTTATTGTATAGAATAAAAATTTGGGTTATCTTGGATCAATAATGATGAAAAAAATAATTAAATGTACACATGGTCATATATTTCTTTATAAAAGGGTTTTTAAACTTAAAAATTTATTTTGTGTTGTTTATTCACAAAGAAAATTTATTATAATTCCATCACCACTGAAAATTAGGACTAAACCCTCAATTTTATTATAAATAATCTCTGGTGACATATGTGGTCCAATTCATCCACCATGTAGACCAATTAGATATTTTATGACCTTGATTAATGCACTTACTTGATAGTCAAATGTGTGATAATTATCAACTCATAACCATAATTTATGAAATTATTTTCCTAAATAGTAAGGCTAAGGGAAAAAAATTCCAAATTATTTAATCAATCATATTTTTCTTGATAATGCTAGTGAATATTAATCACATGATTTTAATAATTATTATATGACAATTAAAATAAGTGTTTAACATTATGTAGCTCATTTTCACACTCAAAATGGTATATTTGAATCATTTATAAAGTGATTGAAACTTATCACTGGAACACTTATTATGAAAAAAAATCCTAGTTTAGCATAGGGAAATGAAATTTTTTATATGGTATAACTAATTCAAATAAAATCATTAAGTTATCATGAATATTTATCTTTTCAATTAACTTGTTGTAATAAATCAAATATTTAACATTTAAAAACATATGTTTGTGTTGTATATGTGCCAGTAGTTCCCCCACAATGAACAAAAATGGGACCCAAATTAAGATTTGTGATTTATGTTGAATTTGAATCTCCCTTGATCATAAAGTAACTTGATACAATTATAGAAGATTTATTTATAAAAATATTTATTTATTTCCATTTTAATAAAAAATTGTTTCTGATATTAAAGTGGGTAAATCAATTGATGTCTTAAGGAATATCATGTAAAATGACTTCACTACTACATATTGATCCTCATAAAAATATGAGTGAACTGGAATTTCAGAAGATCATTAATTTTAAAAATTTTGAAAATCAATTTTATGAAGTATTAAATGATTTAAAATGAGTTTCAAAATCATATACACCCATTTAAAATACATCAGTAAGAATATATTTCCTTGAAGGACAATGTGGTAGTGTAATAAAAAATCTTTCAAATCCATGTATGAAGCATGGAAGATTGTTTGATTCAAAAGATAAAAATCCTTATCAAAGGAAAGGGTGTTAGTCTCTTAGATTATGATATGTTGTATTTTTTGGAAATAAGAAATGGTGGTAATATTTAATGAGAAGAGTAAATTGGATGATAATTAAAGTACCCAAGAAAGGATTTCAATATGTGTTAAGTTAATAAATATTTAAGAACACATTGGATCTTGGAGAATTGTGTACCCTTAAGTTTGATATATATTGAAGGTGGATTGTCAATAAGAAGGGAAATGGACATGGAATAAAGTATGAGAGATATTTTCTATTATTATACATTAAGAAGATTATTCATCTATTGAAGATTGGAAAAGATGGTCGAAGTTCCATGATTCTATTTATTGGGGTTTCTGAAGGGTTTCTAAGGTTCAAAAAACACTTTTTTAAGGTATAAGAAGATAATAGAAACCTCATTTCTAATATCAACATGCTATAAAAAACTAAAACCATGTAAATATAAAATGAAGAAAGTATACCTTTTACTATTGTTGTACACTGCTCTTTTATTCAATCACAGTGGTTTCATGAAGATCTCTGAGGAGAAACCAATAGGTTTATCTATCCATGGTGTATCCATAGACTAATCTGAGTCACAAAACATCTTGTTTAAGACCCTCCTCACAACTATAGTATGTCAGTACCTCAAGTGGTAAGGGATAGAAGAGGAATAGATCTATGGGAGAATCAGGAAGAACCATATAATGTCGTACCCAGCATATTAATTCCATTGGCTTCTTTATATAGGCCTTCAGACACTCTTGATACTTATATATAATTCACTCAAACTTTATGTAATGCTTGGGAAATTCCATCCATTTAAATCATTTTTAAATTTTTTTTCATGCATTTAACAGTTAATTTTATTTTTTTTTCCTATAAATTTCATCTTATTAAACTTTATTTATCAATGATAACATATATGGAAGACTATTTGAAAATTAACATTTAATATTTGGTTAATTTATTAATTATAGGGTATGTGTTTTCATTATATTATACAATTCATTACACTATGATATTCTATTATTGTATATTAAAAATGGTCAATTAGAGGTAATAAAATATCTATATATCATATTAAATTATATACCCAAAGACATAAAATATGAATTTTCATCATGGATATCATACAATATGATATCCCTTATAGTTATGCTTCATAACATAGTCTTAAGGTAATGCCTCCATTAATCTCCCACTGTCACTAAAGCCTTATAAAATTTGTGTCATTTCACCTTGTATTGTATCATGTACAATAACTTATGAAACCCTATCCAAAACTCCTTTTTAAAATCTTACCAAATAATTTTGGAAAGCTATTATTAATTTCACTATATATCACCTTGTATGTAATACCTTACAAACATCTATTTGAAACTTCTTTTGGATAAACTATAAAATACTTTTAGAGAAACTCTTTGTGCTTCATAATACTCAATCCTCATTTATCTGACTATAAATTTTGGCCCCATGGGCCATTGTAGCATTGAAAATAAATATGAATTTCTAAATTCATAAATGTAATAAAAGAATAGCCTCTAGAAAAGAAAAAATTCTACCTAAGATACAAAGAGATCTATCCTGATCTCCATGAAACACATGTATCTTTATACCTATGGCTATCATTTTCATCATATACAAGAATATATTTTTATATGATCTATTTTTTCAATACATCAAGTAAACAAAAGACACCGAGTACGTCAATCCTATATAGTTACTCATAGGTTCTCGATTATATAAGTATACACTAACCATATTGATGAATAGCTCACGTGTAATTCATCTAAGTGGATGAGAACATCATATGCCCCTCACCCAAATGGGTAAGAACATCACAGATTTTATATAAGTATATCCATACACTCATTGAGACTTTCTCAATAAAGGTATCATATGTCATTATCATCATACAAGAGGAAAAATAACATTTTGGTTTAGATTTAACTAATGACATGATCTATAATATACCCAGCCACCCCATAATTAGATAATACTTGTAAAGACCCGGAATTCCCATGTAATTTTTTTATATATATGGTAATTTTATGAGTCTGTGAAATCTGATGGCGTGTGATTCCGAGGACCGAAGTTCCCGGAATGACCAGTAAAAGTTTTGTTAAGCTTAAATTAACACGCATAAGCAGTTTTCCTGAAAAAGTGGAATAACTCTTAATCGGTAACTCGGATCAGAAATCTGAGACAACCGTTGCACTCAGGATGGCGGGTTTACCCTAGGCGCAACTTACGTTTAGTCAGCGTGGTCCTCCTGTGAGAAAACCCAAAAATGCCAAAACCATAAATAAAATAATTAAATAAAGTTATATTATTTTTTAAATTCTTATAACTCACAAACAGTAACTCAGATTAAAAATCTGAGACCACCACTGAACTCATGAGGGTATTCTTTCTTTAAGAAAATACTAACTTTGGCCCGCGTGTGCCACCAGAGAAATTTAGTTTTTGTCCATAAATAAAATAATTAAGTGACAATTATTTTATTGTAAAATATATAACTTTTAAATGGTAAATCAGATCAAAAATCTGAGGGTACTGTTGGGTTGGATAGTGCGTGTTTCACTTGGGAAGAGCCTAACATCGACCGGCGCATGTCAAGGGTGATTGTTATAATTTTTCCAAACTTTTTTTCGGGTACATTTAGTAAACGCTCAAGAGGAGTTTTGTAACTTTTGAACTGGTGCTTGGAATTCAAATCAAAGGGTACCGTTGAACTCGTAGTGCCGATTTTCTCTTATTGAGACTTTCACCTCAATGGCAGTTGGTCGAGTGTGAAAGTTAGTTTTTGGGTTTTTCAGGGAAATAATAAAATAAAATAAACATACATTTTATTTTATTTTATATATTATAACCACCCATGTGGAATTTGGAAGTGGGGACCACCACACTCTAATCTCCCATGATAGGTTATGTTGGTGGGGACCACCACACCTTAACCTCCCATGAGAGGTTATGTCGGTGGGGACCACCCGAAGCCAAAACCCCTCATCTCCCCTCTTAATGGGGGGGAAACTTCTCAACCCCCCTCATTTAATGTGGAGGAGCCTCTTGACTTCCTCCTCATTAATTGTGCCAACGCACATTCCATTTAATGTGCCAACCTAGTTAATTGGGTTGCCCCTTTTTAATTTATGTAATAGCACCGTTGGAGATTAGGAAATTTCTTAATAAATGAGCCATCATAATTTCTCACGATTGTTACATACCTCCTCCCCTCTCCTATAAATATGGTTCTTGGGAGGAGGATTTGGGATGGCTTCACCAAGTGACGAAGTGATGATAAAGTGACGTGACACCCAACACTTGGAGGTTTACGCTCCGCCAATGAAGAACTCCAACCTCCTTCGACTTTCTTCCTCATAACCTCCTATGACGTGGGATGTCCTCGTCTATGAAAAACTGATGCACGAGCTTGGGATTGGAGGTGTGTGGCGGACGAGACGAACTTCGACATCTTTGAATTCTTTCCAGTGCCAACACCGTCGATGGACAACCCAATGTAGGGGGATTATTTGCGTGATAATGCTTTTCCCATATTTTTACCTTTTTTCCTTTTGTGGAAATTAATGAGCTTGATGTGCTATGTTCCTTGTCAACCGATTTCTACCACTCTAAACGCAGAGGGTATGGTCCAAAAAAACAAGACCCAACTCCTCCGTCGTTCTTCTTTGGTGTGCTCTTTGAGATGGAGGACGACGACCGTCAAAGGGTTACGAGAACGGCGGTCGGCACCACCATCGGCCGCGATGATGACGACGACACAACGGCGCCGCTCCACAACAACCACTATTGAGGCCTCGCCACGCCACCTTCCTGGCTGAACTTCCACTGTGGCCCACGCTGAGTCGCCCCAGCCGCGTCGCTCACCGGCCGCGTCATTCGCCAAACCGGCCTCGCAGTCCCAGGTCGAACCACGCCGGTCGCGCCACCGCGCCAGCCCGCCACTCGTGGCACCCCGGACAAAACTCACTGGCCTGCCTTTTGCAATGCCCAACCACACCGTCCCGCTTCCCTCGTGGCCCTCGGCCACCCCGACCAGTGCCCCTCACGGCACCCCGGCCCGCGCCCTCGCAGGGACCGGCCGAACCAGGCCGCGTCGTCGCGGCGCCCGACCAAACCTAGCTACAGCCCTCCGAGCTAAACCAGATCTACCACTTGGCTGATATTCTCCTCCGGGATGAGCCTCCCTCGCGCTGACTCGTGGTCGGTTCGCGCCCTCGCGGCTGGTCTGCGCCCTCACAGCTCTCTGTGGCCCCTCGCGGCTTGCTAGGTCAGGCCCAGTGGGCCAAGCCGAACCCGACAGATCGGTCTGCTTGACGGGCTAGGCCGGACCGCCTGGGTCACCCCAGGCCCGGTCGGCCTAGGCCAGTTTGGACTGACTGGGTCGGACCGGACTCGGGCCCACTACGGCCCATTTACTTTACTTTGGCCATAACTTTGGAACCGAACGTCCATTTGACGAACCGTCAGTTGTGCCAGAAATCTTGGAGAAAGACGGTCCCTTTGAGTATACCCCACTAGAGTTTTGGATATAGTTGAGATACAGTCGGGTTGGATCGAGCACGAATCTAACCGGGCCCCCAGGACTAAAAGACTAATAACTCAAAGACCGAGCGTCCGATTGACGCTCCGTCTATTGCATTGAGACCACTATGGCGTGGCGGTCCTTTGAGATACTTTTATGGGAGACTTTTTGATAGTAGATCATCGAGTAGTAGCTTGTGGAGCGGATCTTTCGGAGACGAGTAAGCATTTGTGCGGGTACCTAAGCTGGATGAGACTTGACGACTACTGACCATTTGACTCTGAGTGACTCGACTAGCCCAGGGGGGGAGCACCTGGTTGTGGTGGTAGACCCCTGGTGGTGGAGCGTTCTTGGTGACGCGGCAGACCCACGGTACCTAAAAGGTGTGGTACCTTTGCAGGCTATGAGGGGGAGTGCCTGGTTGTGTCAGTAGACCCACAGTGGGGAGCGCCTCTTTGTGACGTAGCAGACCCACAGTACTCGACAGGAGGAGTACCTCAGCAGTCCAAGGTTAGTGGGAAGCACCCGGTTGTGGCGGCATTCCCACTGTACCCGATAGAGGAGGAGTTCTCCAACAGCTAAGGGTTCGAAATGTTTCTACCCCTAGAATAAATCATGGTTTGAGCTGAGTTAGTACTTTTGTTTTTTCCTCATGATTGAGATGGATTACTTGATAACTTAGGTATATGTATGGGCATATAACTAAGTAGAGTTATTTGTTGATTTCTTAATTTTGGTTTATCCTTGGTGGATTTCGTGAGACCTTGAGGGTCTCGGGGTCCCTACTGAGTATCATTATACTCACCCCTATATAGTTTATGCCCACACCTTGTTGTTTTGGATACAAACGAAAGACAGTGCTGACTGAGGCTGAGAGTACCAGGATTGGACGGTACCTAGAGGTGGACCTTACAACGAGTCGATACACGGTGGAGACAGATGGACGTGGAGTTTTGAGGAGGCGAGCTATACCTAACCTTCAGGTAGGATCTGTGGTGGATGATCTAGGAGCTTCTTTTCACCCTTTGGTTGTTTTTTCCTTTCCATCTGTACTTGTAATTTCCAATTGGTCTTGTATTCTGGCCCCTTTTTCTTACTGTCTCACTTGTTTACTATTCAAATTACTTGAGTTTGTATCTTGTTGTGTGCTTGGTTACGTGTTCTTAAAGGTTATAAAGGCAATGCCTTCCCAGTTTTCTGGAATATGCCTTTGGCGCTAGTCGCCAGCCCCTGTCCTATCAAAGGCAGGCTTGGGGTAGTCATGGCACGGGCCCCAGGGAATGGGTCATGAAAAATTGGTATCAGAGGAGTCAGTTCTACCGCAGAACTTAGGAATCTGATCTTTCTTTCTGTGAATCAATAGTGTTAAGGGTAATGATTGTGGTTTTCATTTTAGAGAGTCCAGTGTTGGTGTGGTGGTCGACGTATCCATACACCAGGACCCTGACTTCTGATTTTCGACTCAATGCATGAAAACACTAATTGGATTTATGTTTTCAAAAGTTTTCTTTAAGTCATCTCAACCAGGTATAACTTTTTGACCATGTCACATCTATTCAGGATGCCTCTACGTAGACATCCAGTTAGAGTTCCGAGTGTTGTGCGCACTGATAGCCCACCAAGCGATGAGGCCTCGGTGCAGGTCCCACTTTCAATAGAGGCACCAGCAGTGGCACCAGCAGTACCATTTCCCGTTGGGCCACTGATGACACCATCCCAAGTAGCAAAGAGTGCACGCCGCTTGATCATGTTGCACGATATCTAGCTCTAGAGGCCACCGAAGTTCAAGGGAGAGACGAACCCATAGGCGTATGAGGATTGGATGGAGGCTGTGGTGAGAGTTTTTTGACTGGTAGGGACACCAGCCGACCTCATGGTGATTCTTGATACCATCCTTCTACAGGTAGCAGCGGTAAGATGGTGGAGTTTGATGCTCGAGTTTCACGACGAGATGATGCTTCTTTGGGCAGACTTTGAGAACCTGTTTTGGGAAGTGTTTTCCCAAGCAACTCTTCATGCAATGCGCATTCAGGATCTACTTCGTCTGTAGTAGGGAATCATGAATGTATCTCAGTACTCAGCGAGGTTCACTGACCTCTCACGCTACTCCACCGATATGGTGTGGGACCCATTCTTCAGGGCCTGAACCTTTGAGCAGGGGCTCAGGAGGGAGATCAGGGCTTCAGTGATCTCACTTAGCATCCCGACGTAGACAGGGGTGTTATAGAGATCCCTCCTAGTGGAGAGTTTCCTTGCTAAGAAGTATATAGTAGGGAGATCCAACACCAGTTGACTCATAGAGGAGTCTTTTGTAACTGGAAGCAGACATATGTCATAGAGGTCCAAGAGGACTAGACCCATATATGGATGACCGCATGACTCAGAATTGGTTGTGCGGGGCACCCGAGGCAGATTTAGACATGCCAAGAGTGGGAAATGTTACACATGCGGTGGGTAGAGTCACATGGATCGTGACTATCCGACCCACCATATAGATGATCAGCAGACGGTCGAAGGACCACCCAGGCAGAGACAGGGGTTCGATCGAGGTGGTCTGCAGGGAGCAGGCGGATGTGGTAGAGGAGTTGGTCGTGTAGCTAGCAGTGAGCGACGATTCGAGATGTTACTACTGGCACCACCTGGAGGTCCACTCCAACCACAGGGAGTAGGTGGACATGGGAGAGCTCAGCTCCAGGCAGCTGAGGCTTAGGATCACGGGACTCTAGAGATGATATGAGGTACGATATGTGTCTATTCCACCATAGTTGCAGTACTTATAGACACAGTTTTCAGTCATTATTTTTTTCCACTACCCTCATTCGGAGCTCAGAGATTCCAATCAAGTCTTTGGCTCGATCCTTACGGCTAGAGACTTCTACGGGAGCGGATTCGACGATTATGCACTAGTGTCGGCAGTGTGAGCTTACTCTAGGAGGCGAGAGCTTCGGCTGGGATCTCCTAGTAGCGACGTCGAGGCCTTACGACGTCATCTTCGGAATGGTCTTTTTATCAACATTCCATGCTTAGATTGAAAGTATTAGGTGCAAATTACGGTGTGTTTGCATGGATGAGACCATGTTTACCTTCACCAGCAAGAAGGGAGAATTTGTAGCATAAGATGGACTTACCTGAAGGAGGGTGTAGCTGATTACACATTAGTTGGATAGCCTTACCCTCAGAGCTGTTGATATGGAGAGTTTGATCTATCCTGTAGTGGTGGACCAGTACACTAATGTCTTCCCTGATGATGTTTTGGGAAGTGGAATTTATAGGGATGGATGAATCTGTAGGGAAGCAGACGTGGAAAAGGAGCTAAGAGAGTAGCATGAGGTTGTATTGTAACACCCGATATTTTTATGAGAAATATTTTATTTTTATGTTACATACATCATCAAAGGAATCTTTCACTACACACAACACTGGCTTGGCTTTCTTTACACGCAATCATGACTTTCCTCGATAGCTTTCATTGTACGCAATATCGAGTTTCACTAAACAACGATATGCTATATAAAATAGCCGTTATGAATAGAAATAACCACTTTTTGAAATTATATAAATTTTATCATTCAGAATGGACTTCATTTTTTGATTCGGAATACCAAAATTATCCTAGGGTGAAATTTTGGTATTTTTCTGAAAAATTTCAATTTTTGATGAATAGTGAAACCACTAAGTTGTAGTTAAAAAACTAAATTTTTCATAAAACTTAATTTTACCGCTTCTGTGAAAGGAATTTCAAAAATCCGAGAGACACGGTTGAAATCAGTAAGTAAAATGTGGTTCAATGAGATAAAAATAATTTTTTGGTGAATAGTAACTTTTTTACTTTTATTTACCGCGGTTAATAGTAAATAGGGTAATTAAGAGTAAAAATGATATTACTATTACCCTAACACATGTCCTAATTATATTGGATAAGTTTAATTCGACCAAAAACAACCTTATGAATATAATATGACCATTTAGGTCCACTTGGATTAAATTAAGATATTTAATATTATTTTATTTAAAGAATAGTTAAAATAGTTAAAATCAAAGTTTAATAACTAAAAAATTTATAATATAGGGTTATACATAAGATAAATTCGATTATAAATATTCATTAGAAATATAAAAATATTTCCTATATAATTATATTTTATTTATAATTTTTAAACTTTAAATAATTTAATTTATTTATGACATAATGATGATGCAGTAATTACCTTATTAATAAAATATTAACATAATTGATGTTATAAATGCCCAAATAAATGTAATTTGAGACTTTTTATGAATTCCAATAATTTAATAGGATAATATGACATGTTAGTGTTGAATTAATTAACTTGGTTCTAACTTATCACTCTGTTATGAATTTCATAGAAAACATGTACCAAATAGTGTCAAAATTGACATAAAATAGTTTTTTTAAAAACAAATATTATATTATTAATTGTTATTTTATTCCTAAAAATCTATGGTTCGGCCAAATGACTTATATAAGGATATATATATTAATAATAATCAACTTGGGGTTCGTTTGACTTGTTATGGTAAGTTTATTAACCATATAGTGTAAGAAAAAAAAAGACATGGTAAAAGTCAAATTATTTAACTTAGAGTTAAATCTAATTGATAAGGTTAAAATAATAACCTAAACTTGTCTAAAACCTATTGGATGAGAGTATTGCGACCCATCCTCACTTTATATTCTAAATAAGACCCTTTGGAACCATTATAAACCGAATGTGACTTTAATATAAAATAATATTTTGAGATTTTCCTAAGGTGCCCCTCTCCTCCCTTATAAAAGGGCACCTCCTCCCTCTCCTCCTCACACCAATTTGAGAATTCAAGCTCAGACAAACCTGGCCTAAATCTCTCCTCCACTTCCCTATAATCATCCTAGAGGTCCTGGTCTTCTTCAAAGACCATCCTTAGTTCTCTAAGATGAGGTTAAGAAAAGGCGCGTCAAAAAGAGGTAATATCCATTACCAGTCTTTTTCAATTTCTTTCTTCTTCAACTTCTTCTTCTTTAGTTGTTTCATGAAAAAGTAAAAACATAATTATTACTTATATACTGATATGTTATTATAAATATGAAACAACCCTAATTCACCTTCTATCCATCCTACGGAAGATGAAATCACCGCGCGTGCGTACGTACGGAATACCATCTCCACGCTGTGGTGTAATCTATTTTCCACCACCACCTTACTTGGATGGGTATAATGGTGTAATGAGTAAATATATATGATTATTCTAAAGTTATATTGACTATTAAATATTATAAATACACTTCAATACAATTCCACGATCATGGGAATGATATCATCACTCGTGCGTACGTACGGCCTACCGTCTCCACGATGTGATGCGACCCGTTCTACATGATCTTCATTACATAGTAACTATATAAATGAATTGAATGAATAAATATGATATATATTACACAAATACCATTCTAGATATGAGGTATCTATGACCTAAAAATAAGAATAAGAATTTATTCGGCAAAACACGTATAAGAACAAAAGGCAATAAACACCCGAATAACAAGTAACAATGAAATATTACTAATAAAAAGCTAAGAATATGACCATATATGATATAATATCAATAATTATGATTCTAGAATAAGTCAATAACATTATTTAAATCATCATACAGGAGTTTCAGACATGTATGAAGCAAATCGAACCTAAGGTAAGGGAAAATCTCACAATCTCATTTTTATCAGAGATTGTTTATACTTTGGTATTTACTAGGGTGTAATTTATCATCCACATACATGTTTCCTCAATATGTAATATTATTCATTTCCTCCTACAATTGTTTAAATCCAATTTTACCCTTCGGTATGTTTTTAGTAAACGATATGAAAGGAATCTTTTGTAGTTTTTCGTACGAGGTACTTTTTGAATTTTTCGGCCAAAGTACGAGAAGAATGTTTTTTAACTTATACGGAATAAATGGATTCATAAAACAATATTTCAATGAAGCTTCATTTACAAGTTTTCAAGATTATTTTTAATTAACTTCTTTTAGTTTAAAATTATATGACATGTTAAGAAAGTAATGTGTTTTTTAAGAAGAAATGATATTTTCCTCAAGAATGGGTTTCAAATGTTTTGTCAAAATTATTTTACATCTAAGATAGTATTGGGTTCTATTTTTATCCATATTATTACATTGATTTGATTATGTTGTGAAGGAATTATTTTTATGAAGTCCTTTACCTTATATGATTTTTTTATGATGTCATGATGTTTTAAGAATCCCATTTTTATTACATGTGTTATGCGATGATGTATGATTTATGATTATGTGGCACACATAAGAAAGGATTCATTATGAGATGGGTGGGACCTATATCTCCCTCCAATGCATTGGGTAAAGATTTATATCTCATGAGATAGACATGGCTGGAATGGAAGGTTAAAACTGGTTCAGTGATACAGGACTGAAACGAGGAGTGAACTCGGTTCAGAAATGGACTTTGTCCACTAAGATAGTCTTGGAAATGAGTCATGGCTAACAAGAAATGATTTTCCATGATTATGTGTGCATGCCACAAAGTTTCATATTTTATGTTATGATTCATGGGATTTCATTTTCACTTCTATGGTTTATCCCATGTTAAGATATTATGATCTCTTTTGCAGGTTAAGATTTTCAAAATGTTATGATTACCTTTATTTAACCTTACTGAGCATTTGAGCTCACCCTTTTGTATGATTTCTTTTCCCCAGGTCAGGAAGAAGAATATTAATTAGAATATGCTAAAAGGGACTCTAGATATGATGAAATAAATGGGATACATGGTAGAATATTTATGAACCATTTGTTTATGTTTCCCAGTTTCTAAAGACACTATACCTATACAGTCCTTTTGTGGTTTTTGTTATATGTTGTACTATATATGCTTCAATTAGGAAGTAATAACAATGTATGTAAAGTATGGGTCATTATAGTTGGTATCAGAGGAAAGGTATAGTCAACCTTTGGAAACAAGGATGTGAAATCCTTAGTAAGAACCCTAAGGATATATCTAAGCCTAGAACAATATTAGTGTTTTAGACATGGCCATGAAGAACCTATGTTAAGACCTTAAGCATGAAATTTTATTCTTGATTATGTAGTTTTCTTCTTATAATTAGTGTTTCTCACACTATTCTTCTTGGTTTTAGTCAGTGGCTAGAACCTGAAGGAACCGTGTTAATGCGAAATGTGATGGGCAATGCAATGATTGTCCCCCTGAGAAACCAAATGATTTGGGAGCTGGAATGAAAAATCTTGTAGCCATGCTCACACAACTTTCTCAAGCTATGAATCATGCAGGACTTCCAAATGAGAAAAGGAAGGAACAACATTCTATTGAATCCTTCATGAGGCAGCATCCACCCTCATTCAGCAGTTCAACTAATCCATTTGTGGCTGAACAATGGATTAGTACCACTAAAAAAATATTCTCAGTTCTTCAATGTTATGAACATGATAAATTCATCTTAGCGGTATATCTTTTGGAAGGTGAAGCTGATCAATGGTGGAATATTATCAATAATATGAGGCCAAGAGATGAAATTGAGTCCATGGAATGAGACGAGTTCAAAAACTTATTTTTCAATAAGTACTTCCCTCGTATTCTTCGAACTAAGATGGAGAAGGAGTTTCTTGAATTGAAGCAAAAGGATGATGAATCTGTTGGTACCTACGAAGCAAATTTTACAAGACTTTCAGGGTACGCTTCCGGAATTGTTATCCAACCTGAGATTAAGATCGATCTATTCTTTAGTGGCTTAAAACCAAGTCTTCAAATGGAGTTTTCCATAAGGGAATTCAATAGCTTCGAGGAAATTGTTAGATGTGCTCTCAAGGTTGAGATGGAGATTGGAGTAACCCATCAGTCATATGGGTTTGATAAGAAGAGGAAAATGGAATTCAAAGGGAAATCTAAAGACCACACTGAAAAGAAGATGAGTTTTCCCTTATGCTCAAAGTGTGGAAAGAAACATGGAGGGAATTGTCTTAAAAATATAAGTAAATGTTTTAAATGTGGAAAGGAAGGGAATCGGGCATTTGAATGCCGCAATGATGGGAAGAAGATGTCTAGTGATGTGAACAAAGAAAAGGCTACACAGAATGCACCTCCAACATTTCAATGTTTCAAGTGCATGGAAATGGGGAATTATGCTAATCAATGCCCTAATCCAAGGGTTGCTGATGATGATCGACGTTGACAAACTCTTAAGGCTAAAGAAAAAGTAAAGTCACATGCAATTTCTATCAGCGATGTGGAGTACGATAATGATGTGGTGAAAGGTACACATACCATTCATTCTAAAGTAGAAAATGTTTTATTTGATTCTGGATCCACCCACTCTTTTATTTCTGAAGAATTTTCTAATTTTATCTCCATATTACCTCAACAATTAGATGTTGAGTTAGCTGTGACAACTCCTAATGGCACAATGGTTGCATCAAAAGTTTATAATTCTTCTCCAATTGAAGTTTGTGGGAAAGTTCTTCCTGAAAATCTTGTGATCCTTCCTATAGTGGAATTTGATGTGATTCTTGGCATAGATTGGCTTTCTTTATACGGAGCTCATATCGATTGCCAAAGAAGGGAAGTCACATTTCATATTCCAGATCAATCTATGATCTTCTATCGATGCAAGGATGAACAAAACCTTCCAGTTGAAATTTCTTCCATCTTATGGGTCTTGATTCCACTAAATTAAGGTTATTTATCTCAAATGGTTGGAGAAAAACTCATGATTAAGAATATTCCCATTGTACGGGAGTTTTATGATGTCTTTACGGAGGAATTTCCAGGTCTTCCACCAAATCGTGAAGTTGAGTTTTCAATAGAACTCATACCGGGTGTTATGCCTATTTCAAAGACACCTTATAGAATGGCCCCAATTGAGTTGCAGGAATTAAAGAAGGAACTCCAAGAGAATCTTGATAAGGGATTCATAGGCCCTAGTGCGTCACCTTGGGGAGCACCTGTCCTATTTGTTAAGAAGAAATATGGATCAATGCGACTCTGTATTGATTATCGAGAACTTAACAAGATCACTATCAAGAACAAATATCCTCTCCCGTTCATTGATGAATTATTTGATCAACTACGCGGAGCTCAATACTTTTCCAAGATTGATCTTCGTTCAGGGTATCATCAATTAAGGGTCAAAAGGGAGGATATACCAAAGACGGCTTTCCGTACAAGGTATGGACACTATGAATTTATAGTGATGCCATTTGGTCTTACTAATGCCCCTGCTATCTTCATGGATCTAATGAATAGAGACTTTAGAGACTATCTTGATCGGTTTTTGGTAGTCTTTATAGACGATATTATTTTCTATTCAAAGAGCAAGGAAGAACATGAAGATCACTTGAGAATTGTATTGAAGACCCTGAGAAAGGAGAAAATTTATGCCAAATTTACCAAGTGTGAATTTTGGCTTCAAAAAGTTTCATTTCTGGGTCACATAATCTCAAAAGAGGGGATATCTGTGGGTCCATCAAAAATAGAGGTGATCGAAAGTTGGTCGAGACCAACAACAGTAACTAAGATCCAAAGTTTTCTTGGTCTGGTTGGATATTATCGGCGTTTTGTGAAAGATTTTTCACGATTATCTAATCCACTCACCAGGTTGACTCGAAAAGTAGTTAAGTTCGTGTGGACAGAGGAGTGTGAAGAGAATTTCAAGGAGTTGAAAAGAAGGCTATCCAGTGCACCTGTGCTCACACTGCCTTGTAGTGGAGAAAGGTTTGTGATCTATAGTGATGCATCCAAGAAGGGGTTGGGGTGTGTTCTTATGCAAAATGATATGGTGATTGCTTATGCCTCACGACAGTTGAAAACTCATGAGAAAAATTGCCCAACTCATGATTTGGAGTTAGTTGCGGCAATCTTTGCATTAAAGATTTGGAGGCATTATCTTTATGCAGAAAGGTGTGATATTTATACTGATCATAAAGTTTGAAGTATATTTTCACACAAAAGGAGTTGAATATGCGCCAAAGAAGATGGTTGGAGTTGATTAAAGATTATGACTTCTCAATTCATGACCACCCTGGGAAAGCAAACATGGTGGCAGATGCATTAAGTCGACAAGACCATGCTAGCTTATCCATGATGAGGATCTCAAAAGATCCAATATTTATGGATTTACAAAGGATAGATCTTGGAATCATAATGGAAGGGGAAAAATCTTATCTTTTTCAAATGAATTTTCAACCATCTATGCATGTGAAGATTAAAGAGGCGCATAAAGAATATTTAGAGTTACAAAAGAAGGTGAGAAATGTTCCTGAATTCAACCTTGATTCTGATGGGATAATAAGGTTCAGAAATCGGGTTTGTGTTCCTTCCATACCAGAATTTAAGAAGGAGCTGTTGGATGAGGCTCATAGTTCTTCATTCTCTATTCATCCTGGAATCACGAAGATGTATAGGGACCTGAAAGAGTACTTCTGGTGGGATGGCATGAAAAGAGATGTTACTGAATATGTCTCTCGATGCTTGGTTTGTCAGCAAGTTAAAGAAGAGAGACAGAAGTCTAAGGGGATGTTACAACCATTACCCATACCTGAATGGAAATGAGAAAACATCACTATGGACTTTGTCACCGGACATCCTAAAACATCCAAAGGCAATAATGCTATCTGGGTTATAGTTGATCGTCTTACGAAGTCGGCACACTTCATTACTATAAGAGAGGATTTATCACTTGATCAGCTTGCCAGGATATATGTAAAGGAAGTGGTAAGATTTCATGGAGTACCACTTTCCATTATATCTGATCGGGATCCGAGGTTTACCTCGAAGTTTTGGCGAAGTCTTCAGCATACTCTAGATACAGAGTTGAGTTTCAGCACTGCTTATCATCCCCAGACAGACGGTCAGTCTGAGAGAACAATTCAAACTCTAGAAAATATGTTAAGAGCTTTCTCTATGGATTTCAAAGGTGGTTGGGATCAACACCTACCTTTGGTTGAATTTTCTTATAATAATAGCTTTCACTATAGTATTTAGATAGATCCTTATGAATCTCTCTATGGAAATAAATGCAGAACTCTAACATGCTGGGATGAAGTTGGGGAAAGAAAGCTATTAGGGCCTGATCTTGTTGATGAGATGACAGAAAAGGTCCGATCTATTCAACAACACATAAGAGCAGATCAGAGTCGACAAAAAAGTTATGCCGATAACCGCAGAAAAGACCTAGAGTTTGAAGTGGGTGATAAAGTGTTCTTACAAATATCTCCTTGGAAGAGAGTAATGAGATTTGGAAACAAGGGAAAGCTGATCCCTAGGTATATCGGTCCTTTCAAAATACTGGATCGTGTTGGGAAGGTAGATTACCGATTTGGGCTTCCACCAAATCTCTCTCAAGTTCATGATGTGTTCCATGTATCAATCCTGAGAAAGTACATACCCGATCCTTCACATGTACTCAGCTCAGAAGTTGTACCGCTGGAGCAAGATCTTTCTTATGAAGAACAGCCGATAGAGATTCTGGATCGTAGAGAAAAAGTTCTACGAAACAAGACCACTTTCTTGGTGAAAGTTTTATGGAGGAACCACCAATTTTAAGAAGCTACATGGGAGCTTGAGGATATGATGAGGGATAGGTATCCTCATCTGTTTGTTACAAAGTGACGACTTTCGAGGGAGAAATTCATTTTAAGGGGGGTAGAATGTAACACCCGAGATTTTTATGAGAAATATTTTCTTTTTATGTTATATACATCATCAAAGGAATCTTTCACTACACACAACACTAGCTTGGCTTTCTTTACCCGCAATCACGACTTTCCTCGATAGCTTGCGTTGTACGCAATACCGAGTTTCACTAAACAACGATATGCTATATAAAATAGCTGTTATGAATAGTAATAACCACCTTTTGAAATTATATAAATTTTATCATTCAAAATTGACTTCATTTTTGGATTCGGAATACCGAAATTATCCTAGGGTGAAATTTTGGTATTTTTCTGAAAACTTTCAATTTTTGATGAATAGTGAAACCACTAAGTGGTAGTTAAAAAGCTAAATTTTTCATAAAAATTAATTTTACCGCTTCTGTTAAAGGAATTTCAAAAATCCGAGAGACACGGTTGATATTAGTAAGTATAATTTGGTTCAATGAGATAAAAATAATTTTTTGGTGAATAGTAACTTTTTACTTTTATTTACTGCGGTTAATAGTAAATAGGGTAATTAAGAGTAAAAATGATATTACTATTACCCTAAAACATGTTCTAATTCTATTGGATAAGTTTTTTTCGACCAAAAACAACCTTATTAATATAATATGACCATTTAGGTCCACTTTTATTAGATTAGGACATTTAATATTATTTTATTTAAAGAATAGTTAAAATAGTTAAAATCAAAGTTTAATAACAAAAACATTTATAATATAGAGTTATACATAAGATAAATTCTATTATAAATATTCATTAGAAATATAAAAAGATTTCCTACATAATTATATTTTATTTATAATTTTTAAACTTTAAATAATTTAATTTATTTATGACCCAACGATGATGTAGTAATTACCTTATTAAGAAAATATTAACATAATTGATGTTATAAATGCCCAAATAAATGTAATTTGAGACTTTTTATGAATTTCACTAATTTTATAGGTTAATATGGCATGTTAGTGTTGAATTAATTAACTTGGTTAGAACTTATCATTCTGTTATGAATTTCATAAAAATCATGTACCAAATAATGTCAAAATTGACATAATATAGTTTTTTAAAAAACAAATATTATATTATTAATTGTTATTTTATTCATAAAAATCTAAGGTTCGGAAAAATGACTTAGATAAGGATATATATATTAATAATAAACAACTTGGGGTTCGTTTGACTTTTTATGGTATGTTTATTAACCATATAGTGTAAGAAAACAAAAAGACACGGTAAAAGTCAAATTATTTAACTTAGAGTTAAATCTAATTGATAAGGTTAAAATAATAACCTAAACTTGTCTAAAACCTATTGGATGAGAGGATTTAGACCATCCCCGCATTTTCTTTGAAATAAGACCCTTTGGAACCATTATAAACCAAATGTGACTTTAATATAAAATAATATTTTGAGATTTTTCTAAGGTGCCCCTCTCCTCCCTTATAAAAGGGCACCTCCTCCCTCTCCTCCTCACAACAATTTGAGCATTCAAGCTCGGCCAAACCCTGCCTAAATCTCTCCTCCACTTCCCTAGAATCATCCTAGAAATCCTGGTCTTCTTCAAAGACCATCCTTAGTTCTCTAAGAGGAGTTTAAGAAAAGGCGCGTCAAAAAGAGGTAATATCCATTACCGATCTTTTTCAATTTCTTTCTTCTTCAACTTATTCTTATTTAGTTGTTTCATGCTAAAGTAAAAAAATCAGTATTACTTATATACTGATATGTTATTATAAATATGAAACAACCCTAATTCACCTTCTATCCATCCTATGAAAAATGAAATCACCGCGCATGCGTACGTACGGAATATTGTCTCCACGCTGTGGTGTAATCTATTTTCCACCACCACCTTACTTGGATGGGTATAATGGTGTAATGAGTAACTATATATGATTATTCTAAAGTGATATTGATTCTTAAATAGTATAAATATACTTCAATACAATTCCACGATCATGGGAATGATATCATCACTCGTGCGTACGTACTGCCTACCGTCTCCACGATGTGATGCGACCCGTTCTACATGATCTTCATTACATAGTAACTATATAAATTAATTGAATGAATAAATATGATATATATTACACTAATACCATTCTGGATATGAGGTATATATAACCTAAAAATAATAATAATAATTTATTCGGAAAAACACGTATAAGAACAAAAGGCAATAAACACCCGAATAACAAGTGACAATGAAATATTACTAATAAAAAGCTAAGAATATGGCCATATATGATATCATATCAATAAGTATGATTCTGGAATAAGTCAATAACATTATTTAAATCATCATATAGGGGGTTCGGACACGTATGAAGCAAATCAAACCTAAGGTAAGGGAAAATCTCACAATCTCATTTTTATCAGAGATTGTTTATACTTTGGTATTTACTGGGGTGTAATTTATCATCCACATCCATTTTTCCTCAATATGTAATATTATTAATTTATTCCTACAATTTTTAAAATCAAATTTTACCCTTCGGTATGTTTTTAGTAAACGATATGAAAGGAATCTTTTGTAGTTTTTCGTACGAGGTACTTTTTGACTTTTTCGGCCAAAGTACGAGAAGAATGTTTTTTTAACTTATACGGCATTAATGGATTCATAAAAAATTATTTCAATGAATATTCCTTTACAATTTTTCAAGTTTATTTTTAATTAACTTCTTTTATTTTAAAATTATATGACATGTTAAGAAAGGAATGTGTTTTTGAAGAAGAAAGGATATTTTCCTCAAGAATGGGGTTCAAATGTTTTGTCAAAATTATTTTCCATCAAAGATAGTATTGGGTTCTGTTCTTATCCATATTATTAAATTGATTTGATTATGTTGTGATGGAATTATTTTTATGAATTTCTTTACCTTATATGATTTGTTTTATGATGTCATGATGTCTTAAGAATCCCATTTTTATTACATGTGTTATGCGATGATGTATGATTTATGATTATGTGGAACGCATAAGAAAGGATTAATTATGAGATGGGTGGGACCTATATCTCCCTCCAATGCATTGGGTAAATATTTATATCTCATGATATAGACATGGCTGGAATGGAAGGTTAAAACTGGTTCAGTGATACAGGACTAAAACGAGGAGTGAACTCAGTTCAAAAATGGACTTTGTCTGCTAAGATAGTCTTGGAAATGAGTCATGACTAACAAGAAATGATTTTCCATGATTATGTGTGCATGCCACAAAGTTTCATGTTTTATGTTATGATTATTGGGATTTCATCTTCACTTCTATGATTTATCCCATGTTAAGATATTATGATCTCTTTTGCAGGTTAAGATTTTAAAAAGGTTATGATTACCTTTATTTACCATTTCTGAGCATTTGAGCTCACCCTTTTGTATGTTTTCTTTTCCCCAGGTCAGGAAGAAGAATATTAAGTAGAATATGCTAAAAGGGACTCTAGATATGATGAAATAAATGGGAGACACTGTAGAAGATTTATGAACCAGTTGTTTATGTTTCCCAGTTTCTAAAGACACTATACCTATACGGTCCTTTTGTGGTTTTTGTTATATGTTGTACTATATATGATTCAATTAAGAAGTAATAACAATGTATATAAAGTATGGGTCGTTATATGTATACTTTTCGACATGTTACAACCACCACCCCAATGTAGTCCCCTCCAGGCTCAAGGAGGTGGAGGACAGAGGAGGGGAGTAGGTGCATACAGTCAAGGAGTATGACCCAATAGCTTCATGAATGATTCAAGGTACGGTATATGTCTACTACTAGATACCGTTTTAATAGACATAGGTACTAATCATTCCTTCTTACCATGAATCTTGTTCAATACCTAGAGTTTCTGGTTAAACCGTTGACTTGACCCTTACATCTGGAGATACCTTTGGGAGGAGACTCGATAATCACACATATGCCAACGGTGTTATCTAACCCTTGAGGTGAGACCTTCGGTTGGATCCTCTTGGTGGAAGCGTCAAGTCCTTACAACGTTAGTTTGGGTATGAACTAAACACCCACATTTCATACTCAGATTGACTGTTTTAGGTGGAAAAAGGATGTGGTTTATCTACAATGTTGGGATGAGGTTTTTATTAGTTTTCAAAAAAGGAAACCCAGGAAAAATAGGTTAAACTCGTGCATAGGAGGGTGCAGTCGATCACTCTTGAGTCAGCCAGCCTTACCCTCGTGACAGTAGGAGTTTTGAGTTTTCAGTTCGTAGCAGTAGTGTCAGAGCTTGGAGACACTAACTGTGAGACATGACGTGCTTAGATATCCAAAGGGTAGGCACCTGATGGATTTTCTGAAGGTGGGGAGCATGTAATCCTCTTCAGAGGACGTACCATGGTACCAATGTCACTTCAAGAGGAAGTGTTTAGGGAGTTCCACACATCGCCTCTAGCGGTATATCCAGGAGTGGAAAAGATGTACCAGGACCTCTAAAGACAAAACTGGTGGCTGGAAATGAAGAAAGTAGTAGGAGAGTTTGTCTCTCAGTGCCTCACTTGTTAGCAAGTGAAGTTGGGGCATCGGGTACCAGCAGGCTTGGTTCATCCTTTATAGGTCCCAGAGTGGAAGTGGGATGGGATATCCATGGACTTTGTGATGGGTATTCCACGCATGTCCAGGGAAGCCAACACTTGTGGGACCAAAGATAATATAGGATACCACAGAGAAGGTGCAGATCATCTAGGAGAGGATGAAGACTGCATAGAGTAGGTAGAAGTCATATGCCGATAGGAGACGGAGACCTCTAGAGTTTGAGGATGGCGACCACGTCTTTCTATGGGTCTCACCTCGATGAGGTCTACAGAGATTTGACCAAGGTGGAAAGTTATTTCCAAGATTAATCGGACCCTTCCAGGTCCTCAGTAGAGTTGGCGAGGTGGCTTACCGCTTAGCTCTTCCACCTCAGTTGCATCGGGTGCACGACGTCTTCCACATATCCCAGCCAGGGAGATACGTGCACGACCCTTCCCATTTCATCGACCACGTAGAGCTGGATATCGACGATGGGGCTACTTTTATGGAGTTTCCAGTTGAGATTGAGGATCGAACGGATCGGGTCCTTAGTGGATGGTCAATACATCTTGTGCGTGTTCGCTGGCAGCACAAGAACCTTCAGGGGAGCACATGGGAGCGGGAGGCTTAGATGCAGGCTCAGTACCCCCACTTGTTTTTCGAGTTTTGAGTTGTGGCTTATGGGGATGTAGAGCCCTGAGGTGGAGAGAATGTAAAGACCCAGAATTTCCATGTAATTTTTTTTACATATGGGAATTTTATGAGTCCGCAAAATCTGATGGCACGCGATTCTGAGGCCTGGAGTTCCCAGAATGATCCGTCAAAGTTTTTTTAAGAATAAATTAATGCGCGAAATCAATTTTCCTAAAAAGGTGGAATAAATCTTAAAATATTACTCAGATCAGAAATCTGAGGGCACCACTGCACTCAAGATGGCAGGTTTACCCTAGGAGTGACTTAAGTTTAGTCGGCATGGGCCTCCTGCGAGAAAAACCAAAAATGGAATAACTGTAAATAAAATAATTAAATAAAGTTATTTTATTTTACAAATGCTTATAACTCACAAATGGTAACTCAGATTAAAAATCTGATACCACCTATGAACTTTTCAAGGTATTCTTTCTTTAAGCAGATACTAAATTTGGCTGGTGCGGGCCACCAGAGAAAGTTATTTTTTGGTCGTAAATAAAATAATTAAGTGACAATTATTTTATTGTAAAATCCATAACTTTTAAATGGTAACTTGAATCAGAAATATGAGGGTACCTTTGGGTTCATTGTGGAGTGTTTCACTTGGATAGAGGCTAACCTCGACCAGTGCATGTCAAGGGTGACTGTTATAATTTTTCTGAACTTTTTTTCAAGTATGCTTAGTAAAAGCGCAAGTGGCATTTTGTAACTTTTGAACTGGTGCTCAGAATTGAAATCTAAGGGCACCGTTGAACTCACAGCACCTGTTTCTGTTTATTGAGAATTTCACATCGACGGTAGTTGGTTGAGTGTGAAAGTTAGTTTTTAGGGTTTTCATGGAAATAATAAAATAAAATAAACACACGTTTTATTTTATTTTATCTATTATAACTACCCATGTGGAAGTTTGAAGTGGGGACCACCACACCTTAACCTCCCATGAGAGGTTTTGGTGGTGGAGACCACCTGAAGCTGAAACCCCTCAACTCCCCTCTTAATGGGGGAGAAACTTCTCAACACCCCTCATTTAATGTGGAGGATCCTCTTGACTTCCTCCACATTAATTGTGCCAATGCACATGCCATTTAATGTGCCAACCTAGTTAATTGGCTTTCCCCTTTTTAATTTATGTAACAGCGTCGATGGAGATTAGGAATTTTCCAAATAAATGAGCTGTCATAATTTCGCATGATCGTTAAATACCTCCTCCCCTATCCAATAAATATGCAGCTTGGGAGGAGGATTTGGGATGGCTTCACCAAGTGATGAAGCGCTGGTAAAGTGATGTGATGCCCAACACTTGGAGGTTTATGCTCTGGCAATGAATAACGCCAACCTCCTTCGACTTTATTATTCATAACCTCCTCCGATGTGGGACATCCTCGTCTACGATGAACCGACACACGAGCCCAGGATTGGAGGTTTGTGGTGGACGAGACGAACGTCGACATCTTCGAATTCTTTCTCACGCCAACACCGTCGACAGACAACCTGGGGTAGGGGGTTATTTTCATGATAATGCTTTTTCTCATATTCTTACTTTATTTCCCTTTTGCGGAAAGTTATGAGCTTGACGTGTTTCATTCTTTGTGAACCGATTTCTACCACTCTAAACGCGGAGGGTATGGGCCAAACAAACATGAAGCAACCCCACTGCCATTCTTCTTTGGTGTGCTCTTTGAGATGGAGGATGGAGACCACCGAAGGGGTATGAGAATGGCGGTCGGCACCACCACCAGCCGCAACAAAGACGACGGCCCACCAGCGCCTCTCCCCGACAACCGTTGTTGCGGCCTCGCCATGCCACCCACCGAGTCTAACCGCCATCATGGCCCTCGCCAAGCCGCCCCGACCGCACTGCCTACCGGTCGCACCGTACGCCAAACTGGCCCTTCCGTCCAAGGCTGAACCATGACGGTCGCGCCACCACGCCAGCCCCACCCTCACGACACCTCGACCGAACCGTGTCGGCCCGCCCCTCGCGGCTCCCTGATCGATCTATGCCGGACCGCCCCACGCGGCACCCAACCACCCCGGCCCGCGCCCCTCGTGGTACCCGACCACCCCAGCCCGCGGCCCTCGCGGTGCCCCGGCCCGCACCGTCGCGGCGCCCGACCGAACCATGTCGCACCCCTCGTGGCGCCCGGTCGATCCGGCCCCGGCCACGGCCCTCCAAGATGAACCGGCTCAACCCCCAATCTGAGCCGCCCCTTGCAGCGCCCTCTAGGCCGAGCCACCCTCGTGTTGACTCACAGCCGGTCTGCGCCCTCACGACTTTTCGCATCCCCTCACGACTTGCTGGGTTGGGCCCAGCGGGTCGAGCCAAACCAACGGCCAGGTCGGCCCTGGTCAGACCAGACTCAGGCCCACTATGCATATTTACTTTCCTTTGGTCATAACTTTGGCACTAGATGTCCTTTTGACGAACCGTCAGTGGCGCCGAAAATCTTGGAGGGAGAAGATCCCTTTTAGTATACCCCACTGGAGTTTTGGATACATTTGAGATACGGTCAGGTTGGATCGATCACAAATCCAACCAGACCCCTGGGACTAAAAGGCTAATAACTCACAGACCGAGCATCCTATTGATGTGTCGTCTATTGCATTGAAACCCCTATGATGTGGCGGTCCTTTGAGATACTTCTACATGAGACTTAATGATAGTGGAGAATCAACCAGTATCTTGTGGAGTGGATCTTCTAGAGACGAGTGAGCATTTGTGCGAGAACCTAGAAGCTGGAAGAGACTTGATGAATGCTGGCCATTTGACTCGGAGTGACTCGACTAATCCAGTGGGGAGTGCCTGGTTGTGGAAACAGACTCATGGTGGAGGAGCGCGCTTGGTGAAATGGCAGACCCATGGTACCCAACAAGAGGGGTACCTCTGCATGCTATGAGGGAGAGCGCCTGGTTATGGCGGTAGACCCACGGTGGGGAGCGCCTCTGTATGACGCAACAGACCCACGGTACTTGATAGGAGGAGTACCTCAGCAGTCCAAGGTTAGTGGGAAGCGCCTGGTTGTGGCGGCAGGCCCACTGTACTCGATAGAGGAGGAGTTCTCCAACATCTGAGGTTTTGAAATGTTTCTACCCCTAGAATAAATCCCAGTTTTAGCTGAGTTAGTTCTTTTGTGTTTTCCTCGTGATTTAGATGGATTACTTGATAACTTGGGTATATGTATAGGAATATACCTAAGTAGGGTTATCTATTGATTTCTTACTTTTGGTTTATCCTTGGTAGATTTTGTGAGACCTTGAGGTTCTTAGAGTCCCTATAGAGTATCTTTATACTCACCCCTATACGGGATATGCCCGTACCTTATTGTGTTGGATGCAAACGACGGATACCGCTGACTGAGGCTGAGAGTACCAAGAAAGGACGGTACCCAGAGGTGGACCTTATAACGATTCGGTACACGGTGGAGATGGATGGACATGGAGTTCTGAAAGAGGCGAGTTGTACCTGCCCTTTAGGTAGGATCTGTGGTGGGTAATCCAGGAGATGCTTTTCACCCTTCAGTTGTTTTTTCCTTTCCAACTGTACTTGTACTTTCCAGTTAGGCTTGTATTCTGACCCCTTTTTCTTACTTTACTCACTTGTTTACTATTCAGCTTACTTGAGTTCGTATCTTGCTGTGTGCTTGGTTGCGTGTGCTTACAGGTTGTAAAGGCAATGCCTTCCCAGTTTTCCAGAATATGCCTTTGGTGCTAGTCGCCAGCCCCTGGCCTATGGAAGGCGGGCTTGGGGTAGTCACGGCACGGGCCCCAGGGGATGGGTCATGACATTACTAAAGGCTTACATAAAAAAATATCAAAGTATAAAGGTTATACTTATAATCGTTTTACTCAACTTGGGTATTATGGAAATCCAAATTTGAAATATGCACCCATTGTATGTCAAATACATAGTGTATGATACCCTATGTGGTATACTTGGTTGTTCATCCAACACACAAAACTCTTTTTATGCCTCATGATCATATTCCATATATCTATATGAAATCTTACCCACATTAACATTAGCATTTCATCATAGACCATAATAATCAATGATAAATATTGATTAGGGATAACTCAAAGTCTTACTTTGAGAGGTTAATTATCAATTTACATTATGATTTTATTTATCCAACATGAAAGAATGATAAAGTTCATACTTCCATTTATATAACATAATACATTTTTTATTCTTAAACACTTTTAAGAATATTAAAAAAATCATACCTAAGCACCAGCCAAATCATATAATATATGATAGACTACTAGAGAGGCCACATGTTTATTATACTTTTATGGTTTTTTTAAAATCATTACATCTCTATGTAATTACTGCCACATATATATTTAACTATATAATGAAACTCTATCACTAAACTCTTCTAGAAAGTAACATATATGAAGCAAAGTATTTTTGAATAATAGTGAGACTTGGGAATCATATTCCTATTGTTTAATTTATTTGATCAAGAATCAAAATACATAAATTTATAACATCAAATGTTAAATGTTAATAAATAATATTTTCTATTTAGAACTCCTTCCAAAATTATTATCATCATATTTATTGGAAGTGTTCAATCAAGCTTTTTCCTTGATATCATTTTGGTCACAATATATAACGCTTTACATTTTCTTTACTAGCATATCCAAAATTCCCTTTTGGGTATAAAGTGATATTCACTTTATTGTGGTAACTAAATGTATTTATTTACATTTATCTCTATAGATATACCATAAACTCTTTTAGGATATTAAGTGACATTCCCTTTAAATTTTGACTGATATAATCTTTTATTTGTTAACTTGTAACTTATTCAAGTCCAAATATACTCCCACTAGACTCTTTGAAACTATATTATCTTTATAATATCATTTAAAAACACACAAACTCTATTATATTATTAAATAATACTCACTTTAGTAAGAATATTTATAAAATAAATTATTATATTCATATCATATAAGGTATTTTATGTGATGAATCGTTATTTTGAAAAGAAAATTTTATTCTTTAAAATATACCATTGATGAGTGGTGAGAACTCTTTCCATCATATTTTAACAAATGTATAGGATAAATTCTTTTATCTTTGATAGAACACCATTTATCCTTATCTTATTTTCAAATATGTTATATAATTCAATGAATCATAAACCATGTGTATAAAATCATAATTCATATTGTTCATCATAACTTTTTTGTTATTAAACAATCTATCTTATCATATAAGAGATAATTATATGAAAAAAACCTTTATTTAGATCCATTTAGTCTTGATATATTATTTTTCAGTTAATACCATGATTTAGAAAACCTTTATTTCATCACTTAGAAAAAAACTACAATACTTAAAAAAATACCTTGATTCTGAACTCATGTATATTTACAATGTTTCTAAAGTATATATCTAGTATCATATACCCTTAAAAATCAATGAATTGATTTCTATAACATTGATTTCCAACATGGACTCTATAAGGAGTTTCTCAAACCCCTTCAAGTATCTTAGATAATTCCACTAATGGAAATGTTTCCCATCCTTCTTGGAACCATCATTAGATTTCAATGATCAAGGATAACTATTGGAAAAAACTAATCTTATATTTTTTTGGATTAAACAATTACCAATTATTACTATATATATAGTACTAGATTCTAAGCATCACTTTTCATGCTCATATATCCTCAACACTTTGAGAATATAGGTTAAATTTTTCTTAAAATCATTCACATTATAAAAACCATTCCAATGATAATTATATAATGAATTCCATGGCCATAATAAGCCTTTATATGACACCTTTAATCTCTCTAAGTCGTAAACACACTTAATTATATTAAATATATGAGTAGAGACTAGATTTAATTTAGTCATATTGTATATAAAAAATTTATTTGAAAAATTGAGTGAATATTTTTATTATTTTAATAAGTATATTTATCTACTATTTGAACAACTTAAATATTTGGTAGATTAATAAGGGGTTACTCTAGCACATAAAATTTACTTCTTATTTAAGAATGATTATTAAGTATTATACCAGACTAAGAAGTTTATTACATTAAGCCATATTCTCTTGATATTTTTCTCAAAGTTAAGTTGGAATATGATGGTACCATTTATATCTAAAATAGAATCTTTTATTAGATGAGTATCATGTTAAATAGTTATTTAATAAAGACTTTTATTAAATTTTTTCCCACAAAAATCATGACCCATTTTGAATTCACATCATATCCATTAGTGATACAAGATCTATATTTCACTAAGATTTTGGTCCCTATATCATTTATCCCATCACTTAGTCATTTAGTTATTCCATCAAACCAATTATATCATTTATGACTCTTGGATAGTAGAGTGGAAAACTCCTTACACAATCCATCATATGGATAAACTCAACTCTATTAATTTGGTACCATAATCCAATTAGGGTATCCTAGATAATTATAACCCAGATAAAATGATAAAAATATTAACTTAATACTATTAAGGTCACTTATTACATTATTTTGTTACACAATATAATCCAGGGGCACTCATCTTTAGCATGACTTACCTGGTTGGATGATCGAGGTCTTGAAAAGTGTTCACTTTGGAAGGAATCTAATACTAGTTATTTTAAAAGGGATTTAATCACGCTATTTTATTTCATGTATTCCCCTTTCATGTATTAATTATTCAAATGATTTAATTTGGAGTCATATTTCTTCCACCAAATCAATATATTCAAACCATATTGATATAAAACTCTTTACACAACTTATAATGTATGTTACTTACCCAAATTAAAATACAATTATATTCATACATATTTAAAGGAATCTCATGCATAAGTTACATGAAACCCTTTCATGTAAATTCTTATAATCATATGAAATAAACAATCACCATGAGAGTATGCTTAGATCGATGGATAAACATCCCCCACATTTCTAGATAAAGAATAAGCCTCCATGCTAGTGAGAAGTCTGATCCAAAGTCCCTCTACACAAAGATACTTTACTCAAGAGAGACCTCAATTATATCATAATTATAACACTTAATATATATATTCTATAATTAAATTATTAATTCAATCTAGTAACCAAGTACAACACAAATTCAAGGTATAAAAAAATGAATCAATCATCATACCTAGCATGTAACTTCATATATATATATGTATATATATATATATGTATGTATGTATGTATGGAAATTTATCGAAGTGGTTTAACAATTTAAACAAAAACATACATCAATTAAAAAGACAAAAATTATTTACAAATGGACAGGGAGGGGTAATTACAAATTAAAAAGAAAATCTACCCATTCCTACAAAGTACACGAAGAGACTCAAACTCAAGACCTCCCTAAGACCCTGTTGAGATGAAACCACTAGGAAACACCCTTGGGGGAATATAGAAATTGTATTCTTGTATAAAGTAGGGAATAAAATAAATAAATGAAATTTTTTAAATTTAGAGATGTGATAAACATTGTGGACATTCCATAAACAAATAAACATAAACACTTTATATCTACTTCTAATGTGAACTCTTTCATATTATCCTTTTATATGACATTTTACTTAAATATATGATATTAAATGAAATATAAACACATTATATATCAATTATGTTATGTAAATAATTTACATAATCTAGTTATCACATATTTAACTTTATTTAAACCTTGATAAAAATAATTATCTAAACTCTTTTTGATATAGTTTAAATAATTTTCTAAAATAAGGCATTTGAATTTAAAAATTTCAATTTAATAATTATAAAAATAATAATTTTAAATAGAAACTCCTTTATATTTAACCTTATTATTTATTTATAAAAACTTTATAAATTTCACTTATGATTTTTATATAAACCATTTATATCCAAATTATAAGAAATTATATATAAATACAAAATGTGTTTATATTAACATTTAATCATATGGAATTTTATTTAATAAATGTTTCATAGAAATTTAATAATTAATTATAAATATTTATAATTAATTAATTTATAAAAAAAATATAAATTAAAAAAATATCCCAAAATACCTTTTTCTATAATTTATAAACATTTTATAAATTATATATTTCAATTCATAATTGAAATATAAGAAAAAAAATTCATATATATCATATTTAATGAATTACTCATATCATAATCCAAAATTCAGTTCAAAATGAAATAATGGTTTATGAATAATAGTGTGGCCTGTGATATCTCCATGTGATTCTATCTATCATATTTTTTATAGATAAACTACAGTTGTGATATCCCTTTCAACACCTGGTAATCACAGCTGACGACAAGCATCTGTATAAACTTTACAATATGATGCATTGTTTTATATCATATAAATAGTTCATAATGAAATTGTTATAATATATGAATACCTATATTGTATATTATTACATATTAATACTAAATTAATATAACTGGATAATTTTTTATGATATCATATGTCGTATATAGTGATAATATCCCATATTACAACATCTTATGTTGTAAAGGTAGTTACAGTTCATTTTCAATATTGTATTTAACAATATCAATTATGATATCCAATTTCCAAAGGTAATTCTATATCGCAACTCATAATATGAAATACTAAATAAAAAATTATTTCTAGTTTCTTCATTTTAAACATGATTTCAATAATCAACAATCATGGTAAATATTTGATACCACTAAAGGGTATCTAATGATTGAACAACACTTGTTAAAGGTATAAATAGACAATAAAAATATCATTCCCAAGATCACCATTCTATGAAAAACAAACTTTGTAAATATAAAATAAATAACATGTACCTTTCACCATTTTTTTCTAGTTCTCATGTATTCAATCACATTGGTTTGATGAAGAACCCTTGGGAGAAACCAATAGGTTCCTCACTCCATAGAAAATACATAGGCTAATTTGAATCACCCAATAACTTGGGTAGGACCCTCCTCACAACCATCGTATACTAGTACCATGGGTAAAAAATAGGAGAATCTAGTATAACTATAAAAGATTTTACCCAGTATCTCAATTTCATTGGTATCTTTATGTAGGCCTTTATAAATTTTTGAGTTTTTTATGGAATTTATGAAAACATTATGTAAAGTTTGAGTAGTATCATTTATCTACAATATTTATAAACATTTTTACATTCACTTAACATTTAAGTTCTTTTATTTCTCATATATTTCATCTTATGAAATGTTAGTTATAAATGATATCATACATGGAAGATTATTTAAACTTTTATATTCAATATTCAGTAAATTTATTGATCATAGAGTGTTTATATGAATCATATTATATGATTAATTAAACTACGATATTTATTTTTCATTTATTATTACTATCCAAGAATAGGAAATAAGATATCTCCATGTTTTATTAAACAATATACCCAAATATATACAATATGCCTTTTCATTATCTATATCACATAGTATGATATATCTCATAACCATTCATTATAAACATAGGTTTTATGTAATATCTTGATCATTTTCATGTGAATAATTGGTTTTATAAGTTGTTAAATCTATTGAGGTTAAGAATATGGTGTGCTGAGATGAGTTCCTTAGAGTGTGGAGATTTCTAAAAATGGTATGTCTCTATGAAGATGATAAGATAGTTGTGTCTAGAGAATAATGAGGATAGTTATGTATATTTGTGAACATTAATCCTTATTATTATCAACCATGAAGTTTCTTTCATGATATTATATCTACCTTGGATGATGACGAGGATTGAAAGATGAGTTGAGACAAATGTTTCATTGATTGGAAGCATCATTGAATCATTGGTTGAGTTTGAAGAAGAGATAAAGGAATTTGATATAGTTGAATATTAATTGAAGGATTTATTTTTTAGTTGAACTAAATATTGAAAAATTAAACATTAAACATTTCAAAAGATTTTTAAAATTTATAAAATGGATGAATATTTTTTGAATAAGTTTTGATTTTAATTTTAAAAGATTGAAGTTCATATATATTTCATATTATTTATAAATTGTATTGATGAGTTTTAAGGATGTGTGATAATTTTTTGAAGTTATCTAAAGTTTTATGAATCAAATTAAAGTGGTTTATATTTTTTAGAGATTAATCAAGAAGAATTGAGTTTAATTCCAAAATATTTGAGTTATAGGTTTTTGAACATTTTGAAATGTATTGGCTGTGTAAGAATAACCTACTTTTACATAAGTGTAATTTGGAGTTGCATAGAAATAAATCTAAGATGTGTAAGAATAACTATGAATTTATGAAGGTTGTATAAGATTAATCTTCTCTTATATAAGAGTATTTGTTAGTTGGTTAAGAGTTGATGGTACAGAAAAGGCACTACATATGAGTAACCCTGAATCTACATAAGTGTAACTCAGATATTTCAAAGGGAATGTAAGATTAACCATATCCTATGGAATATTAATTTAGTGATATGTAACATTAAATGTAAGATATTAATATTTATGTAAGAATAATATGATGCTACCTAAGGTTAACTTAATTTTTTATTAAACTATGTAAGAGTACTTTGATGTTGTGTAAGACTAACTTGTGCTTTTTAAGGGATATGTAATGTAATGACTCAGATTTTACATGTATTATTTCTAAATATTATATGGATTATTTTTGAGATCAGTCACTGAGACGACATGAGATTCTGAGGCCCTATGTTCCTGGAATAAATGTTTGAAATATATTAAATATATTAAATAGAACATGTAGATGGGTTTCCTAAAAAAGTGGAATAACTTCTAAATAGGTTCCTAGATCAAAAATATTATGGCACCGTTGAACTTAGAACGCGAAGTTTACACTAGGTATGACTTAACTTTTATCATCATGACTCATTTGTGGAAAATTTATCATGGGCACAAAAATGAATAAAAATATTTGAATAATTTTTTTTTCAACACAGTAGTTTAATCATATTTATATAGAATATTATAGGGAAATCTCAGTGTTATCCTCATAACCCTGAAGATTCCATAGGACCATTTTAGAGAGCTATTGAGAATCCCCTCAGGCGAATGACAAAGGATTATCAAATCAAAGGTTGATTCTTCTCTGAATCAATGGATCTTGATAATAAAAATGACACAGTAATCGTTCTTCATTAGTGACCAATCCAAATAGAGGTAGGGTGTGTGTTTTATTTGGATTTCTTTCCCTATTATTGATTTATATGACAAACATGGAACAATCCATGAACAGATTGATCCACAGTTTGATCGTTATGAGGGTTAGTTTTATTTTGTGGGGATATTAATTTGGTAGTTTTTTAATTGATTATTTCTTCAATCATCATTCTAATTTCAATGAATCAAGGCTAACCAAACATGGCCATGTTTTGTTCCTATTATGCATGTGTTGTTATTTTCTCCCATCTATCTCTATTCATTGAGGTCGTTCTTAATTTTTCTGTCAGTTTGATGAACAACGATGAATATATCATTGTGCACATGTTTCATGGTGAAAAAAACTGAGTTTTTAGATCCAGGATCAATATGATTCTATGGAGATGTGATGTAGGTAGCGATAAACAGATAAAACCGGTTTGCAAACCTCTGATCTTCAAGCGATATGAATGGAAGATAATTTATATTAACGGAATCTATTTTCTAAATAGATTCAAACCCAATATTTCAACGAATGGTCATAGATGATTATGGTTGGAGTAGATCCATGAATTTTAGTGTGATTGGAGAAGGAGTTTGAGGTGATGGCAGTGTGGGAACAAGTGGGAGGAAGAATTAGGGTTTCTAAAAAACCCGATACACATGACATGTAGTCCTTGGCTACACGGTGTGTAGTCCCCTTGGATGAACTCAGCATGTAATTTGGACAGTACACAGACACAAGGTGGAGTACATGGGTTGCCTACACAGCATGTACTCCCCCACATAGCATTTTATGGACCATGAACACAAGCTACCTCATGTATTGGTACATGGTCATGGATACACAGGATGACCCCATGTACTGACACATGTCTACAGTACACGTGCAGGACCCCAGATATAGGAAAATGGTATGTGACCCCTCAACACACCATGTACTCTTCTTCTACATATACATGGTTTAAATGACATCATATGTTTACACGAGAAGAACCCAAGGTCAAGGGTCACAACATGTAACCCTTTTACATAGTGTGTACTCTTTCTTGTATTACTTAGATCTCTTTTCCTATGTATCTTGGACAATTTTCCTTAGGGTTAATTCCCTTATCCTTTCCATGAATATAGGTACAAATCATTTATTACTCCTAGGACTATGATCCCTTCAGTGGTACTTCCTAGATAGAGTTGTTAGAATCCCCACTGAGAGGCCCAATATAGGATCCTCTATTTATCTTCAACCCCTAGGTAGAGTATTGGGTATTAATGTGACCAATCCTACCAAGCGTCGATCCTCTAGCTAGTGGGTTAATACAAATTGAGTTGTTGGTATCACCTCATGGACCTGGATATGATCCTCATCTATATATCATATTCTCTTGGGATCTTTTAGTATATTTCTCTCCCTCATGACGAGATCTGACAAGAAATACCTCTCAGAAAAATTTCATCAATGCTATCACACTCAGAAGTGTGTTCTCCTAGATGAGTGCTTCGTGAAATCTTAGATCTTGAATCATAGGCTTGGTATACTATGGTTGTGTCTTAATCCTAGATTGTGTGTCTTTATTAAGTATATTTGGATATTCTTGTTATTTGTATTATAGACTTATACCTGTGTAGAGCTGACTATATTCCATTTTTTATATGATTTTTGGTTTCAGGGTGTCCTACTGAGTATTTCTATACTCACCCTTGCATGGTATTTTCCCACACATTTCATTTATTATGCAGACTATTGACCTTTTGATGGAGTCCTAGGTGGACTAGGATCAGACAGTGCTTAGTGATACTGAACAAACTGATGTGTGTTCCTATGGATTTCAGACAGTAATCCTAGTACCTTTACTTTTAAGTTGGAATTGTGTTATATAATTCTTTGTGGTGGGATTTTATTTGGTTATATTTACTTTCCTTTACTTCATTCCATACTCTAGTTGTGAGATATAGATATATGCATTCATTGGTTATTTAGATTTTTTTTACATTTCAACATTTTTTGGGCTTGGGGATGTGTGTGTGTGTGTGTGTGTGTGTGTGTGTGTGCATGTACTTATTAAATTCCTTTGATGTTAGTAATATGCCTACTCGGTGCTAGTCGCCAGCCCCTGGCCTATTGGAGCTAAGGTTGGGAAGTCACAACACAGGCCCCATTGGGATGGGTCATGACTGAGTGATATCAAAGGGGATGGTTGGTTCTATATTAGGACTAGGAGTCTATGATATTGGTTTGGGGAAATAGCGTTAAGTATTTCACATATGGCTTTCAGGACAGGGACTCTAGTGTTGGTACAGTGGCTGACATATCCACACATTAGGACTCTGATAAACTTATTTTCGACTCGATACATGAGAACACTGGTTACAGGGATAACAATGGTACATGCATCATATAAGAATGGTTTGTGGTTTCCAAGTCTGTCTTAAGGAATCTCTCTAGATATACTCATTGATCATGGTATATCTTGTTTTTTTCAATATTCCTCCACGAAATATACTATCTAGGATTCAACATGATGATCACAAGGATGATCCCCTTAGTGACGAGGCTTAAATACAAGGACCAGTTCCAAAGATATTACCTCTAGGTAGTGCACCAGCCATAACACTTGTAGAGAAGCACGTGTTACCTATAGTTACAGCGAATGAGGAGAATAGGATGAGCATGATTCATGAGTTTTAGTGATAGTGGCCCCCCAAGTTCTGAGGTGATCCTCACCCATAGGTGTCTAAGGACTATCTTGAGGCGATGACCTAATTTTTTCCATCTAGTCAAAACACCATCATAATAGATGGTGGTCCTAGTAGTGAGCCTTCTTCTTGGATTAGTAGTGAAATAATGGGGTTTAGTTACCCTGTCTTATGAAAAGGAAACTCTTTCATGGACTGAGCTTGAGAATATCTTCATAGAGGAGTTATCCCTAACTACACTAAGATATGTGTGTATCCAGGAGCTTCTGCATCTCAATTAGGGAAGCATGATAGAATATGAGTATTTATCAAGGTTTACCAACCTTTCCAGGTACTCGATGAATATGGTAAGAGATTAGTTACTTTGAGATCAGACCTTCGAGCAAGGTCTATATAGAGACATATGAGCCAGTGTTACCCCTATATTCATTCATACATATGTTAGGGTGGTAGAGTGAGCTTTTTTGGTTGAAAGTGTCTTGGATGATCATTTATAGTCGATAGTTGTCAGCAGTGGGAAAGAAAGTGTAGAGAGATTAGTAGCAGAAATCTTATGTCAGTCTTAGAGACCTAGACATAAGAGACATTTTAGAAGGATTCCTCGGGATAGAGGATATGTAGTTTAGGGCTCACAGGGTGGGTTCAATCATCCCAGATAAAGGCAGTGTTATGGGTGTGACGGTAGGGAAAATATCACCCGAGATTTTCCGACCCGATATACAGCTGACAGAGATATCATGGATGGGCCATCGAGGCAGAGAAAACCATAGGAGTAGGAAGGTTTGTAGGATGGTGGAAATGAAAGAGGATCTAGGAGGGAAAAAATTGGTGGTTTTCATTTTTACATGTTACCACCTCCACCCCCAGGTGGTCCACACAAGGCTTCAGAATCTAGATGATAGGGGTAGGGACAACTACAGGCGGTTAAGGCATATGACCTAAAGTCTCTAGGAATGATTTGAGGTATGATCTGGGTCTTTTCTACTTTATTCTCCATACTGATAGACACATATTCTAGTCATTCCTTTCACACCACATATCTTGTTCAACACTTATAGATTCTGGTTGAATCATTGACTCAACCCTTATGCTTGGAGACACCTACTGGAGAAGACTCAATGATCATGCACTTATGCCAATACTATGACCTAACTCTTGGAGGTGAAAGTTTTGGTCAGGATCTCTTGGTTCTAGAATTAAGGCCTTATGAAATTATACATGGTATGGATTGGTTATCTACAATGCATGCCCAGATTTATTGGTTTAGGTGAAGGGTGTGGTGAACCCATAGTGATGTAACCAGTTTCTCTTTTATTGGTGAAAAGGAAACCCAGGAAGCACAGGATGGACTCATGTATAGGAGGGTAAATCTGATTACTCATTAGTTGTCTAGCTTGGCCCTTTGTGTAGTGGATGTTGTGAGTTTCTATTTTCATGCAGTGGTGGAAGAGTACGAGGATGTCTTCCTCAAATATGTTCCAAGTTTACCTCCCCATCGAGAGATAGACTTATACACTAATCTACACCTTGAGATGGCACCAATATCCTCACTATCATATTAGATTTCTCTCATAGAGCTTCGCGAGCTAAGGGTTTAGTTAGAGTAATTATAGAGGAAGGACTTTGTTCGGCCTATTGTTTCATTCTTGGGAACCCTAGTTTTGTTTTCCAAGAAAGAAGATGAGAGCTTGAGGTAGTGTGAGGACTACCGTCACTTGAATTAGGTGACATTGAAGAACAAGTATCCACTATTGAGGATCGATGACCTCTTTGATTAGTTGAGAGGGGCGTGATGGTTCTTGAAAATTGACATCAGATTAGGCTATCACTAGATGTGAGTACAAGGTGATGATATACCAAAGACGAAATTCAGAAGTCTCTACAATCACTATGAGTACATGGTGATTCCCTTTGGCATGAAAACTCTCTAATATTGTTCATGGGACTCATGAACTAGATCTTTCATCCCTATTACTTATACTGGTTTGTGATAGTCTTCGTCAATGATATTCTTGTGTGCTTGTTGTCTGAGGAGGACCACATGAGACACTTGAGGAAAGTTCTGGACATACTCTGAGAGCACCATATTTATGGAAATATCTCAAAGTTTCAGTTCTAGATTTAGGAGGTCTACTTTTTGGGACATGTTATCTCATAAGATGGAGTGGTAGTGGACCCAGACAATGTCGATGCAGTGTTATCTTGGGAGAAACCTAACAACGTGATGGAGGTGTGGAGCTTCCTTAGGTTGGAAGGCTATTATTGGAGATTCATACCAGGTTTCTCTAGGATATCAGCACCCATGAAAAAATTGAATCTAAAGGGGAATACTTTCGTGTGGAGAGATAAGTTCTAGTAACCTTTTTAGTAGTTGAGGTAGATCTTGACGAGTGATTTGGTCGTGAGATTTCCAGAGGAGGGTGTTGAGTATGTAGCATTCTATGATGTGTTAGGAACTAGGTTTGTTTGTGTTATGATGCATAGGCAAGCAATGGTTACTTATGGTTCATTCCAGTTGAGACCAAATGAGTGGAACTATGTAACCCACGATCTTGAGTTAACAGTGGTAGTCTTATTTTTTAAGATGTAGAGACACTACCTAACGGGAGAGAATTTTATTGTCTAATTCTATTAGAAGATTCTCAAGTATATCTTCTCTCAAAATGATCTTAACTTGAGATATATTTGATGGCTATAGTTCCTCTAGGATTATGAATTCAAAATTTTCTATACTCCTGGGATGGGGAATATGGTAGCAGAGTCTCTCAGTAGGAGATCATATTCACAATTGTTGAGTGAGGCATCAGAGTAGTTGTCCTCATTACATTTATCCTTTGTGTATAGATATGGAGCATATTACCTTCAATATATGGTTATCACCCCTCCACTCTTACAATGATTCAGGGAGGCACATCTTGGGGATACTAATTGTGAGATCTTACATGCTTAGATATCCAGAGGGAATTCTCTTAATGGATATTCTAAAGGTGGGGGATCATGTCATTCTTTTCAAAGAACACATGATGGTACCAGTGATATTGTAGGAAGTGGTTATAATATAGTTTCACACATCTCATTTGGTGGTAAATCCATTTTTGGAAATGATGTACCGGGACCTACGATGTTAGTTTTTGTGGTCAGGTATAAAGAAAGGTGTTGCATAGTTTGTCTCTCAATGCCTTACTTTTTAACAAGTAAAGGTTGTGCACCAAGTCCTAGCAGGTCTCGCTCCACCCCTTTAGGTTCTAAAATCTAAGTGGGATGGTATATAAATGGAATTCATTAGGTTCTTACCATGTACGTCTAGGGGACATGATGCCTTCTAGGTTATCGTAGACTGACTCACCATGTCATCCCACTTCCTAGCTATATGAGAGCAGAGTTCAGTAGAGATATTGGGACATCTCTATAATTAGGAGATAGTATAACTCCATGGAGTTCCATAAATTATTGTTTTTAATCATGATGGTTTATTTACATCTCGATTATGGAAGGGATTATAGGAGGCATTTGGGACCTAGTTAAACTTGAGCACAGTGTTTCACCCACAAACTAACTGCCAAACTGAGTGAACCATCCTCATTATGGAGGATATGTTGTGAGATTTCATGTTAAACTTTGGAAGTATTTGGGAGAATCACCTACCACTGGCAGAGTTTGCATACAATAATATCTACCATTTGACCATAGGTATTGTAACATCCCAGTTCCGGGTGCTTCCCAGAGGTGCCCTGTACCCGGTTAGTCACATGGACTCAAGCACATTTCCTCAAACACTAGAGGATTCCGACTAGTAGCATGGGATTTGGGTGTGATCGTGGGGAAACTATTCCCTCATTGGAAGAGTAAAGCAGCAGAAATAAACATATAATATACAACAGCGGAAATAGTAATAACATGCAATTAGTAAACAGCGGAAGACTACAGGTAAGTAAACAACTGAAGCACATATATATAATGATGCTTGATACATATGTCTAGGAAAGCATCCAAACAATTCAAAATGATGGAATACAGTACTAAACCAAGTACAAAAGTAAAAAAAGTAAACAACTCCAACATCATCGCAAGCCCCAGCTTGGTCCCATGCTCTCCATCTCCACAGCAATCAAGTGAATGAAGTAGAAGGGAGCTTTCCCTTTTCTATACCTGTAATAATATAATCTATTTGGGACAAAAATCATGACCCAAATAGGGTGTGAGAAGAATCCCAATAGGCAACCACCAAAAGATATATGCCTAACAGTCAGTGAATATATATGGCATGAAATATGAAAAATGAAGTAATAAACAAGGAAATAATCAGAAGTAAATAGTTACACAAATTAAATTACATTAATTAACATTTATCAATCAATAAAAAATCATAATTATCCCTATGGGAAGTAATCACAGTCTAACCCATCTGGTTCAACCAAACAAACACAAGTAACCCTCTGGGAAGTACACACTGTCTGACCCCTCTAGTTTAGCTTTAGCATAGACTCTCTGAGGAAGTAATCACCATAAATTCCCCATGTGGTCTCGTATCAGTAAATATAGACACTCTGAGGAATAACTCAACATCCAATTCCATGTGTGGTCTCATATTGAGGAAACTATAGACACTCTAAGGGATCACAAATTCCATCTCCCCTATGGTCTCACAACGTAACCAGTAAATAGGCACTATAGAAAAGCCCTTAGCACCCATTCCCCCTATTGTCTACTACACCAGGTTCCCACATCCCTGTGTAAGTCAATTGTGCACAACTATATTCGGTAGCCAAAGTAAACCTTAAGAACTACTTGGCTAAATAGTCTACAAGCATATCACAACATGTAAGATAATGACACTCCATCTTAACAATACTAGGCATGTAATGCAAGGCATACTAACAAGAAAATATATACCAATGGTCAATAATAATAAAATCATGGGAAGACACATCCATTACATGGAAAAAAATCGTATTCACAATCAAATACCTCTACTCAAGCATAAAAAACATAGCAGGCATTAATTGGGCTAAAATCCATAACCACGCAATACCCCGAACAAGGTTATTGGGCACTTTTGCACATATAACTCAAAGAATAACTACGAAAAGTCACAAACCACCTACCTCGGCATTGTACGAATGATATAAGTGGACCTAGGGCCTTGAATCTCTCTATAATGCCATAGATCTACAAAAACGTTAAAAACGTTCAACTGAGGATAACTCTTGAGAAAAGAGAAAATAGAAAATGAATCTCTAGAATATAGAATATATTACCATGGATATTCCAAGACAATCGACAATAGTATATTCAGAGAATGGATGGGGAGTCGGGGTATCGAAGAAGAATCGTGCCATACAGATACTCTTGTACAAGATAGATCGAGAAGAAGGGTGTTATGTCGATTAGACACGACGCCAGTCCATTTAATGAAATGAAAAGAAATTAAATGGTGTGTTATTTAAAATTACACAGTGTGTACTTTCCTTAACCGGCCCCTGATTTAGGTGGTCTCTAGGTCACCACACACAGCCATGTTCTCGGCTATTACACGTCCAGCACACGGCTACCTGCGGTAACCGTGTACACGACGTATACCTCTAATTACATGGTGTGTACTCAAGAAATTTCCAGAAACTCCTATTTTTCTCAAAAACACCAGAAAAATAGATTCATACCTAAAAAAGAAGATTTGGGTTCTTATAGACTTCCCCCCTTAAAGAAATTTTTCCTTGAATTTCCCTATCAAGGCAACGTAGAAGAAGAATCCTTGAACAGCTCTGGCCATTGCAATTGCACATCAGCCTCCCTCTCCCAAGTCTCGTCCTAAACTCACTCGTGATTCCATAGCACCCATACTAGAGGAATTGACCAGCCATGGAGAACCTTCATGTTGCGATCAACAATTTGGATAGGATTCTCCTTGAATGATGTGTCCACCTCCAACTCAACCTCCTCGAGTTGAAAAACATGAGATGGGTTTGAGAAATAACTTCATAGTTAAGACACTTGGAAAACATCATGCATGTCTCGGTACCTCTGAGGTAACATCGTCTAATTGGAAACTGGCCCGACCCTCTCCAAAATCTCAAACGGCCCAAAATATCTTGGGGAAAGCTTACCCTATCTCTAAATCTTCCTATGTCCCAACCTCGGTGTGACATGTAGGAAAACCTGATCTCCAACCTCAAACTTCAGAGACCGTCTTCATCGATCAGTATAAGACTTTTATCATGAATGTGCAGTATTCATCCTCTTCTGAATCAAATCTACCTACTCTATGGTCTCCTGAACAAGATGAGGTAACAACATAGCTGCCTCTCCTGCTTCCAGCCAACATAGGGGTGATCGGTATGACCTACAGTAAAAAGCCTCAAAAGGTGTCATATAAATAGTTTCTTGAAAACTATTATTGCAGGAAAACTACACAAGAGGTATATGATTCTACCAAGAACCTCCAAAATCAAGGATGCATGCTCGAAGCATGTCCTCCATCACCTGAATCATTTTCTCGGACTAGCCATTTGTCTAGGGATGGTAAGCTGTACTCAGAACTTGTGTACCTAATGCCCTCTGTAATCCCTACCAGACCCGATAAGTAAAACATGCATCTTTTTCTAAAACAATGTAATTTAGAACCCCATGAAAGTGTATAATCTCATGGATATACAACCTTCCCATCTCATAAACACTGAACTTTTCCTTGATCAGCAACAAGTTTGCAACCTTCATGATTCTTTCAATGACAACCCAAACGGTATCATTCCCTCGAGGTGACCTCGGAAACCCTATCACGAAGTCCATCACGAAATCATTCCACTTACACTTGAGAATAGGTAACTGCTGAAAAAGCCCTGTAGGTTGCTAATGATCTGCCTTCACCTGCTGACAGGTGGAACACCTCATCTCAAAAACAGAAACATCTCTCTTCATACATGGACACCAATACTGGTGATGTAAATCTCGATACCTCTTGGTAACGCCAGAATGAACTGCCCAAACTAAGGAATGAAAGTCCTGTATCAACTCCTCGCGTATGTATGTTGACACCCATATATTCCCCAGAAAATGCATGATATCATCCTCGCCTATGGTTCACCCAGGAATAGGTCTTCTCCTAACACACTCTCCCGTAGAACAAGGCCTTCAGAATATGATAACTACCACATTCTTACTCGGTCAAATAGAGTAGAGGTAACAGCTACAGAAGAAAGAAATGTTTGTCACTGTCTATTGTGAACCTCCAAATGCTTCTTAGAGAACATATCCATAAGATTTCACTCCCTAATGGCCTCCTAAACTACCTGTATCTGAGTCCTCTTGCTCAATGCATCAGCCACTGCGCTTCCTTTCCTAGGAATGTAGGCAAGCTCAAAATCAATGTATTAAAGGTACTCCACCCACCTTCTCTACCTCAAATTCATATTTTTCTGAGTGAAGATATACTTGAGACTTTTTTGATTGGTGAAAACCACAAAATTTCCTCCCAGAAGATAATGTCTCCAAAGCGTAAAGCATGAACAACTGCAGCCAACTCGAGATCGTGTGTCGGGTAATTCCTCTCATGTGGCCTCAACTTCCAAGACCCATATGAAAAGACTCCTTCCCCCTGCATAATCATGGCTCTCAGATCAATACCTGATGCATCATAGTAAACTATGTAACTCTTTCTCGAATCTGGAAAGACTAGTATCGATGCTGAAGTCAACCTCCCTTTCAGCTCCTGAAAGGCTGACTAGCAAGAATATGACCACAAGTAATTCGCACCCTTCTTATTCAGGCTCATCAATGGTGCTTATAAGTGTGAAAAGTTCTATATGAAATGTCTGTAGTAACCATCCAACACTAGAAAAAATCATACCTCAAATAATTTCTTCGGCTTCTCCCAAGAAACTATTGCTCTCACTTTCTCTGGGTCTACTGATACTCCAATCTCTGAGATAACATGACCCAAGAAGTGAATCTGTTCTATCCAAAAGTAGCATTTTGAGAGCTTAGCATATAACTGATGATCTCTCAATGTACTCAAAAATGATCTCAAGATGAGTAGCATGGTCGTGTTGAGTGTGAGAGTACACTAAGATATCATCCACGAAGACTACAACAAAAGAATCCAAGTATGGATGGAACACTCGATTCATCAAAGCCATGAAAACTATAGGTGTGTTTGTGAGACCGAATAGCATAACCACATACTCATATAGACCATACCTACTTTGAAAGGTCTTAAGAGGTATATCAGATGGTCTAATGCACAACTGATGATTACTGAATCCCAAGTCAATCTTTGAGAACACCCGGGCTCTTTGAAGCTGATCAAAGAGATAATCAATCCTCGATAAAGGATATAGGTTCTCGACCATAAACTGGTTCAGCTTCCGATAATCCACAAAAGGTCTAAGGGTATTGTCCACCTTTTTCTAAAACAAGATAGGCGAACCCCAAGGAGAAGTACTGGGTCTAATAAAACCCTTTGCCTGAAACTCCTCCAACTGCTTCTTGATCTGTAGTAACTCAGGTGTAGCCATCCTATAAAGAGGAATGAACACCAGTGCTGCTCCTAGAACAATATCAATAGAAAATCCTACCTCTATCTCTCTAGAGGAAAACCTGAAAAGTCCTCTAGAAAGATATCCTTGAAATGCTCCACCATTGGAGAAAGGTCCATCTGTGTAGTTCCCTGGTCATCCAGATATAGACTAGAAATCTGGGCTATAACTCCTCCCAAACCATGATGCTCGGGTCCTACTCTACTCGCCTGGACATCCCATTTGACCTTATATAGAAATGATCTTCCCTCTGATGAAGTGAAACTCACCCTATGATGATAATAGTCGACAACCTCCTAGAAGGTAACTAACCAGTCCATTCCAAGAATGGCATCATAGCCTATCATCTCCAAGACATAGAGGTCCCATAAGAAGTGACACTCACCAACCTCAAGAGGGAACTCCATAAACTGATGTACACTATCTGTTCTAGTCCCCAAAAGAGTGTCTATCATCAAGATATCAGTAGTTGAAAATATACAGAGATCAAGGCTCTCAACAATAGCAACATATATAAAGCTATGGGAATCCCATGTATCGAAAAGTGCAAAAGCTAAAACAGAGGTAACTAGAATTATACCTCTAATAGTAGAGGGTTCGGGATACTGCTCCTGCTGGATTTTCTCTATCACAAAATCTTGACCTGCACCGTGGCCCTGTGAATTTGTCTAAGATCTCTGAGCTGATCCACCCTGTTGTTATCGAAAACTCTACGTCTGAACACTACGGCCACGACCTCCACCCCAGCCTGAACGGACTGAAGAACTCCAGTTCCCAGACTGATGAGGAACTGGTGGTCCTGCTCCAATATGAGGAGTCAAAAAAAACCCCTATCATCAGTTGATGGTGAGAAAAACTGACAGAAGCGCTGAAGATGACCCATCTTGTCGCAAGCTTGGAACTCCACTGGGTCTCTCAGGCAATGTAGCCTTGTATGCTCGCTCTTCCCACATTGGTATTGTACCACCTGGATACTAGAAGATGTATCCTGCCTACTCTGATCTCCCTGAGTAGACTCCCTATGGCGCTTCCTTCTCTCAATTGGAGGGGTACCAACTCTGGATGTCAAACTTCCCTAGCTCACAGCTTGTGAATCCCTCAAATTACGCTCGGTGATCAGCGCCTATTTGACTATAGAAGTGATGGAAGTCAGCTTGAAAATTTTCACATGATATTGGATGTCCTGTCTGAGACCATCCTCAAACTTCCTCACTAGAAAAAACCCATCACCCCCCAAGAATGGGTATCAATAATTGAATCTCTATGAAGCGTGAAGAATACTCCATAACTAAGAGAGTACCCTGCTCCAAACTCATGAACTCTCGGGATCGGTTGGCCCTCAAGGTCTCTGGGTAGAAATAGTCATAGAAGTCACACTGAAACTAATCCCAAGCCACGACCTACTGGTGTCCCACCTATGAGATCACATCCCACCATCTCTTGGCAGAGTCTCGAAGAATATAAGTAGCAAGATTCACCCTCCTCTCTGGAGGCATCTCCAGATGCTCTATGATAGAGAGCATGGATTCTGACCATGACTCTATAGCATAAGGTCCTCCATCCCCTCTGAAGGTTGGAGGATGATGCTGCTGGAAAACCCACGTCAATTCTTCCATATATGGGACATGATGTGGTACTCTGTTGAAATTATGAATGAACCTCATGAATCCCTCTCGGAACTGTGCATCGGCACCTGTATCCGGGATAATTTATGGTGCCAAGACAAGCACAATAGGAGGATCTACTAGTAGTACCTAATCATCCATGTCTGGTGTCTAGTCCCCATCCTGTAACTGGTGTACAACTGGAGGACGTCTCAGTGGCATGAATCTGCAAGCTCAAACACACACCTTAGATCAAGATTATTAAGGACTGAAACTTAGAAGTGAAAGAAGGGAATAGGAGAAATAAAGCATTCAAGTTTTTTAAAACATGGATAGACGGCGTGTATGACTCCTATACAGCATGTTTCCTTAAGCCTTTACATGGATGTGTACTCCTTCCAACCCAGGTCGTGTAACACCCCATACACACAGTGTGTTATTCCAATACACGGCATGTACTTGAATCATTTTCCCATTCTCGAGTCCTTCTACACAACTAACCCACATGGTTCCCCTAGAACAAGACTAAACAGAATGTTTGTGCCAGACACGGCGTGTACTTGAAGAACGTCACTGAATAGTGTTGTTAGTTACACGGCCGGTTACATGGATGACTCTTACACAGAGTGTTCATGCCAAACATGTCATGTACTTCCTATTTTTCATCCATCTGTGTCATTAGTCACATTTCCATTCACATGGTATCAATAACACGGTGGGCACAACTGGTACACAGCATGTCCCACCAAGGATTTCCCAACCTCATGTCTCTGCCCACACATCCAGTGACATGGTTAAGGAATACACAAAATGTACATAAGTACACAGCATGTACTTAAGAAAAACATTTCCTTCCTGAATAGAAGGAAACATGGCGTGTATTCATAAATGCACACCATGTATTCTAGGTTTTTCCAGACAATAATCCTCAGAAACTACTCCGAAAGCCTCAAAAACATTGAAATAAACATTAAAGTACCAAATTCTGATACGTGGGGGCCCATACTCCCCGTGAATCAAATATTTTCATCTCATACATGTATAACACAAGGCATAACAGTGTAATGATCCACCAAATTCTGATCCATGAGGGGCCATAACACCTCTGGGACCAAATTTTGGCGTTCATTCAAACGAAACCTTAGACAATCAATACCCTATCAAACAGTAGGTATTATATCATGGCATATATCACAACAACCTTAATATCTAGCATAACTTCTATCACAACAACATGCAATCGGTAATGCACCCTAAATGGAATGACAAGAATGCATGGAATATGATTTCTATAAAGTTAATATATGATGCATGAGATGGAATACCCTCATCTCATTAGGTTAAAATATAAATAGAAGCTCAATAATATCAACAGTAATAGAATAAAACATGTGAATCACCCAATGGTGAAATCATATCAAATGTAAAATTGAAAAAACAGAAAAATTGCAATGATCCGGGTAAATTAGATTTTCCCGATACACGGGTTTGCTACTCCTAGGAAAATCTTATTACTAATTACCTATTCCTTTCTATCCATGAAAATAGGCTCTAAACATTAAGTCAAGAAGAAAATAACTCATCTGATACCACTTTGTAACGTCCCGGTTTTGGGTTCCGCCCAAAGGTGCCCCATACCCAGTTGGTCACATGGCCTCAAGTGAATTTCCCCAAAAACCAGAGGATATCGACTAGCAGTGAGGGCCTTGGGTGTGATAGTGGGGAAACTATGACCACATTGGAAGAGTAAAGTATTGGAAATAAACAGATAATATACAACAGCAAAAACAATAATAACATGCAATCATTAAACAGCAGAAGACTGCAGGTAAGTAAACAACAGAAGCATATATATATAATGATACATGATACATATGTCTAGGAAAGGATCCAAACAGTCACAATGCAGGAATAATGAACTAAAACAATTACAAAAGGGAAAAAAGTAAACATATCCAATAGCATCACAAGCCTTATCTTAGTCTCATGCTCTCCAGCTCCACAACAATCATGTACCTGAAGTAGAAGGGTGATTTCCCTTATCTATACCTGAAACAATATAATCTGTTTGGGCCCAAAAGCATGACCCAAAAAGGGTGTAAGACATATCCCAGTAGGCAACCACCCAAATATTTGTGCCTAACAGTCAGTGAATATATATGGAAGGAAATATGAAAAATGAAGTAATAAACAAGGAAATACTTAGAAGTAAATAGTCCTATTATTTTAATTTCATTCATTAACATTTTTCAATCAATCAACAATCATAAGTAACCCTCTGGGAAGTACTCATAGCCTAACCCCTCTAGTTCAACCAAACAAACACAATCAACACTTTGGGAAGTACACACAGTCTAACACCTCTATTTCAGCTTTAGCACAGACTCTCTGAGGAAGAACTCACCATCAATTCCTCATGTGGCCTTGTATCGGTAACTATAGACACTCTAAAGAAGAACTCAATGTCCAATTCCCCATATGGTCTCATATCAAGGAAACTATAGACACTCTAAGGGAGCACAAAGTCCATACCCCCTATGGTATCACAATGTAACAAGTAAACAAACACTCTGGGGAAGCCCTCAGCGTCCATTCTCCCTATGGTCTACTACACCAGGTTCCCACAACTCTGTGTAAGTCAATCGTGCACAACAATATTCAGAATCCAAAATAAACCTTAATAACTACTTGGCTAAACAGTCTACAAGCATATCACAGCATGTAAGATAATAACACTCCATCCTAATAATACTAGGCATGGAAAGCAAGGCAGCCTAACAGGAAAATCTATACTAATGTTCAATAACAATACAATCATGGGAAACACATCCATATCATGGAAAACAATCATATTCACAATCAAATACCTCTACTCAAGAATACAAAGTAAATCAGTCATTAACTGGGATAAAATCCATAACCGCGCAATACCCTGAACAAGAGTATTGGGCACTTTTGCACATATAACTCAAATACTAACTACAGAAAGGCACAAACCACCTACCTCACCATTGTACGAACGATATATGTGAACCTCAAGCCTTTAATATCCCTAGAATGTCATATATCTACAAAATGTTAAAAATGTTCAACCAAGGATAACTCTTGAGAAAAGAGAAAATAGGAAACAAAGATCTAGAAGAGGGAATAGATTACTGTGGCGATTCCAACGCATTTTATGGCGTTCTATTTGGAGAACGAATGGCGAGTCGGGGTCTCAGAAAATAATCGCGTCGTACGAACACTCCTGGATGAGATAGGTTAAGAAGAAGGGTGTTTTGTCGATTAGACGTGACCCCGAACAGTTTAATGAAATAAAAATAAAGTACATAGCATGTTATTTAAAAGTATATGGTGTGTACTTGCCTTAACTTTCCCCTAATTTATGTGGCCTCCAGGTCACCACACACGGCCATGTGCTCGGCCATTACACGGCCAGCACACGGCTACCTGCAGTAACTGAGTACACAGCGTGTACCTCTAAGTACATGGTGTGTACCTCTAAGTACATGGCGTGTACTCAAAAAATTTCCAGAAACTCCTATTTTTCTAAAAAACATCAAAAAAATAGATTCATACCTAAAATGAAGATCTGGGTTCTTACAGGTATGGAACCATTCAAGTCTTTGTACGGGAAACCCTGTAGTTCACCACTTTGTTATAATGGCCTAGGAGAGTCAACACTCATGGGCCCAGAGTTGGTGTGAATGATAAAAAAGAAGGTGAAGATCATCCAAGAGTGGTTAAAGACTCCATAGATCCATCATTATTCATATACTGATAGGCGATGGAGGCCCTTGGATTTTGAGTAAGGAGACCATGTGTTCTTGTGGGTTTCACCTCGATGTGGATTACAGAGATTTGGTCGGGGCGGTAAGATATCTATGAGTTTCATTAGCCCTTTCTAGATACTGTGTATATTTGGTGAGTTGGTGTACCACTTAGCTCTACCTATTTAGTTAGATCGATTTCACAATTTCTTCCACAAGTTTTAGTTGAGAAGGTACGTGCATGACCCATTGCACGTTATCAAATGGGGGGAGCTGAACATCAAGGATGGAGCAATCTTTACTGATTACCCTATGAAGATCAAGGATTAGTAGGATAGGATCTTTTATAGATGATCAATTCCATTATTGTGGGTATGTTGGAAATATAGAAATCTTCAAGAGAGCACATGGTAGAGGGAGACTCAGATTAATGCTCAGTACCCTTATCTTTTTGAGTAACCCTTATTTTGGATTTTCATGACGTAAATTCCCAATTTGGGGAGAATGTAATGACTCATATTTTCCGTATATTATTTTTAAATATTATATGGATTATTTTCAAGATAATTCACTGAGATGGTGTGAAATTCAAAGGTCCTGTGTTCCTGGAATAAATGTTTGAAAGATATTAAATAGCATGCATACATGTTTTTCATGAAAAAGTGGAATAACTTCTAAATGTCTAAATGGATCAGAAATTTGAGGGAACCATTGAACTCATAAAATTATTATTAACCTAACAGTGACTTAAATTTTTTCAAAGTGATACATTTTTTGAAAATCCATTACAGGTGCTAAAAAGAATAAAATTATTTGAAAAAATTATTTTATTTCATTTTTCCAATACAACGGCTTACTAATATTTAAATAGAAGATTGTAAGGAAATATAAGGGTTAGCCACATCACCCTAGATACTCCAAAGGACCATTGGAGATAGCTATGGATAATCCCCTCAGGTGAATGAAAATGGATTTGTGGATTGAAGATCTACGCATCAATCGTTCTTCATCAGCGACTGATTTGAATCAAGGTAGGGTTTGTGCTTTATTTAGATTTCCTTCCCCATTATTGATTTCTATGATGAATGTGGAAGGATCCATGAACATATTGATCTAAAGTTCCATCATTATGTAGGATGGGTTTATTTTTGTGTGGATATTAATTTGGTAGATTTTTAATTGATTGTTTCTTCATTTTTCGTTCTAATGGAAACGAATCAAGGCTAACCAAACATGGACAAGGTTCATTCCTATTCTTCCTATTTTTCGATTTTCTCCCATATTTAGTTGTTCATCATGGGAATTCTTCATTTGGAATGTGGTTTGATAAAAATTGATGAATCAATTTTTGAACACACATTTATTGGTTCAGTGATCTGAGTTTGTAGATCTGGGATTGGTATGATGCAACGTAGGTGCGACAATGGTAGTGGCAGATGGATCAGACTGATTTGTAAACCCTATATCTTTGAGGTAGATAAGTGGAAGATGATTCAAATGAATAGAATCCATTTTTCAAATAGATTCAAACCATGAATTCTGGATAACGTTCATAGTAGAGTACGGATGGAGTGGATCCATGAATTTTAGCCCGATTGGATCTGGATTTCAAGGTGATGGTGGTGTGGGCATGAGTCGGAAGAAGAAGAAGGGTTTCTGGAAAATTAAAATACACTTGGAATGTAGTCCCTAGATACATAGTCTTTAATCCCCTTGGATGAACTTTATGTGTACTTCAGATAGTGTATGGACATGGGGTGGGTTATATGGGTTGACTACACAGCATGTACTCCACCACACGGCACATCCTAGACCATAAACATGGGATACTCCATGCACTAATACACATGAATAGATACATGGGTTGATTTTTTGTACTAGTACATGACTGGAGTACATGAGTGGGACCCCAGATATAGGGAAATTATGTGTGACCCCTATACATGTCATGTACTATCCTTCTATATGAACATGGTTTAAATGACATGGTCTGTTTACATGGGCAGAACCCGGGACACGATGTGTAACCCTTATACATATCGTTTACTCTATCTTACATGTCTTTAATCTCTTTTCCTCCATATCTTAATCAAGTTTTGTTAGGGTTTTTTCCATCATCCTTTCTATGAAGGTAGGTAGGAATCCTTTCCTACTCCAAGGACTATGATCCCTTTAGTGGAACTTTCTAGATTGATTTGTTGGAATCCCCCACTCCTGAGAGGCCCAGAGTGGGACACTCTATTCATCTTTTTGCCCTAGGTAGAGTCCTGGGTATCGACATGACCAACCATACCAGGTGTCAATCCTCTACCTAGTGGGTTAATCAAGATTTAGTTATTGGTATCACCCCATTTCCCTAGTTGTGATACTCATCTATTTATCGTATTCACTTTGGATATTTTAGTGTATTTTTATCCCTTGTGAAGAGACTCGATGAGAAGTGTCTCTCAAATGGACATCATCAGTGCTATCGGACTCAGGAGTGTGTTCTCCTAGATGAGAACGTTATGAAATATTTGAGTTATAATCCTAGGCTTGGTATTCTATGGTTTTTTCTTACTCCTACCTTTTGTGTCTTTATTTAGTACATTTGGATATTATTGTTATATGTATTTTAGACATATAATTATTTAGAGCTGACTGTATTCCCTTTTTTATATGCTTTGTCGTTTCAGGGTGTCCTATTGAGTATTGTTATACTCACCTCTCCACGGGATTTTCATGCATGTGTTGTTTATTATGAAGACGATTTACCTATTTATGGAGTCCTAGGTGGACCAGGACTAGATGGTTCTTAGTGAGACCAGATAGACTGAGGTGAGTTCCTACAACTTTCAGATAGTAGTCCCAGTACCTTTACATTCATGTTGCACTTTTGTTGAATAATTCTTTATGGTGGCCTTGTATTTGGACCTACTTACTTTTCTTTACTTATTTTCATACTCTGGTTGTGGGATATATATGTATGCATGCATTGGTTGTTCATTTGTTTTTACATTTCATCATTTTATGATCTTGGAGATGTGTGTGTGTGTGTACAGGTACTTAGGCAATTCCCCCCATGTTTATAATATGCCTACTTAGTGCTAGTTACTAGCCTCTAGCCTATTTGAGGTGGTCTTGGGGTGTCAAAACATGGCCACCACTGGGATGGTTCATGACATGTAAGATACTTATAAGTTTCACATATGATTAAAATATATTTCCAGGTGAATTGTAATCCCTAATTCAGATGATTATTTATTATTATTTAATATATAAATATCACATCACTTTTGGCTAATCCATGATTCAAGCCTAGATTGGTTCTAATATATTAAAAATAATATCACATCATGGGAAAAATCCTTGCACCAAAATATTGCTTTCATGTTATAATGCATACATGGAGAAAAATATTTATTAATTTTGTGAAGTTTTTAGAGAATTAATAATTTAAGGTTTATGTGTGAGATTCGAGGATAATTAAATAATAATATTTAAAAAGATATTTTGGATATTCAAATATGAATATTAGGATCCATTTATGAATATTAAATCCCAAGTTTTTATAAAGTATTATTTTGATTATTTTAAAATAATAAAAAACATGGTACTGGAATTCATTTAGTTTCTAATTTTAAATATTGTAAAATATCTTCATGAATATTTCTAAGTTTATATGGAAAATAAGATTTGAATAATGTAAGGGATTTAAAATAATTTTATACTACTTCTTTTGAATAATTTTAAGTGTTGTATATTATTAAGGTGAGAGTTACCTACTTGTGTTTTCATCTATTAAAATATATTACAGACATCAAAGAAAAATAATGGTGAGATAAATATTGAGAGTTAAATATTGTAATAATTTAATATCATTAATGTAAATGTTCTTGAAGAATAAAGTGTGAGACAAATAATGATAATTTTGTGCAAGAGGCAGCTATAGAATATTGTTGTATAACTGAGGAAGAAGAAAAAATATTCTTAGTCAAAGAGATACTTGCACTAATTATTGATATTACTTTAAGGAAGATCCATCCAAATCTAGTTGTGAATATAAAGGAGGTAGTTTTTTATATTATCTTAGAATATTAATTTGGTTCTTGAAAAAGTTAGTTATTTTTATACATGTAATCTGGTTGTTAGTAGGTATAAAGGGTTTAAGTTCATCCCCTTATCATTGGTTGTTCTTGAAAATAAGTGATCAGTCATGTGGGGGGGATAACAAACACCCTTCATTAAGTACTAGCTCACACATTATGATTGAACATTGTAAATATACATGGGCCTTGTTCTTTTTTATTTTTTTATACTTCATGCATGAAATCCAAGTGTGAGATGATAGTGTGTGATCAATTCAATTTAACTAGTATAAATGTAAAAAAAAGGAAAAAGGGTTTTAATTATTTAAATCTATCCATACTGATTCACCTCCCCCCCCCCAATGCAGTTTCACTGATTCATGGTAAAAACAATTCATATCAAAGAACCAGGTTCTAATTTAAATTATATTATCAACTATTGAATATTTGTGGTTTGGAATTTCTCTCCCAAAGGAATCACGAAGTGTATAATTGGATAATATGTGTTATCTAATGATATGAATTCTATCTCTTCTAAGTCTCTAAAGAATATAAATAATAAATCAATAATAAAATTAAATATGGAATCCCTCATGAGAAAAGAGGAATAAATATCAGCTACCATATGCTATAATCATGTAGAAATCATTTTCAGCATAAATGAACAAGAAATAATGAGAACATCCACTAATGAGAGGATGGAAAATAATTATACCTCTAAATTTTCATAGTATTTACATGATATGGGGTAACTGAAATTTCTTTATAATATTTTCCTCTATATAAACTAAGTACAAGTGGGTAAGGTCATGCTTTAAAAGAATTATATGATTATTTATGAGTGTTTTTAAAAATAACCCTATAAAATCTCTATAAATAAGTTTTTATATTTATATGTTTATCTTTTAAATACTTTCAAGATGATATCAACTAACTTGAATAATATACTGAAAGTATATAGTAATCACTAGCATAAAGGGTATTGATGTGTTTAAATCTTTCCAAATAAGTTGAGGATAAAATCTCTAGAAATATGGAGATTGAAGAAAAGTGTTTCAAAGTTAAGAAATATTTTCTTAATGTAGTTTTTTAGAAATTATAATACTTGAAAAAGATTTAAAAGAAATTCCTTTCATCGGAAGAAATGAAAAAGGCTATCATTTATGTCTATAATTCTCAGTTATAAATCAAAGAAAACAAGTAAAGGGGCTTGAAAATTTTTTATAATAGTAAATAAATATTCATGAATATCATGAGAAGAATGTTTATATGATCAGAAAATATTTTTAATAAAGAGTAAATTTTATTAAATATCAAAAGAACACTCTAAATTTTAAGTTTGTCAATTTTAAAGTAAAATATGAAAATCTAGATTTTACACAAGTCGAATCTTCCTAAACTATTGAGAAAAGATTTTTTCCATCAAGAATTATAAAAATAATATTTTTGATAAAATACCTTTACCTTGAGGTAATAAATTATTAATATCATCTAATGTTAAATCTAATTAAAGCTCAAAAAAATTAACCCTTATTCCAGTCGATCTTGTGTGAACTAATGTTTTTTCATGAATAATATAGTTTATAATAAAGATATAGACAAAATGGGTTGATAAAAATTATTATAAACTCACCACTAAATCAAGGGTGGATGAGAAAATGACCATGAATTTTGATTCCCCAAAGGATACTCAAAATAAAGTTGTTTTCAAAAAAAATAGTAAAAACTCAAAGTTATATAGATTATATTTAAAAATTATAAATCAAGGTTCATTTAATATTTTTAGTGTTGTGAAATATTTGGACACAATTCCACTAATTTTTGTAATAACATTCCAATACATAGAATAAAAATAAATCATATATAAAGGGGGAGAAATACTAAGTTGAAGAAAAAACATTGAATAAAGGTAAAAACCTATTTGCCTCTAATGACTTTTAATGATTTGGAAATTTTTATTGAAATTTCAATAAAGTTGGTCAATGGGATAATTATTGTTCGTTTATATCTACAAATCATTATTCGTATACTATTGAAGAAATAATTCCACAAAATATGAGAAATAATCAATAGAAAAAGTTAGGTGAGTTTACCTTGGGTCATAAGAAAAAGAATAATGTTGAAAAAAAATACCAAGATAACTAAGAATAATTCTAGACCAAAGAGGAGAAGCTTCTTCTATTATGAAATAAAAGGGAAATACATGAACTATTACAAGTAATCCATGAGTATTGTTGATTATGAAATCATGATAAAGTTAAAAATAAGAGAATCAATCCAAGAAATAAATAAGAGGATAGGTTTCATATGAGATATCTCTAAGAATAAAGAATAATCTGAATTTCATGATTGGTTGTAAAAATATGATGATTTGAGAATTCTTGAGAAGTTGTGTGGAAGGTTCAATTAATCATAACATGTTTCAAAATATTTCATGAATTCATTTCCAATACAATAAGTGATATTAAAGAGAATGAATCGAGCATTTGGTAATTCATATGATTTATATATATGAAGTGAAGAAGGAAATCCCGCATAAAGAGATAAATCAAAAAAGAAACTTAACCTTGATTCCAAGGGAGGTTTATATTCATAAAAATAAATAACCAAGTATGAAGTGTTCACTCAATATTAGATTTAAAAATAAATAATTTTCTTTCTTGAGAAACAGCTCTCAAACTTGTGGATCTCACTAATGAGCTTTGTAGAAACTACATTATTCCCATAATTATTAGTTTTTTTTTTCTTTTCAAGTTATTAAATTTGATTCATGTAAATATATAGTTGTAATGATGAACATGTTTTGAAAGTTGGAATAAATTATCCATCTTGATTTGATCAATCACAAGTTGTATCAGTTTTTGATAGCTACTTTTAGAAGAGGATGCTTAAGGATAATTTGAAGTTCATAAACTAAATAGATCATCCTTTATGAAAAAGTTTTTGGATTATACCCTTTTAAGGGGATACAATTTTATAAATCTTCTATACATCATTATTTTATATGGATCTTTAAATTCTAGAAAGTTCTTGGAAAATGTCACTATTGAGGAATTATTGTCACAATTTTTCCACCCTTGTGTTAATTAAATCGATTCTGAAATAAAACAGGGGAATTTTTTTTCAATGATAATAAAAATGAGAATATTTTTAGGAATACATGTTTGTGAAAAAAATTAGTCTTGGGATATTAATTAGTGATTCTTTTTTTCTATATCGATAATTTCTTAAGTAGACTTAGAGTTGACTAATTTAAAAATCTCATATTATTTCAGCCTTTTTATTTATTTTTAATAATATGGATAAGTATAAGGAAATTATTTGAGATATATTTTCATGCATTTTCATTATAGGTATTGACAAGAAATCCAAAGTGAATGATTTTCGGTTCATTAGATGATGATGTGTTGTATTTTTTGTCAATAAAGTAGGATTAAAATATGTGATGGGAAGAGTAGATTGGATGATGACTAATCAAGGATGTCATTATATGTTGGTTTAATGAATATTTAAGAACACATTATATCTTTTATATTTATGTACCCTAAAGTTTAATATATGATAAGGGTATATTTTCAATAATGAGGAAAATGGTCATGGAATGATAGATGATTCTTGTTATTGAACTATAAAAATATTATTCATTTATTGAATATTGACATAGATGGTTATGATTTGAGGATACTGGTACTTGGTGTTTTATATATAGAATCCATTTTGTAGGTTTTTTCATCTGTTTATTTTAAGAATATGGTTTACTAAGATGATTCCATAGAGTGCAGAGATTGCTAAATATGGTATGTATCTATGAAGATGATAAGTTTTTTGTATCAGGAGAAGAATAAATATAATTATGTATGTTAGTAAATATTCATCCTTATGATTATCAATAATTAAGTTCATTTAATAATATGGGATTTATCTTGAATGATGATGAGGATTGGTAGCTGATTTGGGATAGATATTGCATTGATTGAAAGTATTATTAAAGAAATGGTTGAGTTTAAAGAAGATATGAAGGAATTTAAGGAAATTAAATATTCATTGAAGTATTTATTTTTTAGTTTAATTAAATAATAAAAAATAAATTATTAAATACTTCAAAATATTTGGGATAATTCTAAAATATATGAATATGTTTTGAAGAAATTTTTATTTTAATTCATAAATTTTGGAGTTCATATATATTGCACGTAATCCAGTTGGTCCTAGGTATAAAGGGTTTATGGTTACCACCTTTCCCTTGGTTTTTATTGATAATAATAAATCATCTATGGCAGATAAAAATCACCATACACTGAGGACTAGCATACAAATTTTGATTAAACCTCATAAATATATGTGTTTCTTATTCTTCATTATTTTGACTATACCTCATGCATGATATCTGAGTGTGGGAAGAGAGTGTGATATCCACTCACTTTTACTGGTGTAGAGGTAAAAAGTAAAAGAAGTAAATAATTATTTAAATCCATCCACACTAATTCCCCCCCCCCCCCAACTCCCCAACCCCCTCTTAGTGTTGTTGCATTTATCCTATGGGAACAAAAAAGGGAAAAATCAGTAAGGTCGAGTTTTGAGTAAAGGGGAAATATGGGGTTTAATGGTTATAAACTATTATGATATGTTTATTTGGGCCTTTAGAGGTTTTGGGAAATGATAGGGAACTATTTGGAAGACTTTAGAGGTATAAGAGAGTGATTTTAGATGATTTTTAGGCCTTTAATAGTTAACATAGAGTCATAAAGAATGTGAAAGGGGGCCATCCAAGGAGTGTTGGGAGGATAGTAGTTGTTTCATGGTCATTACACAATATCCTAGGACTATGTAGACTGTAGGGGGTGGATAGTGGTTGTTATATGTTCACTTTATGGTTTCCCAATAACATGCATATGGGTTATGCAGCCACTTAAAAATACTCACAGAACCCTCATTTTAACTCATATTTGAGTGATTTTTGTCTCATTATCATCCTATTATTAGGAGATCCTAGTTTTGGTTAATTTTTGCATGATTCCTTCCCACTAAATCTCCTCCCACTTGGATATTGGTGTGATGGAATTCTATATCTAAGGTAAGTCACTATGGATCTCCTCATCTTCTATTATTCTTGGTTTTCTCTCAATAGAAACCCTAAATGGGTAAGGTTGAGTGATGTTGGAGATTTTGGTGGAAATAATTTAGTTATTTTGGTTCTAGGGTCTTGAGTAAGGGGTGGATATTTTGGATCTCTTGTATGGTGGTGAGAAATTTTGAAATCAACAAGTTAAGGTTGGTGGCTTCTCTTGTACACTAGATATGCGAAATTTATTCTAGATCTAATATGATATTTTTTTAAATGATTTTATATTATTTAAATGATTTAATAAGGGTATGGTTTTAGTTGGATAAAATCAAGTAAATTTTGTGTGTGTATGTTTTTTAGTAAAAATAAAGTGTAGATTTCATAGCGTGTCGGTGTTTTTTGGAAAATTGATTATTTGGGGTAAATTGATTATGGTTGAATTAGGTAATTGGGGTACTGGTCATTAGTTGGTTGTGGTTTAAGACTAGGTTTATTATTGTTATTGATTTTCTAGTTATTTTTTTATTATGGTCAATTATTTTTTTATGGTTATTTCTATTGATAATGGGTGTCATTGAGTTACTAGTTGGTGTGTGGTTGATATCATATTATTATTGGAGATTGGTAAATGATGGTATTGAGTTTTAGGATGATGAGTTGTATCAGGTTTTTATGGTTTTGTGTTGGTGCTTGAGTTTAATGAGGGATTATACATGAGTTAGTAAACTCTCACTTAGGTATGGGGACCATATCGGTAATGGAAAGGTGATATGGTGGAAACTACCACATAAGAGGGGGCCTTATTAAAAATAACAAGGTGAGGTTTAGGGGAATTTAATCCTCTTGTAAAGAGGTGATATCCCATATTGGTTTGTAATCATGGTCTAAGAATCCCTTGAGTTTTTTTGTTGTTTCAGGTGCATTTTTTAGGTTCGGGTATTTATGGTAATGCTTTGAGTTTAGTTAAGATCTCTTTAGATTTTATTCACTATAGATTATTAGGTTGATTACTATGATTATGATTTTATTTCTTATATATTTTTCATGAAATTTCATTGGTTGGGGTATGTTTTTTAAAACTCGTTAAATCTTAAAGAATATTTTTCATATACATGGGGTTCACGGGGAGTTTTGGTGAAATCCTTCTAGGTATAGTGCTCACACCCTAGTCACCTACTCTAGTGTATAGGTAGATTTTATATATATAATAGGAATGATGAGGCATTATAACTAAATAATGATAGTATTTTATCATGAAGGATAATTCCTTGATAAGGGGTGACTCATAATGATGTGGTGGAATAAAGGAGTCACCTGGAGGATCCACTTGAAGAGTTTTTGGTTAGACATATTGGGTTGTGTTTAGGTTGTATGTGTTTATGAATTTTTTTAATTTTTAAAATTGTTTATTAGGTTTTAAAGGAATGTTTTTGTCATGAATCATTTTTTATCCCAGTTGTATTCTTATGTTGTGTTGGTTTATTTATCTATAAGTTGGTTGTGTCAAATATATGGATACCTCATACAAAATTTCTAGGAAACCCTTAAAATAAATGCTATGTTTTATTTGAGGGTAAACCATCCCTTATTAGTATTTTCTAAACCCTTAGAATTTATTTCTAGCCTTTAGTGATCTAGTGGATACACCTATGGCCTAGTAACATTCCAAATTGACTTGGGTGAGGTAGTGGGGTGACAGGTTAGATCGGGATATTACACCACCCATGTAGTTTTGTATAATAAATGAACTTGAGGATAATAGAAATTTACTGGATCATGAAATTCCACAAGAAAACAATGTACTAGAAGTATATGATAATGATTAATAGTAAATTTCTATAAATTTTACTAGCACTAGAAGCTGTTGGAACAGTGTGGAGACCATTATTGATGACTTATTTTCATATAATGTGGAACTTAATATTATTGAAGAGGATCAATAACTAATAATAATTTATGAATGTCATGATACACTAGATTGAGATAAATGGAAGGTTTCAATATAATTTGAATTTGACTCTCTTGTTATACTTGATATTTTTTGTTCAATTATTAAAACCCTATAAGGGATTAAACCTAATGGTTATAAATGGGTATTTGTAATAAATAAAAATCAAAATAATGAAGTTGTGAGATATAAAACATTACTAATTTGGAAAGGTTTCTCATGAAGACCTTGGATTTATTATAATGAAACATACTCTCTTGTAATGGATGCAATAACCTTTTACAATCTCATGAAATTTTTTATGCATAAACATCTTAAATTATACATGATGGATTTTGTGAATGCATAATTATATGGTAATACTGATAATGATGTTTATATAAAAATACCATAAGGATTAAAAATACTAACAATATGTTATGGAACTCAAGATCTTAATTCTTGTTAAGTTCAACAAATCATTATATCGATTAAAGTTATTGGGGGCGTATGTGGTGTAACCATCTGAGTGAATATTTGTTGAAATATGGTTATAAAAATGATCCAATTCATCCATGCTCTTCATTAAGATGTGTGGATCTAATTTTTTTTATTTTTACAATATATTGATAAATTAAATATTATTATGACTCATAATAATCTTTTTAAGGTAATAAAAAACATTTAAATAAATAATTCTATATAAAAGACTTTGGAAAGATAAACTTATTCCTTGGATTACAATTTAAACTACTTGAAGGAGGAATTTTTGTTCATTAATATTAGTATACTATAAAGGTCCAATAAGTTTTTATATGGAAAAAGTACATCCATTAAATATAATAATGGTCATTCGGTCTCTAAATTGTGATAAAGATCCTTTAAGACTATGATAGGATAATGAATAACTTTTTGGTCCTAAAGTTACATTTCAATGTTTTATAGGAGGAATAATGTACATTTATAATAATACAAGGTAAGATATATCATTTTCTATGAATTTATTATCCAGGTACACTTCTTATTCTACTCATCGACATTATAATGGTCTAAAATATATATTAAGAGACCTTCAATGGCCTTTTGATCGATTATTTTTTATTATAAAAGTTTAGAACCAAAGTTGGTTCATTATTCAAATGCTAGATATTTATTTTAACCACATAAATCAAGATCTAAAACTAGATATTTGATCACATGTACTGGAATTTCCATTTCATGGTGTTCTATAAAACAATCCATTTTTTCTATTACCTCTAATAATGATGAGTTTATTGTGATTCATGAAGCAAGTCATTAATGTGTTGGGTTGAGATAAATTTTTCATAATATTAGAAATAATTGTGGATTAGATATGAGTAATGATAATACCACTATATTATATGAGTATAATGATGATTTTATAATACAATTGAAGGTTGGGTATATCAAAGTTGATAAAAAAAATATATCTCACCAACATTAGTTTTCACTCATGAACATAAAATGAATGGTGAGATAGATATCCAATAAATAAGATCTTTTGATAATCTTATAAATTTATCCATAAAGTCATTACTAAATAAAAATTCTGAGAAATTGATTTATAAAATTGGAATATGAGGACCGTAAAGTATACCATGATTTTATGAGGGGATTTGGAACATTACCTTTTCCCTTCATCAAGTTTTTTCTAACTAGGTTTTATTCATAAGGTTTTTAATGAGGAAACATGGCATGGAATTCAATTAATTTGGATTCAATTGTTTTTTACCATAGGGATTTTTTAAGTGAATATTATATAATTCATCAAAGTAGTAGATATTTTATTAGTCAAAACAAATAGGGAAATAAAAAATTCAAGGAGGCCTATAGTAGTAAATATTATATAATATTCTATGAAATTATGACATCTAAGGGGGATTGTTATGAAATATTATTTAATATATGGATATCAAAATTATATGGATGATTAACGGGCCTCGGGGTGGTGGGTTGGGCCCACCAACCCAAATCTATAGGGTGGGATATACTAGAAAAATATGGTCCATATTTTAAATGGACCAAGGAAAAAACTCATGGGATTATGTGGACCAGCTTGAAAATATACAGATCGACCCGCAATCCAGACATAATTTTTTTCGTTTTTTATTATAATGTTATTTCAATTTAATGTAGAGGTTTTTTGATGAAATATATATATATAATAATAATGTGATAAATATATATATATATATTAAAAATTATATTATATCTATTATATTTTTAATATTTAATATTCCTTAATATTAAGTATTTTATTATTTCAAAAATAATATTCTTTATTACATATGGGGATGACCCATGGACCAAACCAGACTCAAATTTTTAGGGCCCTTATTAATTGTGGGTCTAAATGGATCACATATTTTTATCCTAGACCATGCATCCCTATCACAAACTAACCTAGTCCATCCCATTAAACACCCCTATGCGAATATAATAATGATGATAATGATGATTCCTCATTTCCCAAAAAAACCTCTTCATATGGTCAACCCTTCATTTTATCAAACTTTTGGTATTCTGACCCATGTATTTGACATGGGAGATGGGGATTGATATATACTATTGATTACAACTTCCATGTACCCTATATATATTTCACAATTTTAATGGAATATTGAACATTGGTCCCCCATACTTCCCCTATACTTATTTTACCTTATTATAATTCATTCTTCATCACTATTACGATGAATAGACACCAATTTTTTTCATTTCTTCACTTCTCTTATTATTGATCAAGTATTTCTGGTTTCAAAATTCATTTTTTTTTCAATAAAATTTCAATTATTTTCTCAATATGTATGTGTTTATGTGTTATAGATATGTAAATATATTAATAATTTATTGATAAAAAAAATCAATGATTATTAATATTAAATAATTAATAATATTTTCTTAGATATTACAAGATATTAATTATTAATTATTATTTTTTATGATTAATTATTAACTATTTATTATCCATTAATAGTTATTTATGATTAAAATTATTTAGTAATTAGTAATTAGTAATTATTAATTCTTAATTACAATGTATATATATTTACATATAAATATATAAATAATAAGTAATGAAAAATCAATAATTTATAATTAATAATTTATATTTATTAATATATACATATTAACATATAAATGCATATATGTAAATAAATATAAATATATATAAATATAAATATAAATATATTTAATTATAAATATATATACATATAAATATAAATACTAATTTTTCTACCACCCTCAGATCTGGGGGTAAATTACTTCTACAGTCAGAGTTACAATAAAAATGGATAAAGAAACAGAAGGGGTTGTGTATGGTCATTTCTCTAGGATTTTAGTTGAAATTGACCATAGTGTTACTTTGTTCAAAACAGTTTTTTAAACATTGTTGAATTAAAAATTAATATGTCAATTTTGTATGATAAATTCCTATATTTTTTGTAAGGGGTGTAATAATGTCAGGTATGCCTTGGAGAAATATTTTTAGAGGATTAGATTGTGTGAACTATAGTTCAAGAGTTAATTCTTATGATAACTATAAAAGGCCTATAAACCAAGATCATTAAAATGTGAAAGGAAGTTGTTAGAAAGATGAAAAATACAAGTTGATTGATCAGATCATGTTGTAGTCAACACCTCAATTAAAATTAAAATTCATGATTGTGAGAAAAGTGCCCAGGTAATTGATAATCATTAAATTCAGTAGGTTCATGAATAAGGTGATCACAATAATCAGGAAATGTATTATTCCTAAATGGTTCATTCAATTGATTCAAAATTAGATCATTCAAAAGATAATTATGATTTATCTGTTGAGGATTCACTACAGGATCATGAGTATTGATTTCACTCTTCAACCAGGAAGGGGAAAATTACTTTCAAGTGAGTTTCCTTTATTCTTCTAGGATTTAGAAACCAAAATAATTATTTAGAAAGGTTAAATTGAAACTTTCAATCCCATGGTCTTAGTTCCTACAATGAAAAATCAATCCACTGTTTTGAAGGTATAAATGAGTACATTCCTAATGAAGCTAGGTTAGATAATCCCGTTCAAAATGTTCGAAGGATTTCTCCTGGTAAAAGTATTCCTGGTGCTAAAAATTTTCAATCTGGAGGTACCCTCATCTATGTGAACTGTTCTACTCTTGAGCTTGTGGTAGCATCACCTTTTTTTGGAAATTACAGAACCCCCAGTGGCTTCAACTTCTCCTCAAAAGTCCCTGATGTAGTCTAGCATGAAACTGAAGGTGTATGTTACTTCTAGGTATCCTAGTAATGTTATTGATCCTAAATCACTTTTAGGTGTTTCTATTTAATATTTTGATAAGCCTAATATGATATAGGTTACCATTATGGTTCTCCAACATATTATGGAGAGTATCACTACCACCACACCACCCCCTCCTAAAAAAGGTTATCAAAGGGAATTTTCTCATAATTCTAACCCAATTACTTATAATATAATGATGTTAGATCCAAGAGTATATACCTATATCTCCTTTTAATTTATTTATGATGTTATAATGAATGATTTTAATATAGTCATTAATAATTAAGAAGTGGAATCAATCTCTTATTTTCCTAAGGTCACTTTAGAGTGAGTGTATGTTGCTTTTATGGGGAAATCTGGGAGGGATAGGAATGCATCCGCAGATTATGATCAAATATAGGGGTAACCTATCCCTTATTTTTTCAAATATTATGAAATTTATCTATTTAAATTTTTCCAAGGACATGATTGAATAATGTAAGGAGGAAAAGGTGATAAACTCAAAATGAAAAATCTTCCCATAGGATCTTGAGCAAGAGGGATTGCCTCGAGGCCTTATTAATTCTATGACAAACTAGTTTGACATATAGTTTGAGAAATTATTTTCAAAATTATATCAAGGTAAATTCAACTTAAGGGACTATCTTGTAGTCATAGAGTTTTTATCTTCTGACATTGAAGATAATCTTCATTCCCACCCCAAGCTGGATATTTGAGACCTATCCTGGAACGATAGACTTTAGATTATACATAAAAGTTGAAAATAGGTAAAATAATCTTCATCGTCTTCAGAGGAATATTTTAAGACTCATAAAAGGGAAAATACATGGAAGTGATGCCAACACCCGCATGGTATAGGTAACCTTCATGGTTGAGTTTGATGATGCTCACATCATAGGATGTGTAGATCTCATAAAATTGACAAGTTCTTTTTGGGTTGTGATTAGTCGGTGTATTTTCTTTTTATTTTTGATGATGGAGGTTTATTTCAAATATGGCCCCATATTTCCTTAATTTTTATCTATTTCGTTTTATAAAACAGGATAGGGATTGGGTTCTATCCTAATCCTATTTTAATATATATATATATATATATATAAACATACAAACATAAATATATTTATATATAATAAGTAATGTATAATTAATAACTTATTGTTGTTAATATATATATATTAACTTATAAATATATATGTGTGTGTGTACATATATATCAATATATATATAATATGTAATAAATAAAATTGTTAATTTATATTAATAATTCATAATTATTAAATTTATATATTAACAAATAAATATATGTGTTAACATATATATAAATATTTATTCGTATACATGCATAGATACATATATATATATGTAAGAATATATATCAACAATTATAATTATATTAATAAGTATATTTATATTTATATTTATATTTATATTTATATTTATATTTATATTAATAAATAATTAATATATTTATATTTATATTTATATTAATAAATAATTAATATATTTATATTTATATTAGAATTTTCATTTTTATTTGTATGTGTAAAATAATATTAATAATTATATGTGCATTTATATATTTATATTTATATTTATATATGTATATATAGTTATAAGTATGTATATATGTTAAGATATATTTTTCTAGGGTAGTGCTTTGTGTTTTGGCTTATAACATGGAGGGTGGGGGTTCAAATATCACCCATTAAAATTTACTGGATATTTTTTCTAGGATTTCATATCGGGTTAGGTAGAGTGGGCCTGGATTGGGTTGGGCAGTGTTGGGCTGGGCCAGCAAGGGTGGGATAGGCCAGGTGGGTCTATCCAGAATGGGTATAAATAAATAAATATTAAATATTATTTTATAAAAAGTGATATATTGAAATATTCAAATAAAAACTAGCATGAAATAATTAACAGTTGTTTAAAACATTATGAAATAAAGAACTCTATGAAAAAACTACCACAAAATTATTTATGACACAACAATCCATGAAAGTTTCTAGATTACATCTCTAAATATAAAAAAACATAGTTGAAATTTATTTTTCTTTAGTGAGCTCTTTTAAAAGAATCCCTCTTACTTATGGTTTACTAGAACCTTAGAGTTAAAGAGAAAAAGAAAAGCGGGAGCATTGAATTTGAGGATTTTTTATAGCATGAATTTTGTAGAACCATCTTGTGGTCTCAAAATTCTTATATAGATTGCAAGGATTCTATTTTTAGACTAATTGTTTCATAAACATTAATTATTTCATTATTTTAAACATAAAAAAATATAAACTATGAATCCTACTTCGCAACCTTTTTGTAACATTTTACAATTCATAGTGAAACATTTAACTGTTTAAAAGTTATAGATTTTATCATCAAAACTCTTATAAATATCACCATATGATATTTTAAACTATCAAATTCTATTTCATAGTGTTTAAAAATTAGATGGATTATTCATATGAAATTTTATTTAATTAACTTATGCATTTTAAATATTTAACAGATTATTAGTTATGTTTTATATGTTTTTGGGTTGTGTTGTTGTTGTCTTTCTTGTTTATTTGTGTGTGCTTATTTCATTAGACTTATTGTTTGGACCTATTTTTGGCTCTTACTCCTTGGACCGATCACCTGCCTTTATTCCTTCTTTATTGTGGGTTTCACCCAAAGTCATTGATTATGTAAGATTATGCGGTCATCATTCTTCTTTAGTTGTTTCCTCTTGTATTTTTTCACAGAGGTCATTTGGTGTGGATATCATTTTTCTCCTTATTTTTTTATGACAATATTTCCTTTATTATATTTGTCTCATAGAAAGGTTATAGTAGTTCCCCTTTATAATGAGAATCTAGAAATGCTATAATAATATTCTTAAACATATATCATATGTTTTAGATTATATATGTCTAATGGGACGTAGATTATGTTTTATTATTAGGTGTTAGAGGCTCATAAGACATTGAACCTTCTTCTCATTATGTTCTCACTTGGTAATCTACCATAGATGGGGTTATGAGGATAGACCCACCGAGAAAAATTTGACATGTTATATATATCACAAATGTTACTATCTATATACATGTGTATTGGTCCTTGGCCTTAATATTATTATTAATATATATCAAGAATTTAATACTTTTATGTATGGATGAAAACCATAATGACATATTTTCATGGTGTGGTAAAATACATTGGGTGCATCATAAGTGATCTGATATTAATTGAATAATTCAAGAAAGTATTTATCCCTTCTAAGTAAATGAAAGAATATATCTATATCCCATTGATTGAAATGGGAATGTCAGATTAAATCCTTGGCCATGGTAGTTCATTGATGAGTTCATTTTATAAATTCAAAGAAAGATAAATCAAGCATACAAGGTGATGACATAAGTATGCATAATTCTTGATGTGATGTCATGAAAAAAAGGATTCTATTTCGTAGTAGTATTTTTATTAAGGTTATTATCATTGAGACATTAACTTATTTCTCTATGGGTTCCATGAAATTTTTCTATACACTAATCATGGACTTTAAATAAGTTCACTTAATACCACTGAAAAAGAGGCTTAGAGTACCACCCACTAAGTCTATCCAAAATATCATTAAATTATATTGAATATATATATATATATATATTAGGTGCTTGGGGTTACAATTATATTCAAACACACAAACACACACTACACACACACAGGCTAGAAAGTCATGTCATAGCCCTCCAGCGATAACCCAACCAACTAGCCACTTTTATTACATTGTAAATTTGACCTGAAGGCCTAATTTTCATTATTCCAATTACATGGCGCAAAGACCCTTAGTACATGGCATGTAGTCTCACCATTGGATGGCCCACAGGCCCTGCTTGAATCATGCTTGTGTCACCTCCTACCTATGTCATGTCTGTGTCATTTCCCCCTTGATGGCCCGAAGGCCTAGTGGCTCGGATACCACATTTTTGTGGCCCAGAAGCCCATTCGAGATGAATATTAATGATGATATTTATTTATTTATCAGTTTAGTGAAAATAATAATATAAATATTTAGTTTCATGAATATTAAAATAAATATTTATTTATTATTTTATTGAATATAATATTTTTTTATTAATTTAATGAATAATATTTATTTATTTATTTAAATATTTTATTCAAGTTTTGTTCAATACCAAGTAAGATTGACAGGTCGAGTTAAGGGCTTGACTGAAAATGGTATATTTTATTTAATATCATTTAAATAAATAATTATTTAATAATTTAATAAATGATATTTAAATATACACATGTCGTGATATAATAATGATAATAATAATATTATTATTATTGTAAATGGAGAACAACTTAGAATGAATATTTAATAAAGGGTATATTTGAAATTATCAAATATTAACCCTAAGTATATATTCCAGTTTATATCATTCCTTAGATTGAAAAAAGAGACATTGTGCACAGTGGAGAGACTCTATAATTATCATAATCCCTAAAGAGAAAATCATCCTCCCTCTATCTCAAGAACATAAATAGAACATGATAATCATTTTCTTAGTCAATGATGAATGACGTAAAGTACTTATCTATACGATGCTAGCACTCAAAGATTCAAAAATGATTTTTAGAGATTCATGGAACATGTGTGGATGAAACTAGAGGAGTCATTTCTTGGATTATCAATCACAATGATGATGTAACAAGATAGGAATCAGAATTTGATAAAAAATAATTATCAAGTTTTAAGTAAATATTGTTTTAAATTAATTATGAATTTAATGTAAAAGAACCACTCTAGGAGAATCAGAAGTTCTATTCATTAATTTCTTTAGATTAATCCATTAAAACTAGAAAAAAACTATTATTTGGAACTATAATGGCGCTTCTTATAGAGACCCAAGATTTTCATACATAGATATTACATTTTTTATATAAATATTCATTATATTACACAAACACATGTCTAAGTATCGTAAAGTTATAGCGCCTTTGGAAACATGGAAATAGAAACAACTGGTTCATAATAGTTGTATATCATCTCCCACTTAGTTCCTCATAACTAGAACCCTTATTAGATATATCACACATAATACCTATCATTATAACCTAGGGAAAATAAAAATAATAAAGGGTTGTCTTATACGATCAATGAGGGTAAATAAGGGGAAAATGAAAATATAACTTGAGCATAAGTGTGTGATAACATGAGCATAAAATATGAAAACCATACCCTACATATAAAAGATCAAAATCTTGGGTCATGGATTAAATTTTGGTAGTTCATAAGACATGAATCATAAGTAAATCCAAGAATATAAGCCATGAGAGCATAACACTAACATAATACAAGTAATTTTGGAATACACATAAGCATAAAAAAACATTTCCCTAATAGTCAAGGATCATTTTTAAGTCTATCATAGTGGAATGGTTTCACTCACCAAACCATCATAGTAGTGAAGGTTCGCTCTCAAGACTATCATAGTGGAAACATTCTCTTACTAAACTGAGTTCACTCCTCATTCCATTCCTATTTATCTCATAAGGTTTCAATATTTTCCCAATGCATTAGATGGTGGTATAGGTCCCACCCATCACATAATGAAAATCATACATACATGTGTCACAAGATCATAAAATATTCATCATATTAGAACCCATGAAAAGAAATGGGTTTCATCAACATTTTATCTTGTCATAGACTATGGAAAAAATAGGATTTATAATCATTTCATAATCTCATCAAATCATAACTTATGGAAAAAGAAGCGGGTTTCATAAGTATTTTATCATGGTATAACCCCTATAAGAGAAAATGATTTCATAAATATCTTATCATCAAAAACATAAACCATAAAAAGAATGAATAAGAATGGTATCCATGGATAATATCCCCAGTAAATCATAAATAACATCAAAGGCTTTTGTAGAGACCCGTATCTTGACGTACATGGACATTACATTACATTTTCGGAATACTTAGTACATAACAAAAACACACACACAAGGATCGTAATAGTTTAGTGTCTTTGGAAACTCGGAACGTAATCTTCTAATCGTGGTGAAAGATCTTCAATATTTCCCATAAAGATCTTCCCTTTTTTTTACCTAAAACCTTTCTTTGTATCCTGGGGAAAAGAAAACATAAAAGGGTGAGCTCAAATGCTCAGTAAGGGTAAACAAAAGAAAATCAATCACATCATATTCATAAGAACATAACTTTTGGAAATCTTAACCTGCAAAAGAAAGCATAATTTCATAACATGGGATAAATCATAGTAGTGAAATGAAATCCCAATAAGCATAACTTAAAACATGAAACTTTGTGGCATACACACATAATCATAGAGAATCATTTCTTGTTAGTCATGACTCATTGCCAAGACTATCTTAGTGGACAAAGTCCCTTTCTGAATCGAGTAACCCTCGTTCCAGTCCTGTTTCACTGAACCGGTATAACCTACCATTCCAGCCATGTCTATCTCATGAGATATAAAATCTTTACCCAATGCATTGGAGGGAGATATAGGTCCCACCCATCTCATAATGATACCATTCTTATGTGTGCCACAAGATCATAAATCATACATCATTTCATAACCCATGTAATAAAAATGGGATTCTTAAACAACATGACATCATAAAACCATTCATATAAGATAAAGGAATTAATAAACATAATTCCATCACAAAATAGTCAAATCAATGTAAAAATATGTATAGAAACAGAACCCTTTATTATCTTATATGGAAAATAATTTTGATAAAACACTTGAAATGAATTCTTGAGGAAAATATCCTTTCTTCTTCAAAATCAATTTCTTTTCACAAAACATCATGAAATTTTAAAAGAAAGAGATTTTATCAAAAATAGTCATGAAATCTTTTGGAGGAAGCTTCAGGAAAATAAGGCTTTATAAAACCATAAAAATATGTTCGTGCCGTTTAAGTTAAAAAAAACATTCTTCGTACTTTTGTCGGAAAAGTCAAAAAGTACCTCGTACGAAAAACGAAAAAATATTCCTTTCATATCCTTTACTAAAAACTCATCGAAGGGTAAAATTGGATTTAAACAATTTTAGGTGGATGGAAATAATATTACATATTGATGAAACATGGATGTGGATGATAAAATACACCCCAGTAAATACTTATGGATAAACAATCTCGAATAAAAATGAGATTGTGATATTTCCCTTACCTTAGGTCCGATTTGCTTCGTATGTGTCTGAACCTCATGTATAATGATTTAAATAATGTCATTGACTTATTACAGAATCATATTCATTTTTATGATATCATATATGGTTCACTTATGACATTATGTAACCCGTTCTTTTGTAAATTCCATGTTAAAGAAGCGTTTTGGGTAAAATCGTTTCATTTATCGTAGGTGTTTTGACTTGTTGTTATTGACATTATTATTACTTATATCATGATCTAAATACTTCCAGAATATAAAATATGATTTATATATCATATATATTCAGTATATATATATATATAATAGATAGATAAATGAAATGAAAAACACCATTCATGGAGACGGTAGTCCGTACGTACGCACGCGCGGTGATTTATTTTTCCGTAGGTTGGATAGATGGTGAAATAGGGTTGTTTCATAATTATAATAACATATAAGTATATGATTGATACTTATGTTATTACTTCATAATGAAACAACCTAAGAAGAAGAAGTGGAAGAAGAAATAAAGATGAAAGAATTGGTAACGGTAATTACCTCTTCTTTGAAGCGCCTCTTTGAGACCTCCTCTTAGGGCACTAAAATTGGTCTTTGAGGAAGACCAGAACCTCTAGGATGTTTCTAGGGAAGTGGAGAAGAGATTTTGGCAGGGGTTGGCCGAGCTTGAGTGCTCAAATTGGTGTGAGGAGGAGGGGGAGGAGGTGTCCTTTTATAAGGGAGGAGAGGGGCACCTTAGGAATATCTCAAAATATTATTTTATATTAAAGTCAAAATCGGTTTATAATGGTTCCAAAGGGTCTTATTTTGAAGATAAAGTGGGTATGGGTCGAAATCCTATCAACCAATAGTATTTAGACAAGTTTATCGTATTATTTTAACCTTATCAATTAGATTTAACTCTAAGTTAAATAATTTAACTTTTACCGTGTCTTTTTGTTTTCTTTCACTATATGGTTAATACACTTACTATAACATGCCAAACGAACCCCAAATTGTTTATCATTAATATATATATCCTTATATAAGTCATTTTGCCGAACCTTAGATTTTTAGGAATAAAATAACAATTAATAATATAATATTTGATTTAAAACTATTTTGTGTCAATTTTGACACTATTTGATATATGATTTTTGTGAAATTCATAACATAATTATATGTTCGAACCAAGTTGATTAAATCACCACTAATATATCATAGTAACCTAGAAAATTAGTGTAATTCATAAAAAGTCTCAAATTACATTCATTTGAGTATTTATAACATCAATTATGTTAATATTTCCTTAAAAGGGTAATTACTGCATCATTTTTGTGTCATAAATAAATTAATTTATGTAAAGTATAAAAATTATAAATAAAATATCATTATGTAGGAAATCTTTTTAGCTTTCTAATGAATATTTATAGTCGAATTTATCTTATGTATAACCCCATATTAAAAATGTTTTAGTAAAACAACTTTGATTTTAACTCTTTTAACTCTTCTTTGAATTAAATAGTAATAAATGTCCTAATCTAATCCAAGTGGGCCTAAATGGTCATATTTTATTCCTAAGTTTGTTTTTGGTCGAATTACACTTGTCCAATAGAATTAGGACATGTGTTAGGGTAATAATAATATCATTTCTACCCATAATTACCCTATTTACTTTTAACCGTGGTAAAAAAAAGTAAAAAGTTACTATTCACCAAAAATTATTTTCATCTCATTGAACCACATTTTACTTACTGAAATCAACCGTGTCTCTCAGATTTTTGAAATTCCATTCACAAAAGCGGTAAAATTAAGTTTTATGAAAAATTCAGTTTTTAACCTACCACTTAGTGGTTTCACTATTCATCAAAAATTGAAAGTTTTCAGAAAAATGCCAAAATTTCATCCTAAGCTATATTTCATATTCCGAATTCAAAAATGAAGTATATTTTACCAAATTCATAACATAGAAGTTGCATTAATTAATTTTATAATTAAATCCCGCTGTTAAAATAAATAGCGTGTTTTTAGGAAACAAAATATATCAAAAGATTGACACTTGATTATGTCTGGTTTAAATGTGAAATTACAACCAATGACCAACATTTTATTAAATTGTAAAAATATATTCTAAATATACTTTAAAACTACTCAAATTAATAATTTATCAATATTAATTATTTCTATTAAAAAAGTTGTTTTTTAATTATAATTTAGTAATTTTCACTATTCATCAGAATATGAAAGTTATCCGAAATGTACCAAAATTTCACCTTAGGCTAAATTCGATACTCCGAATCCAAAAATGAAATCCATTTTGAAAAATAAAATTTACAAAATTTCAAAAATTGGTTATTACTATTCATAACGGCTAGTTTTAATGACATTTTAATAGCATATCGTTGTTTAGTGAAACTCGTTATTGCATACTACACACGCTATCGAGGAAGGTCGTGATTGCGTGTAATGCAAGGCAAGTCAAGGATGCGTGTTGTGCAAGCTCCTTTTGGTGTAGCGTACAATACAAGACATTAATAAAATTAAAAAGAATAGTTTTTATAAAATCTCGGGCTGTTACATTCTACCCCCCTTAAAATGAATTTCGCCCTCGAAATTCGTCGGGGTTATAAATGGTTTACTATTCGAGATTTTCTTTAATAGAAACCCACATCGTAAAAAGGAATACCAAAACTTGGATTTAAAAACTAAAGTATGAAATGTAACGATTACCCAAATAAACTAATCACTGGGTTTCCACATAGGTGAAAATATGGATATGGAAGAGAAATCTAACCATCATGTTCTGATAGAGAGTGGTAGAGAACATGGCTATGGATAAGCCAGCAATCACAAAGCCATAAATTTGTAACGATCTAAGGTACCATCTGATTCATCAGGTATAAGATCACTAGGACAACATTTTTGGTTTTCAAGATCATTTCCCTAAAGTTGAAAATTCGAATTAGAATAAATACTTACTTTATTTGGTACAATCTCACTCTTGTTCGTGCCTTTAACAATTTCCACTTCATCTCTTAAATAAATGAAGTTGAATTTGTTATTCATGAAGTGTTAGCAGATCATGTGATAGAATGACGGGTCATTACATCTGTCTCAAACAAAAGGTTAAAAAAAATTATATACATAAGTTGATCTATAGTGAGATTAATCATATATGGTTCCTAAAATAGACTTATACTTCATATATCATACTGCTTAATATAATAAAACTAGTTTCTACTAAACAGGGACTTCTTGTAGGCCAGTGGTAGGCGATAAAGGCCTGTCGCACTTCGGTTGTGGGTTCGATTCCCACATCCTTGTCCGACGCGATGGGCTGTCGCCCGTCCTGCAGGTTGTCCTTTTTATAAAACTATATTACTATAACATCCCATCAATAATATCGAGAAAAATTCGATCCTTAAACAATACTAACATATGTTCAACATAATCCATTCCAATCTTTAGGCTTATCCATAATACTGCAGTCCACTCTCATAACATAGTAAAAATGATTACCAGAGATTTAACACCATCGTCGATCCCCATATATCATAAGATATGTTTTGTTGGTCACATTACAAACATTCAAAGTCCTTAATCATGTATTCTCTTGAATACCCATTTAACCTTAATGAAATCATGAATGCAGTTAAAAGTTAACACTTTCCACATACCAAAATCCAAAAATTCTATATACTCAAACCATGATATCACTTAGTTCCTTATATCAATTATGAGCTCATGAATACTATTAAACATTTCATTTTCTCGTTTTCCCTTCATTATGCTCATATCATCTTATTTCCAAAAAATATCTCAATCACTTTGAATACCACATCAATAAATATTGCAATACTCAATGATACAACATTATTTTGGAATCCCATTACATAAACACTTAATCATTCCACCACATCATTATCATATTCAACATCCCCAATGGTGATCGCATGTGACTTCCCTTTGTCCTTTTCCTTCAGTGGTTGCTCATGTTGATCATCACTAACCCTTGGATTAGGGCATTTATTAGAATAATGCCCCATTTCCTTGCACTTGAAGCATTGAAGTGTTGGTGGTGCGTTCTCTGTAGTGTTTTCTTTATTCACATCATTAGAAACCCTTTTTCCATTACTTAGACACTTATTTGCTCGATGACCTTCTTTTCCACACTTAAAACATTTTCTAGTCCCTTTAAGACAATCTCCACCATGCTTCTTTCCACACTTTGTGCATAAGGAAACATTCATCTTCTTTTCACCATTATTCTGAGATTTCTCCTTGAACTCCATCTTTCGTTTCTTATCAAAACCATGAGATGGATATGTAACACCAACTTCCATTTCTACCTTTATAGCACAACGCAAAATTTCCTCATAGCTACTGAAGTCTCTTATAGCTAATGCCCTTGGAAGAATTGGTTTTAAGCCACTGAAAAATCGATCAACTTTGCTTTCAGGTTGGATGATAATGCCAGATGCATACCTTGCAAGTCTTGTAAAATTCTCTTCGTATATACCAACAGATTCATCATCCTTTTGCTTTAGTTCAAGAAACTCCTTCTCTATCTTTGTTCGAAGAATACGAGGGAAGTACTTATTGAAAAATAAGTTCTTGAACTCGTCCCATTCCATGGACTCAATTTCATCTCTTTGCCTTGTATTCTTGATAAGATTCCACCATTGATCAGCTTCACCTTCCAAATGATATACTGCTAAGATGACTTTATCATGTTCAGAACATTGAATAACTGAAAATATCTTTTCAGTGGTACTGATCCATTGTTCAGAAACAAGTGGATCAGAAGACCCACTGAAAGAAGGTGGACGTTGCCTCATGAAGGACTTAATAAAATATTGTTCCCTTCTCTGCTCATTTGGAAGTCCATAATGATTCATAGCTTGTGTAAGTATAGCAATAAGATTTTGCACTCCATCTCCCATAACATTTGTTTGTTCAGGAGGACAATCATTGCATTGTCCATTGCATTGATCAACACGGTTCCTTCGGGTTCCAGCCATCGTCTAAAACCCAAAAAGAATAGTGTGAGAGGCAAAAATCATGCTAGGGAAAACAACATAATAAAGGGGGAGTACCTTCAATATCTAACATCTTAGGTTTAATTCTATGATCGTTAGCGTAGTTCTAATATTATAACCTATACGTATACTTAACCTTAGGGACATCCCTAGACATACCGTAGAAATATCTCTAGGGATCTCACTAACGTTTTTGCATCCTAGTTTCCAAAGGTTGACTAAACCTTTCCTCTGATACCAACTGTAGAGACACGTATCTTGACGTACATGGACATTACATTACATTTGAGTAATACTTAGTACATAACAAAAACACACACACAAGGATCGTAATAGTTTAGTGTCTTTGGAAACTCGGAACGTAATCTTCTAATCGTGGTGAAAGATCTTCAATATTTCCCATAAAGATCTTCCCTTTTTTTACCTAAAACCTTTCTTTGTATCCTGGGGAAAAGAAAACATAAAAGGGTGAGCTCAAATGCTCAGTAAGGGTAAACAAAAGAAAATCAATCACATCATATTCATAAGAACATAACTTTTGGAAATATTAACCTGCAAAAGAGAGCATAATTTCATAACATGGTATAAATCATAGTAGTGAAATGAAATCCCAATAAGCATAACTTAAAACATGAAACTTTGTGTCATACACACATAATCATAGAGAATCATTTCTTGTTAGTCATGACTCATTGCCAAGACTATCTTAGTGGACAAAGTCCCTTTCTGAATCGAGTAACCCTCGTTCCAGTCCTGTTTCACTGAACCGGTATAACCTACCATTCCAGCCATGTCTATCTCATGAGATATAAAATCTTTACCCAATGCATTGGAGGGAGATATAGGTCCCACCCATCTCATAATGATACCATTCTTATGTGTGCCACAAAATCATAAATCATACATCATTTCATAACCCATGTAATAAAAAAGGGATTCTTAAACAACATGACATCATAAAACCATTCATATTAGATAAAGGAATTCATAAACATAATTCCATCACAACATAGTCAAATCAATGTAAAAATATGGATAGAAACAGAACCCTTTATTATCTTAGATGGAAAATAATTTTGATAAAACACTTGAAATGAATTCTTGAGGAAAATATCCTTTCTTCTTCAAAATCAATTTCTTTTCACAAAACATCATGCAATTTTAAAAGAAAGAGATTTTATTAAAAATAGTCATGAAATCTTTTGGAGGAAGCTTCATGAAAATAAGGCTTTATAAAACCATAAAAATCCGTTCGTGCCGTTTAAGTTAAAAAAACATTCTTCATACTTTTGTCGGAAAAGTCAAAAAGTACCTCGTACGAAAAACGAAAAAATATTCCTTTCATATCCTTTACTAAAAACTCTTCTAAGGGTAAAATTGGATTTAAACAATTTTAGGTGGATGGAAATAATATTACATATTGATGAAACATGGATGTGGATGATAAAATACACCCCAGTAAATACTTATGAATAAACAATCTCAGATAAAAATGAGATTGTGATATTTCCCTTACCTTAGGTCCGGTTTTCTTCGTATGTGTCCGAACCTCCTGTATAATGATTTAAATAATGTCATTGACTTATTACAGAATCATATTCATTGTTATGATATCATATATGGTTCACTTATGACATTATATTACCCGTTCTTTTGTAAATTCCATGTTAAAGAAGCGTTTTGGGTAAAATCGTTTCATTTATCGTAGGTGTTTTGACTTGTTGTTCTTGACATTATTATTACTTATATCATGATCTAAATACTTCCAGAATATAAAATATGATTTATATATCATATATATTCAGTATATATATATATATAATAGATCGATAAATGAAATGAAAAACACCGTTCATGGAGACGGTAGTCCGTACGTACGCACGCGCGGTGATTTCTTTTTCCGTAGGTTGGATAGATGGTGAAATAGGGTTGTTTAATACTTATAATAACATATCAGTATATGAGTGATACTGATGTTATTACTTCATAATGAAACAACCTAAGAAGAAGAAGTGGAAGAAGAAATAAAGATGAAAGAATTGGTAACGGTAATTACCTCTTCTTTGAAGCGCCTCTTTGAGACCTCCTCTTAGGGCACTAAAATTGGTCTTTGAGGAAGACCAGAACCTCTAGGATGTTTCTAGGGAAGTGGAGAGAAGATTTTTGCAGGGCTTGGCCGAGCTTGAGTGCTCAAATTGGTGTGAGGAGGAGGGGGAGGAGGTGTCCTTTTATAAGGGAGGAGAGGGGCACCTTAGGAATATCTCAAAATATTATTTTATATTAAAGTCAAAATCGGTTTATAATGGTTCCAAAGGGTCTTATTTTGAAGCTAAAGTGGGTATGGGTCGAAATCCTATCAACCAATAGTATTTAGACAAGTTTATCGTATTATTTTAACCTTATCAATTAGATTTAACTCTAAGTTAAATAATTTAACTTTTACCGTGTCTTTTTGTTTTCTTTCACTATATGGTTAATACACTTACTATAACATGCCAAACGAACCCCAAATTGTTTATTATTAATATATATATCCTTATCTAAGTCATTTGGCCGAACCTTATATTTTTAGGAATAAAATAACAATTAATAATATAATATTTGATTTAAAACTATTTTGTGTCAGTTTTGACACTATTTGATATATGATTTTTGTGAAAGTCATAAAATAATTATATGTTCGAACCAAGTTGCTTAAATCACAAATAATATATCATAGTAACCTAGAAAATTAGTTTAATTCATAAAAAGTCTCAAATTACATTCATTTGAGTATTTATAACATCAATTATGTTAATATTTCCTTAAAAGGGTAATTACTGCATCATTGTTGTGTCATAAATAAATTAATTTATTTAAAGTCTAAAAATTATAAATAAAATATCATTATGTAGGAAATATTTTTAGCTTTCTAATTAATATTTATAGTCGAATTTATCTTATGTATAACCCCATATTAAAAATGTTTTAGTAAAAAAACTTTGATTTTAACTCTTTTAACTCTTCTTTGAATTAAATAGTAATAAATGTCCTAATCTAATCCAAGTGGGCCTAAATGGTCATATTTTATTCCTAAGTTTGTTTTTGGTCGAATTACACTTGTCCAATAGAATTAGGACATGTGTTAGGGTAATAATAATATCATTTCTACCCATAATTACCCTATTTACTTTTAACCGTGGTAAAAAAAGTAAAAAGTTACTATTCACCAAAAATTATTTTCATCTCATTGAACCACATTTTACTTACTGACATCAACCGTGTCTCTCAGATTTTTGAAATTCCATTCACAAAAGCGGTAAAATTAAGTTTTATGAAAAATTCAGTTTTTAACCTACCACTTAGTGGTTTCACTATTCATCAAAAATTGAAAGTTTTCAGAAAAATGCCAAAATTTCATCCTAAGCTATATTTCGTATTCCGAATTCAAAAATGAAGTATATTTTACCAAATTCATAACATAGAAGCTGCATTAATTAATTTTATAATTAAATCCCGCTGTTAAAATAAATAGCGTGTTTTTTGGAAACAAAATATATCAAAAGATTGACACTTGATTATGTCTGGTTTAAATGTGAAATTACAACCAATGACCAACATTTTATTAAATTGTAAAAATATATTCTAAATATACTTTAAAACTACTCAAATTAATAATTTATCAATATTAATTATTTCTATTAAAAAAGTTGTTTTTTAATTATAATTTAGTAATTTTCACTATTCATCAGAATATGAAAGTTATCCGAAATGTACCAAAATTTCACCTTAGGCTAAATTCGATACTCCGAATCCAAAAATGAAATCCATTTTGAAAAATAAAATTTACAAAATTTCAAAAATTGGTTATTACTATTCATAACGGCTAGTTTTAATAACATTTTAATAGCATATCGTTGTTTAGTGAAACTCGTTATTGCATACTACACACGCTATCGAGGAAGGTCGTGATTGTGTGTAATGCAAGGCAAGTCAAGGATGCGTGTTGTGCAAGCTCCTTTTGGTGTAGCGTACAACACAAGACATTAATAAAATTAAAAAGAATAGTTTTCATAAAATCTCGGGCTGTTACATTCTACCCCCCTTAAAATGAATTTCGCCCTCGAAATTCGTCGGGGTTATAAATGGTTTACTATTCGAGATTTTCTTTAATAGAAACCCACATCGTAAAAAGGAATACCAAAACTTGGATTTAAAAACTAAAGTATGAAATGTAACGGTTACCCAAATAAACTAATCACTGGGTTTCCACATAGGTGAAAATATGGATATGGAAGAGAAATCTAACCATCATGTTCTGATAGAGAGTGGTAGAGAACATGGCTATGGATAAGCCAGCAATCACAAAGCCATAAATTTGTAACGATCTAAGGTACCATCTGATTCATCAGGTATAAGATCACTAGGACAACATTTTTGGTTTTCAAGATCATTTCCCTAAAGTTGAAAATTCGAATTAGAATAAATACTTACTTTATTTGGTACAATCTCACTCTTGTTCGTGCCTTTAACAATTTCCACTTCATCTCTTAAATAAATGAAGTTGAATTTGTTATTCATGAAGTGTTAGCAGATCATGTGATAGAATGACGGGTCATTACATCTGTCTCAAACAAAAGGTTAAAAAAAATTATATACATAAGTTGATCTATAGTGAGATTAATCATATATGGTTCCTAAAATAGACTTATACTTCATATATCATACTGCTTAATATAATAAAACTAGTTTCTACTAAACAGGGACTTCCTGTAGGCCAGTGGTAGGCGATAAAGGCCTGTCGCACTTCGGTTGTGGGTTCGATTCCCACATCCTTGTCCGACGCGATGGGCTGTCGCCCGTCCTACAGGTTGTCCTTTTTATAAAACTATATTACTATAACATCCCATCAATAATATCGAGAAAAATTCGATCCTTAAACAATACTAACATATGTTCAACATAATCCATTCCAATCTTTAGGCTTATCCATAATACTGCAGTCCACTCTCATAACATAGTAAAAATGATTACCAGAGATTTAACACCATCGTCGATCCCCATATATCATAAGATATGTTCTGTTGGTCACATTCCAAACATTCAAAGTCCTTAATCATGTATTCTCTTGAATACCCATTTAACCTTAATGAAATCATGAATGCAGTTAAAAGTTAACACTTTCCACATACCAAAATCCAAAAATTCTATATACTCAAACCATGATATCACTTAGTTCCTTATATCAATTATGAGCTCATGAATACTATTAAACATTTCATTTTCTCGTTTTCCCTTCATTATGCGCATATCATCTTATTTCCAAAAAATATCTCAATCACTTTGAATACCACATCAATAAATATTGCAATACTCAATGATACAACATTATTTTGGAATCCCATTACATAAACACTTAATCATTCCACCACATCATTATCATATTCAACATCCCCAATGGTGATCGCATGTGACTTCCCTTTGTCCTTTTCCTTCAGTAGTTGCTCATGTTGATCATCACTAACCCTTGGATTAGGGCATTTATTAGCATAATGCCCCATTTCCTTGCACTTGAAGCATTGAAGTGTTGGTGGTGCGTTCTCTGTAGTGTTTGCTTTATTCACATCATTAGAAACCCTTTTTCCATTACTTCGACACTTATTTGCTCGATGACCTTCTTTTCCACACTTAAAACATTTTCTAGTCCCTTTAAGACAATCTCCACCATGCTTCTTTCCACACTTTGTGCATAAGGAAACATTCATCTTCTTTTCACCATTATTCTGAGATTTCTCCTTGAACTCCATCTTTCATTTCTTATCAAAACCATGAGATGGATATGTAACACCAACTTCCATTTCTACCTTTATAGCACAACGCAAAATTTCCTCATAGCTACTGAAGTCTCTTATAGCTAATTCCCTTCGAAGAATTGGTTTTAAGCCACTGAAAAATCGATCAACTTTGCTTTCAGGTTGGATGATAATGCCAGATGCATACCTTGCAAGTCTTGTAAAATTCTCTTCGTATATACCAACAGATTCATCATCCTTTTGCTTTAGTTCAAGAAACTCCTTCTCTATCTTTGTTCGAAGAATACGAGGGAAGTACTTATTGAAAAATAAGTTCTTGAACTCGTCCCATTCCATGGACTCAATTTCATCTCTTTGCCTTGTATTCTTGATAAGATTCCACCATTGATCAGCTTCACCTTCCAAATGATATACTGCTAAGATGACTTTATCATGTTCAGAACATTGAAGAACTGAAAATATCTTTTCAGTGGTACTGATCCATTGTTCAGAAACAAGTGGATCAGAAGACCCACTGAAAGAAGGTGGACGTTGCCTCATGAAGGACTTAATAAAATATTGTTCCCTTCTCTGCTCATTTGGAAGTCCAGAATGATTCATAGCTTGTGTAAGTATAGCAATAAGATTTTGCACTCCATCTCCCATAACATTTGTTTGTTCAGGAGGACAATCATTGCATTGTCCATTTCATTGATCAACACGGTTCCTTCGGGTTCCAGCCATCATCTAAAACCCAAAAAGAATAGTGTGAGAGGCAAAAATCATGCTAGGGAAAACAACATAATAAAGGGGGAGTACCTTCAATATCTAACATCTTAGGTTTAATTCTATGATCGTTAGCGTAGTTCTAATACTATAACCTATACGTATACTTAACCTTAGGGACATCCCTAGACATACCGTAGAAATATCTCTAGGGATCTCACTAACGTTTTTGCATCCTAGTTTACAAAGGTTGACTAAACCTTTCCTCTGATACCAACTGTAGAGACACGTATCTTGACGTACATGGACATTACATTACATTTGAGTAATACTTAGTACATAACAAAAACACACACACAAGGATCGTAATAGTTTAGTGTCTTTGGAAACTCGGAACGTAATCTTCTAATCGTGGTGAAAGATCTTCAATATTTCCCATAAAGATCTTCCCTTTTTTTACCTAAAACCTTTCTTTGTATCCTGGGGAAAAGAAAACATAAAAGGGTGAGCTCAAATGCTCAGTAAGGGTAAACAAAAGAAAATCAATCACATCATATTCATAAGAACATAACTTTTGGAAATCTTAACCTGCAAAAGAGAGCATAATTTCATAACATGGTATAAATCATAGTAGTGAAATGAAATCCCAATAAGCATAACTTAAAACATGAAACTTTGTGTCATACACACATAATCATAGAGAATCATTTCTTGTTAGTCATGACTCATTGCCAAGACTATCTTAGTGGACAAAGTCCCTTTCTGAATCGAGTAACCCTCGTTCCAGTCCTGTTTCACTGAACCGGTATAACCTACCATTCCAACCATGTCTATCTCATGAGATATAAAATCTTTACCCAATGCATTGGAGGGAGATATAGGTCCCACCCATCTCATAATGATACCATTCTTATGTGTGCCACAAAATCATAAATCATACATCATTTCATAACCCATGTAATAAAAAAGGGATTCTTAAACAACATGACATCATAAAACCATTCATATTAGATAAAGGAATTCATAAACATAATTCCATCACAACATAGTCAAATCAATGTAAAAATATGGATAGAAACAGAACCCTTTATTATCTTAGATGGAAAATAATTTTGATAAAACACTTGAAATGAATTCTTGAGGAAAATATCCTTTCTTCTTCAAAATCAATTTCTTTTCACAAAACATCATGCAATTTTAAAAGAAAGAGATTTTATTAAAAATAGTCATGAAATATTTTGGAGGAAGCTTCATGAAAATAAGGCTTTATAAAACCATAAAAATCCGTTCGTGCCGTTTAAGTTAAAAAAAACATTCTTCATACTTTTGTCGGAAAAGTCAAAAAGTACCTCGTACGAAAAACGAAAAAATATTCCTTTCATATCCTTTACTAAAAACTATTCTAAGGGTAAAATTAGATTTAAACAATTTTAGGTGGATGGAAATAATATTACATATTGATGAAACATGGATGTGGATGATAAAATACACCCCAGTAAATACTTATGAATAAACAATCTCAGATAAAAATGAGATTGTGATATTTCCCTTACCTTAGGTCCGGTTTTCTTCGTATGTGTCCGAACCTCCTGTATAATGATTTAAATAATGTCATTGAATTATTACAGAATCATATTCATTGTTATGATATCATATATGGTTCACTTATGACATTATATTACCCGTTCTTTTGTAAATTCCATGTTAAAGAAGCGTTTTGGGTAAAATCGTTTCATTTATCGTAGGTGTTTTGACTTGTTGTTCTTGACATTATTATTACTTATATCATGATCTAAATACTTCCAGAATATAAAATATGATTTATATATCATATATATTCAGTATATATATATATATAATAGATCGATAAATGAAATGAAAAACACCGTTCATGGAGACGGTAGTCCGTACGTACGCACGCGCGGTGATTTCTTTTTCCGTAGGTTGGATAGATGGTGAAATAGGGTTGTTTAATACTTATAATAACATATCAGTATATGAGTGATACTGATGTTATTACTTCATAATGAAACAACCTAATAAGAAGAAGTGGAAGAAGAAATAAAGATGAAAGAATTGGTAACGGTAATTACCTCTTCTTTGAAGCGCCTCTTTGAGACCTCCTCTTAGGGCACTAAAATTTGTCTTTGAGGAAGACCAGAACCTCTAGGATGTTTCTAGGGAAGTGGAGAGGAGATTTTGGTAGGTTTTGGCCGAGCTTGAGTGCTCAAATTGGTGTGAGGAGGAGGGGGAGGAGGTGTCCTTTTATAAGGGAGGAGAGGGGAACCTTAGGAATATCTCAAAATATTATTTTATATTAAAGTCAAAATCGGTATATAATGGTTCCAAAGGGTCTTATTTCGAAGATAAAGTGGGGATGGGTCTAAATCCTATCAACCAATAGTATTTAGACAAGTTTAGCGTATTATTTTAACCTTATCAATTAGATTTAACTCTAAGTTAAATAATTTAACTTTTACCGTGTCTTTTTGTTTTCTTTCACTATATGGTTAATACACTTACTATAACATGCCAAAAGAACCCCAAATTGTTTATTATTAATATATATATCCTTATCTAAGTCATTTGGCCGAACCTTATATTTTTAGGAATAAAATAACAATTAATAATATAATATTTGATTTAAAACTATTTTGTGTCAGTTTTGACACTATTTGATATATGATTTTTGTGAAAGTCATAACATAATTATATGTTCGAACCAAGTTGCTTAAATCACCAATAATATATCATAGTAACCTAGAAAATTAGTTTAATTCATAAAAAGTCTCAAATTACATTCATTTGAGTATTTATAACATCAATTATGTTAATATTTCCTTAAAAGGGTAATTACTGCATCATTGTTGTGTCATTAATAAATTAATTTATTTAAAGTCTAAAAATTATAAATAAAATATCATTATGTAGGAAATCTTTTTAGCTTTCTAATTAATATTTATAGTAGAATTTATCTTATGTATAACCCCATATTAAAAATGTTTTAGTAAATAAACTTTGATTTTAACTCTTTTAACTCTTCTTTGAATTAAATAGTAATAAATGTCCTAATCTAATCCATGTGGGCCTAAATGGTCATATTTTATTCCTAAGTTTGTTTTTGGTCGAATTACACTTGTCCAATAGAATTAGGACATGTGTTAGGGTAATAATAATATCATTTCTACCCATAATTACCCTATTTACTTTTAACCGTGGTAAAAAAAGTAAAAAGTTATTATTCACCAAAAATTATTTTCATCTCATTGAACCACATTTTACCTACTGACATTAACCGTGTCTCTTGGATTTTTGAAATTCCATTCACAAAAGCGGTAAAATTAAGTTTTATGAAAAATTCAGTTTTTAACCTACCACTTAGTGGTTTCACTATTCATCAAAAATTGAAAGTTTTCAGAAAAATGCCAAAATTTAATCCTAAGCTATATTTCATATTCCGAATTAAAAAATGAAGTATATTTTACCAAATTCATAACATAGAAGTTGCATTAATTAATTTTATAATTAAATCCCGCTGTTAAAATAAATAGCATGTTTTTAGGAAACAAAATATATCAAAAGATTGACACTTGATTATGTCTGGTTTAAATGTGAAATTACAACCAATGACCAACATTGTATTAAATTGTAAAAATATATTCTAAATATACTTTAAAACTACTCAAATTAATAATTTATCACTATTAATTATTTCGATTAAAAAAGTTGTTTTTTAATTATAATTTAGTAATTTTCACTATTCATCAGAATATAAAAGTTATCCGAAATGTACCAAAATTTCACCTTAGGCTAAATTCGATACTCCGAATCCAAAAATGAAATCCATTTTGAAAAATAAAATTTAAAAAATTTCAAAAAGTGGTTATTACTATTCATAACGGCTAGTTTTAATAACATTTTAATAGCATATCGCTGTTTAGTGAAACTCGTTATTGCGTACTACACACGCTATCGAGGAAGGTCGCGATTGCGTGTAATGCAAGGAAAGTCAAGGATGCATGTTGTGAAAGCTCCTTTTGGTGTAGCGTACAACACAAGACATTAATAAAATTAAAAAGAATAGTTTTCATAAAATCTCGGGCTGTTACATTCTACCCCCCTTAAAATGAATTTCGCCCTCGAAATTCGTCGGGGTTATAAATGGTTTACTATTCGAGATTTTCTTTAATAGAAACCCACATCGTAAAAAGGAATACCAAAACTTGGATTTAAAAACTAAAGTATGAAATGTAACGGTTACCCAAATAAACTAATCACTGGGTTTCCACATAGGTGAAAATATGGATATAGAAGAGAAATCTAACCATCATGTTCTGATAGAGAGTGGTAGAGAACATGGCTATGGATAAGCCAGCAATCACAAAGCCATAAATTTGTAATGATCTAAGGTACCATCTGATTCATCAGGTATAAGATCACTAGGACAACATTTTTGGTTTTCAAGATCATTTCCCTAAAGTTGAAAATTCGAATTAGAATAAATACTTACTTTATTTGGTACAATCTCACTCTTGTTCGTGCCTTTAACAATTTCCACTTCATCTCTTAAATAAATGAAGTTGAATTTGTTATTCATGAAGTGTTAGCAGATCATGTGATAGAATGACGGGTCATTACATCTGTCTCAAACAAAAGGTTAAAAAAAATTATATACATAAGTTGATCTATAGTGAGATTAATCATATATGGTTCCTAAAATAGACTTATACTTCATATATCATACTGCTTAATATAATAAAACTAGTTTCTACTAAACAGAGACTTCCTGTAGGCCAGTGGTAGGCGATAAAGGCCTGTCGCACTTCGGTTGTGGGTTCGATTCCCACATCCTTGTCCGACGCGATGGGTTGTCGCCCGTCCTGCAGGTTGTCCTTTTTCTAAAACTATATTACTATAACATCCCATCAATAATATCGAGAAAAATTCGATCCTTAAACAATACTAACATATGTTCAACATAATCCATTCCAATCTTTAGGCTTATCCATAATACTGCAGTCCACTCTCATAACATAGTAAAAATGATTACCAGAGATTTAACACCATCGTCGATCCCCATATATCATAAGATATGTTTTGTTGGTCACATTCCAAACATTCAATGTCCTTAATCATGTATTCTCTTGAATACCCATTTAACCTTAATGAAATCATGAATGAAGTTAAAAGTTAACACTTTCCACATACCAAAATCCAAAAATTCTATATACTCAAACCATGATATCACTTAGTTCCTTATATCAATTATGAGCTCATGAATACTATTAAACATTTCATTTTCTCGTTTTCCCTTCATTATGCGCATATCATCTTATTTACAAAAAATATCTCAATCACTTTGAATACCACATCAATAAATATTGCAATACTCAATGATACAACATTATTTTGGAATCCCATTACATAAACACTTAATCATTCCACCACATCATTATCATATTCAACATCCCCAATGGTGATCGCATGTGACTTCCCTTTGTCCTTTTCCTTCAGTGGTTGCTCATGTTGATCATCACTAACCCTTGGATTAGGGCATTTATTAGCATAATGCCCCATTTCCTTGCACTTGAAGCATTGAAGTGTTGGTGGTGCGTTCTATGTAGTGTTTGCTTTATTCACATCATTAGAAACCCTTTTTCCATTACTTCGACACTTATTTGCTCGATGACCTTCTTTTCCACACTTAAAACATTTTCTAGTCCCTTTAAGACAATCTCCACCATGCTTCTTTCCACACTTTGTGCATAAGGAAACATTCATCTTCTTTTCACCATTATTCTGAGATTTCTCCTTGAACTCCATCTTTCGTTTCTTATCAAAACCATGAGATGGATATGTAACACCAACTTCCATTTCTACCTTTATAGCACAACGCAAAATTTCCTCATAGCTACTGAAGTCTCTTATAGCTAATTCCCTTCGAAGAATTGGTTTTAAGCCACTGAAAAATCGATCAACTTTGCTTTCAGGTTGGATGATAATGCCAGATGCATACCTTGAAAGTCTTGTAAAATTCTCTTCGTATATACCAACAGATTCATCATCCTTTTGCTTTAGTTCAAGAAACTCCTTCTCTATCTTTGTTCGAAGAATACGAGGGAAGTACTTATTGAAAAATAAGTTCTTGAACTCGTCCCATTCCATGGACTCAATTTCATCTCTTTGACTTGTATTCTTGATAAGATTCCACCATTGATCAGCTTCACCTTCCAAATGATATACTGCTAAGATGACTTTATCATGTTCAGAACATTGAAGAACTGAAAATATCTTTTCAGTGGTACTGATCCATTGTTCAGAAACAAGTGGATCAGAAGACCCACTGAAAGAAGGTGGACGTTGCCTCATGAAGGACTTAATAAAATATTGTTCCCTTCTCTGCTCATTTGGAAGTCCAGAATGATTCATAGCTTGTGTAAGTATAGCAATAAGATTTTGCACTCCATCTCCCATAACATTTGTTTGTTCAGGAGGACAATCATTGCATTGTCCATTGCATTGATCAACACGGTTCCTTCGGGTTCCAGCCATCGTCTAAAACCCAAAAAGAATAGTGTGAGAGGCAAAAATCATGCTAGGGAAAACAACATAATAAAGGGGGAGTACCTTCAATATCTAACATCTTAGGTTTAATTCTATGATCGTTAGCGTAGTTCTAATACTATAACCTATACGTATACTTAACCTTAGGGACATCCCTAGACATACCGTAGAAATATCTCTAGGGATCTCACTAACGTTTTTGCATCCTAGTTTCCAAAGGTTGACTAAACCTTTCCTCTGATACCAACTGTAGAGACACGTATCTTGACGTACATGGACATTACATTACATTTGAGTAATACTTAGTACATAACAAAAACACACACACAAGGATCGTAATAGTTTAGTGTCTTTGGAAACTCGGAACGTAATCTTCTAATCGTGGTGAAAGATCTTCAATATTTCCCATAAAGATCTTCCCTTTTTTTACCTAAAACCTTTCTTTGTATCCTGGGGAAAAGAAAACATAAAAGGGTGAGCTCAAATGCTCAGTAAGGGTAAACAAAAGAAAATCAATCACATCATATTCATAAGAACATAACTTTTGGAAATCTTAACCTGCAAAAGAGAGCATAATTTCATAACATGGTATAAATCATAGTAGTGAAATGAAATACCAATAAGCATAACTTAAAACATGAAACTTTGTGTCATACACACATAATCATAGAGAATCATTTCTTGTTAGTCATGACTCATTGCCAAGACTATCTTAGTGGACAAAGTCCCTTTCTGAATCGAGTAACCCTCGTTCCAGTCCTGTTTCACTGAACCGGTATAACCTACCATTCCAGCCATGTCTATCTCATGAGATATAAAATCTTTACCCAATGCATTGGAGGGAGATATAGGTCCCACCCATCTCATAATGATACCATTCTTATGTGTGCCGCAAAATCATAAATCATACATCATTTCATAACCCATGTAATAAAAAAGGGATTCTTAAACAACATGACATCATAAAACCATTCATATTAGATAAAGGAATTCATAAACATAATTCCATCACAACATAGTCAAATCAATTTAAAAATATGGATAGAAACAGAACCCTTTATTATCTTATATGGAAAATAATTTTGATAAAACACTTGAAATGAATTCTTGAGGAAAATATCCTTTCTTCTTCAAAATCAATTTCTTTTCACAAAACATCATGCAATTTTAAAAGAAAGAGATTTTATTAAAAATAGTCATGAAATCTTTTGGAGGAAGCTTCATCAAAATAAGTCTTTATAAAACCATAAAAATCCGTTCGTGCCGTTTAAGTTAAAAAAAACATTCTTCATACTTTTGTCGGAAAAGTCAAAAAGTACCTCGTACGAAAAACGAAAAAATATTCCTTTCATATCCTTTACTAAAAACTATTCTAAGGGTAAAATTGGATTTAAACAATTTTAGGTGGATGGAAATAATATTACATATTGATGAAACATGGATGTGGATGATAAAATACACCCCAGTAAATACTTATGAATAAACAATCTCAGATAAAAATGAGATTGTGATATTTCCCTTACCTTAGGTCCGGTTTTCTTCGTATGTGTCCGAACCTCCTGTATAATGATTTAAATAATGTCATTGACTTATTACAGAATCATATTCATTGTTATGATATCATATATGGTTCACTTATGACATTATATTACCCGTTCTTTTGTAAATTCCATGTTAAAGAAGCGTTTTGGGTAAAATCGTTTCATTTATCGTAGGTGTTTTGACTTGTTGTTCTTGACATTATTATTACTTATATCATGATCTAAATACTTCCAGAATATAAAATATGATTTATATATCATATATATTCAGTATATATATATATATAATAGATCGATAAATGAAATGAAAAACACCGTTCATGGAGACGGTAGTCCGTACGTACGCACGCGCGGTGATTTCTTTTTCCGTAGGTTGGATAGATGGTGAAATAGGGTTGTTTAATACTTATAATAACATATCAGTATATGAGTGATACTGATGTTATTACTTCATAATGAAACAACCTAAGAAGAAGAAGTGGAAGAAGAAATAAAGATGAAAGAATTGGTAACGGTAATTACCTCTTCTTTGAAGCGCCTCTTTGAGACCTCCTCTTAGGGCACTAAAATTGGTCTTTGAGGAAGACCAGAACCTCTAGGATGTTTCTAGGGAAGTGGAGAGGAGATTTTGGTAGGTTTTGGCCGAGATTGAGTGCTCAAATTGGTGTGAGGAGGAGGGGGAGGAGGTGTCCTTTTATAAGGGAGGAGAGGGGAACCTTAGGAATATCTCAAAATATTATTTTATATTAAAGTCAAAATCGGTATATAATGGTTCCAAAGGGTCTTATTTAGAAGATAAAGTGGGGATGGGTCTAAATCCTATCAACCAATAGTATTTAGACAAGTTTAGCGTATTATTTTAACCTTATCAATTAGATTTAACTCTAAGTTAAATAATTTAACTTTTACCGTGTCTTTTTGTTTTCTTTCACTATATGGTTAATACACTTACTATAACATGCCAAAAGAACCCCAAATTGTTTATTATTAATATATATATCCTTATCTAAGTCATTTGGCCGAACCTTATATTTTTAGGAATAAAATAACAATTAATAATATAATATTTGATTTAAAACTATTTTGTGTCAGTTTTGACACTATTTGATATATGATTTTTTTGAAAGTCATAACATAATTATATGTTCGAACCAAGTTGCTTAAATCACCAATAATATATCATAGTAACCTAGAAAATTAGTTTAATTCATAAAAAGTCTCAAATTACATTCATTTGAGTATTTATAACATCAATTATGTTAATATTTCCTTAAAAGGGTAATTACTGCATCATTGTTGTGTCATTAATAAATTAATTTATTTAAAGTCTAAAAATTATAAATAAAATATCATTATGTAGGAAATCTTTTTAGCTTTCTAATTAATATTTATAGTCGAATTTATCTTATGTATAACCCCATATTAAAAATGTTTTAGTAAATAAACTTTGATTTTAACTCTTTTAACTCTTCTTTGAATTAAATAGTAATAAATGTCCTAATCTAATCCATGTGGGCCTAAATGGTCATATTTTATTCCTAAGTTTGTTTTTGGTCGAATTACACTTGTCCAATAGAATTAGGACATGTGTTAGGGTAATAATAATATCATTTCTACCCATAATTACCCTATTTACTTTTAACCGTGGTAAAAAAAGTAAAAAGTTATTATTCACCAAAAATTATTTTCATCTCATTGAACCACATTTTACCTACTGACATTAACCGTGTCTCTCGGATTTTTGAAATTCCATTCACAAAAGCGGTAAAATTAAGTTTTATGAAAAATTCAGTTTTTAACCTACCACTTAGTGGTTTCACTATTCATCAAAAATTGAAAGTTTTCAGAAAAATGCCAAAATTTAATCCTAAGCTATATTTCATATTCCAAATTAAAAAATGAAGTATATTTTACCAAATTCATAACATAGAAGTTGCATTAATTAATTTTATAATTAAATCCCGCTGTTAAAATAAATAGCGTGTTTTTAGGAAACAAAATATATCAAAAGATTGACACTTGATTATGTCTGGTTTAAATGTGAAATTACAACCAATGACCAACATTGTATTAAATTGTAAAAATATATTCTAAATATACTTTAAAACTACTCAAATTAATAATTTATCACTATTAATTATTTCGATTAAAAAAGTTGTTTTTTAATTATAATTTAGTAATTTTCACTATTCATCAGAATATAAAAGTTATCCGAAATGTACCAAAATTTCACCTTAGGCTAAATTCGATACTCCGAATCCAAAAATGAAATCCATTTTGAAAAATAAAATTTAAAAAATTTCAAAAAGTGGTTATTACTATTCATAACGGCTAGTTTTAATAACATTTTAATAGCATATCGCTGTTTAGTGAAACTCGTTATTGCGTACTACACACGCTATCGAGGAAGGTCGTGATTGCGTGTAATGCAAGGAAAGTCAAGGATGCATGTTGTGCAAGCTCCTTTTGGTGTAGCGTACAACACAAGACATTAATAAAATTAAAAAGAATAGTTTTCATAAAATCTCGGGCTGTTATATTCTACCCCCCTTAAAATGAATTTCGCCCTCGAAATTCGTCGGGGATATAAATGGTTTACTATTCGAAAGTTTCTTTAATAGAAACCCACATCGTAAAAAGGAATACCAAAACATGGATTTAAAAACTGAAGTATGAAATGTAACGATTACCCAAATAAACTAATCACTGGGTTTCCACATAGGTGAAAATATGGATATGGAAGAGAAATCTAACCATCATGTTCTGATAGAGAGTGGTAGAGAACATGGATATGGATAAGACAGCAATCACAAAGCCATAAATTTGTAACGATCTAAGGTACCATCTGATTCATCAGGTATAAGATCACTAGGACAACATTTTTGGTTTTCAAGATCATTTCCCTAAATTTGAAAATTTGAATTAGAATAAATACTTACTTTATTTGGTACAATCTCACTGTTGTTCGTGCCTTTAACAATTTCCACTTCATCTCTTAAATAAATGAAGTTGAATTTGTTATTCATGAAGTGTTAGCAGATCATGTGATAGAATGATGGGTCATTCCATCTGTCTCAAACAAAAGGTTAAAAAAAATTATATACATAAGTTGATCTATAGTGATATTAATCATATATGGTTCCTAAAATAGACTTATACTTCATATATCATACTGCTTAATATAATAAAAATAGTTTCTGCTAAACAGGGACTTCCTGTAGGCCAGTGGTAGGCGATAAAGGCCAGTCGCACTTCGGTTGTGGGTTCGATTCCCACATCCTTGTCCAACGCGATGGGCTGTCGCCCGTCCTGCAGGTTGTCCTTTTTCTAAAACTATATTACTATAACATCCCATCAATAATATCGAGAAAAATTCGATCCTTAAACAATACTAACATATTTTCAACATAATCCATTCCAATCTTTAGGCTTATCCATAATACTGCAGTCCACTCTCATAACATAGTAAAAATGATTACCAGAGATTTAACACCATCGTCGATCCCCATATATCATAAGATATGTTTTGTTGGTCACATTCCAAACATTCAATGTCCTTAATCATGTATTCTCTTGAATACCCATTTAACCTTAATGAAATCATGAATGCAGTTAAAAGTTAACACTTTCCACATACCAAAATCCAAAAATTCTATATACTCAAACCATGATATCACTTAGTTCCTTATATCAATCATGAGCTCATGAATACTATTAAACATTTCATTTTCTCGTTTTCCCTTCATTATGCGCATATCATCTTATTTCCAAAAAATATCTCAATCACTTTGAATACCACATCAATAAATATTGCAATACTCAATGATACAACATTATTTTGGAATCCCATTACATAAACACTTAATCATTCCACCACATCATTATCATATTCAACATCGCCAATGGTGATCGCATGTGACTTACCTTTGTCCTTTGCCTTCAGTGGTTGCTCATGTTGATCATCACTAACCCTTGGATTAGGGCATTTATTAGCATAATGCCCCATTTCCTTGCACTTGAAGCATTGAAGTGTTGGTGGTGCGTTCTCTGTAGTGTTTGCTTTATTCACATCATTAGAAACCCTTTTTCCATTACTTCGACACTCAGTTGCTCGATGACCTTCTTTTCCACACTTAAAACATTTTCTAGTCCCTTTAAGACAATCTCCACCATGCTTCTTTCCACACTTTGTGCATAAGGAAACATTCATCTTCTTTTCACCATTATTCTGAGATTTCTCTTTGAACTCCATCTTTCGTTTCTTGTCAAAACCATGAGATGGATATGTAACACCAACTTCCATTTCTACCTTGATAGCACAACGCAAAATTTCTTCATAGCTACTGAAGTCTCTTATAGCTAATGCCCTTCGAAGAATTGGTTTTAAGCCACTGAAAAATCGATCAACTTTGCTTTCAGGTTGGATGATAATGCCAGATGCATACCTTGAAAGTCTTGTAAAATTCGCTTCGTATATACCAACAGATTCATCATCCTTTTGCTTTAGTTCAAGAAACTCCTTCTCTATCTTTGTTCGAAGAATACGAGGGAAGTACTTATTGAAAAATAAGTTCTTGAACTCGTCCCATTCCATGGACTCAATTTCATCTCTTTGCCTTGTATTCTTGATAAGATTCCACCATTGATCAGCTTCACCTTCCAAATGATATACTGCTAAGATGACTTTATCATGTTCAGAACATTGAAGAACTGAAAATATCTTTTCAGTGGTACTGATCCATTGTTTAGCAACAAGTGGATCAGAAGACCCACTGAAAGAAGGTGGACGTTGCCTCATGAAGGACTTAATAAAATATTGTTCCCTTCTCTGCTCATTTGGAAGTCCAGAATGATTCATAGCTTGTGTAAGTATAGCAATAAGATTTTGCACTCCATCTCCCGTAACATTTGTTTGTTCATGAGTACAATCATTGCATTGTCCATTTCATTGATCAACATGGTTCCTTCGGGTTCCAGCCATCGTCTAAAACCCAAAAAGAATAGTGTGAGAGGCAAAAATCATGCTAGGGAAAACAACATAATAAAGGGGGAGTACCTTCAATATCTAACATCTTAGGTTTAATTCTATGATCGTTAGAGTAGTTCTAATACTATAACCTATACGTATACTTAACCTTAGGGACATCCCTAGACATACCGTAGAAATATCTCTAGCGATCTCACTAACGTTTTTGCATCCTAGTTTCCAAAGGTTGACTAAACCTTTCCTCTGATACCAACTGTAGAGACCCGTATCTTGACGTACATGGACATTACATTACATTTGAGGAATACTTAGTACATAACAAAAACACACACACAATGATCGTAATAGTTTAGTGTCTTTGGAAACTCGGAACGTAATCTTCTAATCGTGGTGAAAGATCTTCAATATTTCCCATAAAGATCTTCCCTTTTTTTACCTAAAACCTTCCTTTGTATCCTGGGGAAAAGAAAACATAAAAGGGTGAGCTCAAATGCTCAGTAAGGGTAAACAAAAGAAAATCAATCACATCATATTCATAAGAACATAACTTTTGGAAATCTTAACCTGCAAAAGAGAGCATAATTTCATAACATGGGATAAATCATAGTAGTGAAATGAAATCCCAATAAGCATAACTTAAAACATGAAACTTTGTGTCATACACACATAATCATATAGAATCATTTCTTATTAGTCATGACTCATTTCCAAGACTATCTTAGTGGACAAAGTCCCTTTCTGAATCGAGTAACCCTCGTTCCAGTCCTGTTTCACTGAACCGGTATAACCTACCATTCCATCCATGTCTATCTCATGAGATATAAAATCTTTACCCAATGCATTGGAGGGAGATATAGGTCCCACCCATCTCATAATGATATCATTCTTATGTGTGCCACAAAATCATAAATCATACATCATTTCATAACCCATGTAATAAAAATGGGATTCTTAAACAACATGACATCATAAAACCATTCATATAAGATAAAGGAATTAATAAACATAATTCCATCACAACATAGTAAAATCAATGTAATAATATGGATAGAAACAGAACCCTTTATTATCTTAGATGGAAAATAATTTTGATAAAACACTTGAAATGAATTCTTGAGGAAAATATCCTTTCTTCTTCAAAATCAATTTCTTTTCACAAAACATCATGCAATTTTAAAAGAAAGAGATTTTATTAAAAATAGTCATGAAATCTTTTGGAGGAAGATTCATGAAAATAAGGCTTTATAAAACCATAAAAATCCGTTCGTTCCGTTTAAGTTAAAAAAACATTCTTCGTACTTTTGTCGGAAAAGTCAAAAAGTACCTCGTACGAAAAACGAAAAAATATTCCTTTCATATCCTTTACTAAAAACTCATAGAAGGGTAAAATTGGATTTAAACAATTTTAGGTGGATGGAAATAATATTACATATTGATGAAACATGGATGTGGATGATAAAATACACCCCAGTAAATACTTATGAATAAACAATCTCGGATAAAAATGAGATTGTGATATTTCCCTTACCTTAGGTCCGATTTTCTTCGTATGTGTCCGAACATCCTGTATAATGATTTAAATAATGTCATTGACTTATTAAAGAATCATATTCATTGTTATGATATCATATATGGTTCACTTATGACATTATATTACCCGTTCTTTTGTAAATTCCATGTTAAAGAAGCGTTTTGGGTAAAATCGTTTCATTTATCGTAGGTGTTTTGACTTGTTGTTCTTGACATTATTATTACTTATATCATGATATAAATTCATCCAGAATATAAAATATGATTTATATATCATATATATTCATTATATATATATATATATATAATAGATAGATAAATGAAATGAAAAACACCGTTCATGGAGACGGTAGTCCGTACGTACGCACGCGCGGTGATTTCTTTTTCCGTAGGTTGGATAGATGGTGAAATAGGGTTGTTTCATACTTATAATAACATATCATTATATGAGTGATACTGATGTTATTACTTCATAATGATACAACCTAAGAAGAAGAAGTGGAAGAAGAAATAAAGATGAAAGAATTGGTAACGGTAATTACCTCTTCTTTGAAGCGCCTCTTTGAGACCTTCTCTTAGGGCACTAAAATTGGTCTTTGAGGAAGACCAGAACCTCTAGGATGTTTCTAGGGAAGTGGAAAAGAGATTTTGGCAGGGTTTGGCCGAGCTTGAGTGCTCAAATTGGTGTGAGGAGGAGGGGGAGGAGGTGTCCTTTTATAAGGGAGGAGAGGGGCACCTTAGGAATATCTCAAAATATTATTTTATATTAAAGTCAAAATCGGTTTATAATGGTTCCAAAGGGTCTTATTTCGAAGCTAAAGTGGGGATGGGTCGAAATCCTATCAACCAATATGATTTAGACAAGTTTAGGGTATTAGTTTAACCTTATAAATTAGATTTAACTCTAAGTTAAATAATTTAACTTTTACCGTGTCTTTTTGTTTTCTTTCACTATATGGTTAATACACTTACTATAACTTGCCAAACGAACCCCAAATTGTTTATTATTAATATATATATCCTTATCTAAGTCATTTGGCCGAACCTTATATTATTAGGAATAAAATAACAATTAATAATATAATATTTGATTTAAAACTATTTTGTGTCAATTTTAACACTATTTGATATATGATTTTTGTGAAAGTTATAACATAATTATATGTTAGAACCAAGTTGATTAAATCACCACTAATATATCATAGTAACCTAGATAATTAGTGTAATTCATAAAAAGTCTCAAATTACATTCATTTGAGTATTTATAACATCAATTATGTTAATATTTCCTTAAAAGGGTAATTACTGCATCATTGTTGTGTCATAAATAAATTAATTTATTTAAAGTCTAAAAATTATAAATAAAATATCATTATGTAGGAAATATTTTTAGCTTTCTAATTAATATTTATAGTCTAATTTATCTTATGTATAACCCCATATTAAAAATGTTTTAGTAAATAAACTTTGATTTTAACTCTTTTAACTCTTCTTTGAATTAAATAGTAATAAATGTCCTAATCTAATCCAAGTGGGCCTAAATGGTCATATTTTATTCCTAAGTTTGTTTTTGGTCGAATTACACTTGTCCAATAGAATTAGGACATGTGTTAGGGTAATAATAATATCATTTCTACCCATAATTACCCTATTTACTTTTAACCGTGGTAAAAAAAGTAAAAAGTTACTATTCACCAAAAATTATTTTCATCTCATTGAACCACATTTTACTTACTGACATCAACCGTGTCTCTCGGATTTTTGAAATTCCATTCACAAAAGCGGTAAAATTAAGTTTTATGAAAAATTCAGTTTTTAACCTACCACTTAGTGGTTTCACTATTCATCAAAAATTGAAAGTTTTCAGAAAAATGCCAAAATTTAATCCTAAGCTATATTTCATATTCCGAATTCAAAAATGAAGTCTATTTTACCAAATTCATAACATAGAAGTTGCATTAATTAATTTTATAATTAAATCCCGCTGTTAAAATAAATAGCGTGTTTTTAGGAAACAAAATATATCAAAAGATTGACACTTGATTATGTCTGGTTTAAATGTGAAATTACAACCAATGACCAACATTGCATTAAATTGTAAAAATATATTCTAAATATACTTTAAAACTACTCAAATTAATAATTTATCACTATTAATTATTTCGATTAAAAAAGTTGTTTTTTAATTATAATTTAGTAATTTTCACTATTCATCAGAATATGAAAGTTATCCGAAATGTACCAAAATTTCACCTTAGGCTAAATTCGATACTCCAAATCCAAAAATGAAATCCATTTTGAAAAATAAAATTTACAAAATTTCAAAAAGTGGTTATTACTATTCATAACAGCTAGTTTTAATAACATTTTAATAGCATATCGCTGTTTAGTGAAACTCGTTATTGTGTACTACACACGCTATCGAGGAAGGTCGCGATTGCGTGTAATGCAAGGCAAGTCAAGGATGTGTGTTGTGCAAGATCCTTTTTGTGTAGCGTACAACACAAGACATTAATAAAATTAAAGAGAATAGTTTTCATAAAATCTCGGGCTGTTACAGCTGTCATCCTAGATGGAAAATTATTTTGAAAGATCACTTGAAACATTTCTTGAGGAAAATAAACTTTTCACTTTGAAAACAACTTTTTTTAAAATAAAAAATCATAAAACATTTTCAAAATACTTTTATTTGAAAATAAACTTTTAAAATTATAATGGAATATTTAAAACATTGTGTGGTCAGGATAGTGATAAATTCAATTCATTTCATACATATTGAAATAAATATTCCTTTCCCATTTTTGGTAAAAGCCAAACAGGCCTTTTTTGGAAAATGATATAAAGATTCATTTTTAAAAAAATTATAAAAAATTAAACCAAGGGTAAAATTTTATTTAAACAATAATTTTTTAGTATTAAAATTTTTCTTTAATTTTTTTTTTTGAAACATGAATATAGAAGTAAAAGGGTTTTCGATTGAAGAGAGAAATAAAGTTTATTTTTATTAAAAAAATTGAACTATTGACTAAATAAAGAGAGTAAAATTAAAGGAAAATATTCATTGTCATGACATAATAGAGGAGAATAAAATTCATGAGTTTCTTAATATATATATCATAAGTTTTTATCATTATAAGCATAAACATAAACAATCCTGATAAATGATGAGATTGTATAATAATACCCTTACCACTTTGGTATCATTTAATCATAAGACCCCGTGAAATAATAACATTAAATGAAACTTCAAACTTCATTATAATAAATAAATTCATCATATTACAGGTCAAAGGGTCTGTATATACACCACATAAAATAAGATAGGTGCATAACACAACATATATCTCAAAGAATGAAAATTGAGACAAAAATCCCTTACTTTAAGTCTTAACTTCCTTAATACACATTCAAACCTCCTATATGATAAATATAAGTTTATTATACATATATTAAATAAAAATAAACATATTTTTAATACCATATATGATTTAATTATGACTTTTTATTACCCATTTATCAATAATTTCTTGTTAAAATCATATTTTCTATGATAATTGCTTTATTTTCATGTATGTTTTGGTTTGTTATTTTTACCCTTTTACATTAATCATGATAAGATAATATATAGAATATTAACCATGATATAAATATCATATATATTAAATATATGTATATATATATATATTTATATTAATCCATTAAAGTTAGATATAGAAAATGAGTTACACTGTTCATAGAGACGATAAGTTGTATGTACACATGAATGTTGTTTCCATTTTCTCAATGGATTTCAATAAAGGAAGTTAAATAATATATAAAGTTTAAAAATTAATTATTATTTAATATATATCACATATGTTCATTAAATTTATCCTTATTACCTTCCATGTAATGTTTTGGTGAAAAATGAATCACATTGCTTCATGAGGCAATAATATGTTGTACACATGAGCGACGTTATCATATCCCCATAGAATGGAAATTAAAAATTAATATGTGATATAATGATTCCATATGAATAATAATATCATAAATATCATATATATAAAATAAATCATCATTATATCTATCCTTGAGAGGTGGTTATGGAAAATGAATAACATCAGTTCATGAGGCGGTAGTTCATCGTACACACGATCGACAGTTTCATTTCCCATTTGAGAGAAGAGAAGAAATATCTAGTCCATTACATTAATATAATAAAATCTCAGTATATGTAATATACTGAGGTAATTATATTTTTTTGGCTTAATAATATTTTAAGGAAGTGGAGGAAGAAATAAAACAAAAATACAAGTTTAAGAATTTTACCTCTTCTTCGGAGATTCTCTTTAGGTTTATACCTAAATCTTTATTATGAGGGTTTAATGATACAAATAATGCCTAAATTATGATATTAAGGAATTAATTAATTTAATATGGTATTTATTTTCTGAACTAATGGGTTTTTTAAGTGTGAAGATGATAGGAGAGGGGTGTCCTTTTATAAGTGGGGGAGAGGACACACATGGAATTTTAGAAAACAATAAAGTGTAACCACGTTTTTCACATGAAAAAAGGATAAAAGATGGGTTATTATAAAACCTTATAGAATATAAGGTCTAAATATTTCTATAAAATTTGTTTTTTGCAATTTTCTAGGTCATTTTACCCCCCTTTTCTTTTTAGTTTAACCCCCCGGTAAACCCATTTTAACCATAACCATAGAAATAAATTATTTTTATTTTTACTATTCATTTTTACCAAAAAATAAATTGAACTTATTATATAATATAAATTTATATTATTCCAAATATGAAATATAATTTTCTAAATTCCATTCATGTAATTGGAATAATTTAATTTAAATTTAAACTCACAGATGCAACGAAAAAGTGGTTTTCCAAAGAGAAAATATTTCAAAAGTTTAAAAAGTTTTTATATCAAATATAAATATAAAATTATTTCCAATGAAATTAATTGGATTAATAAATATATAATTTAAATAATTTTACTTTTAAAATCATATAAAAATTAAATTTATTTTGTAAATTCTTTGAATGAAAATGTAGTTTTTTATAAAAACCAATATTTTAACTATTCACTAAAAAAATTACCTTTACAAAAAATTCTCAAAAAATCCCTCCAAAATAATTTTGAAATTATGATTAAAAAAAATGAAGTTTGTTTTTTAAAATAAATTTTCCAAAATTTTCAAAAAATAATTTTAAAATAAGTGTGAAAAATGTGACAAAATTACTTTTTAGAAAAATACAGTTTTTAAGCATAAAATTGGATTTATTCTTATCTTATGTCTAAAAAAAAAGTTGAATTTTAATAATTTGATTGAATATAATATATATATATATATATATTTCATTAAAATCATACACTAAAATTTATTTTTTTAATTTGTTGAGGTAAAATGTGCTTGTGGGAAAAAAATGGTTTTTTAGAAAAATAATTCCTTTATTTTCAAATAATTATTATTTTCATTTATAATTAATTGGTAGTCAAAGAATTAATTTTATATACATGTGTAAACCATATATTTTTATAATTTATTTAATCATATCCATACCCATCATTCCAAAAGCTATACAATAATTATCATATTAAATAATAATATTATAATAATATGTCGTGTTTCGTTAAAACTCGACGTTGCGTATATAACAAGCTATAAAAGAAATTAAATTTAATAAAAAAAATCATAAAATATTAGGGTGTTATATTCTAGCACCTTAAAATGAATTTTTCCCTCAAAAATCCATCACTTTAATATAAGAAACTAAGTATACTTATTCTTTATTACATCCTCAGGTTCCCACATAGCTTCCTAAAGCTAGTGTTTTTTACATTAAAACTTGGACCAGGTGAGTGGTCTTGTTTCTTAGAAAATTATCTCTACGATCTAGAATCTATATTGGTTGTTTCTCATAATAAATATCGTACTCTATCATTACAACCTCTGAATTAGGTACATGTGATGGATCAAGTATGTACTTCATCGGGAGAGATACATGGAACATGTCATGAACCTAAGAGAGGTTTTGTGGGGTTCCAAATAACAAGATACCATACTGATAAGAGCAAGAATTTTAAAGGTACTAATATACCTAGGGATTATTTTTCCCTTCTTTATTCCATGGAAAAATTTGTATAAACACCTTCTCACTTACATCCAATTCGAGATCATATCAACGATTATCATCAAAACTTTTATGTCGCCTTTGTTCCTCCCTTATATGATTCTGAATAGCACTAACCTTTTCTTCCATTTCTTCATATATCTCAGGTCCCAATATATTTCTTTCTCCAACTTAATTCCATAATGTTGGATCTATACACTTTTTTTCATATAGGGATTCATAAGGATCTATATAAATTCTTCAAGTGAAATTTATTGGTGTAAGAAATCTCAACTAGTGGAAGGTGTTGATCCTAACTACCTTTGAAATATATAGAACAAGATCTTACCATATCCTATAGGGTTTGAATTTTTCTCTCAAACTAGCCATCTTTATAAGGATGATACATAGTGATTAATCTCAACTCTGTATCAAGAGTGTTATGAATACTTATCCATAACTTCAAGGTAAACCTTAGATTCTAATCAGACACAATGGAATGTGGTACTATATGAAACCTTACTGCTTCCTTAATGTATATCCTATAAATTTGATCCAGAGATAAATCTTATAGGATAGTGATTAAGTGTGTTGAATTTGTAAGTTGATTGACTAAAACCCATATAACATGGTTCTATTTAGATATTTAGGGAAGTCTGATGAAAAAATCCATGGTGATATTATCCTATTTCCATTATGTTATAGATAATGGTTAGTAAATCCCCTTAAATATTTGTCTCTCATACTTAACTTGATGACATACCAAACACCAAGATATCTACCCATAAATATATCTCTTTATATAGTCCTATAAGACTCTTTCACATAGGCTAGTGGTAGGCGTTATACCCTTGTCTTCCTTTAGTTGTGGGCTTAAGCCTCAGGATATTGCCATATGTGATAGGTTTTTGCCCGATATGCAGGTTATTCTTTTTCCAAAACTATAAAAAATATAATTCCCAAGTTGTAATAACCCATATTTACTTCAAAATCAAAGATAAGATAAACCCTAAAGGTTACTAATACCTTTAATATTATCCCCAAAATGTAAAGTCAATCTTCCTCAAATAAATTTTTCTCTAAAACATATACAAAACCAAAGGTTAATATTACCATTAATATATCCAAAAATATACTTAATCTTGATAAAAACCCATTAAATACAACCTAAAAGGGGGTGTATAATAATTTGAACTTACGATCAGATTTAAAATAATAAACCCATGATGGTGTACATATCTCTTAATTTAATCATATATGGAGACATATACACTTCCAAAAGATAATTCACCCTTTATTTTTTAAATAAACTCTTATCTTATACAAAAAAATTTCCATTAGAAGCTTGTGTTAATCCTTGCACTGATAGAATATCAAATGTTATTTCATTATTCCAGGATCTATGTAGAGAGAGATAATCAATTCTAAAAATCACATAAAAATTTTTTAAAGGATAAACAATAAAATTTTCATAGGTCTCATTAATGAAAAATCAAACATGAAATTACCAACTAAGGATTGAGAGATAAGTTTCCCCTGAATATCATGATTCACATAATCCATTGTGATTGCATAATTTTTCACTTTATCCTTTATATTCATGGTTATTGTGGCTTACCATCTCCATTATCCCTTGGATTGGGGAACTAATTCACATAATGCTCAAACTCCTTACACTTGAAGCGCTAGAGTGTGGGTGGTGAATTCTATGGATCTTTCTCTATATTTTAATTATTATCTAACATCTTACCATCATTTCGACATTTTACTTCCCAATGACCTTCATTTCCACACTTAAAACATTTATTAGTCCCCTTAATACAATTTTATTCATGTTTCCTACTACACTTTGAGTATAAAAGAAATATCATCTTCTTCTCTTCATGGTTCTTAGTGTTTCCATTAAACTTTATCTTTCTTTTCTTATGAAAAGCATGAGATTTATGGGTAACTTTAATCTTCATTTCCACCTTTGGAGCACATTGAACTATTTCATCATAGCTACCGAAGTCCCTTATGGATAACTCCCTTTGGATACTTGGTTTATATCCATTGAAGAAACGATCAACCTTACTTTTAGGTTGGATAAGAATTCCAGAAGCGTACCTTTAAAGTCTTGTAAATTTTTCCTCATATATACCAATTAATTCAACATACTTATTCTTTATCTCAAGGAATTACATCTCTATTTTTGTTCATATAATACAAGGGAAGTACATATTGAAAAATAAGTTCTTAAACTCATCACACTAGATGGAGTTTCACGACCCGATCCAACGGGGCTCGAGCCGCGACACCCCAAGCCCGCCTCCAATAGGCCAGGGGCTGGCGACCAGCGCCGAGTAGGCTATCACACACATGGGAGGCATAGCCTAAGGTACCTGTACACACGCACCCACAAACACCTCCATGCAACAGTGCAGAGATAAAGAAACTGAAAAGGAAATGCATGCATACATCTATCCCAAACCAGAGTACAGCAGAAGTACAAAAGGGAAAAACAGGGCCCACCAAAGGAGAACTACAAAGCACGTCCAACCTGCTCTGAAGAAGGGGAACGCTGTCACAAACACCCGCCGGAAAGCTCCCTCGGCACAGCTCCGGTAAACACCCCGGTCAACACGCTCACTAAGCTCCGCCTGCTCCGGGTCCACCTGAAACTCCGTCGAAAGGCCTGTGGTCTGCACAAGACACAAACATGTGCGGGCAAATCCCGTGCAGGGGTGAGTATAAACATACTCAGTAGGCACCCCAAAAACCCAAAACCCAAGGGAGCAACTAAAAGGCAACAGTCCGCTCAACCCAGCCAGAGGGAACCCAGACGAGAGAGAAACTCCATCTCGTGACCATCCTCGGCTAAACACAACCAGTCAGCTCAGCTCAACCCAAGTGTATGCCCATACATACACCTAGAACAATCCAGATATACTCAGATCACGCCACAAAGCCACAAGAAGTACCGACCTCGTCACCAGCAACCGTCCACAACCAGGAGAGTACACCACATGATCACTGTCATCCTAGATGACACTCATCCGAGAGATACACTCCATCGGGTCCCAAACAAACATCTCAGACGCTCACCCGAGAGACCACGCTCGTCGGATAACATCACTAAGGAAACATCGTTGAAACAACATAACCACCAAACTCCTCAGAGAGGGGATCGCCGCTAGGGTCTGCTAGGGGATACCAAGACCCACTCCGGTATACGTATCTCACAGATAGGGGATCACTCCCAGGGTCCGTTGGGGGATACCACAACCCGATCTGGAATACGTAGTTCTCACAGATAGGGGATCACACCCAGGACCCGCTGGGGGATACCACAACCCAATCTGGCGCTCGACAGAAGATCCACACTCAGATAGAGGATCATCGTCCATATAAAGATGGTCACGACGATACCGGAACCCTATCTGGTATAACTCGCGATGTAGGGGATCGAACCGATGATGTCGCAACCCTACCGAAACCACGCGCTGAGTAGGGGATCGCATAACCAACGATACCGTAACCCTACTATAAACCACATGCTGAGTAGGGGATCGTATACCCGACGATGCCACAACCCTACTAAGCACAACCCACCGCATTGGGGATCATATTTCTGATGATGCCACAAACCCTACGGGGTTAACCTGCTAGATAGGGGATCGTCGCACATGAATAAGCGGTCACAGCGATACCAAGAACCCGATCTAGGGTAAAGATGCTAGAGGATCCACTCCGGGCCCACCGGAGGGATACCACAACTCTAATAGTTTAAACATCCCATCGAGAGAATCACAAACCCATATGAAGGTTGTGATACCACACGAACCCTCATAGGAACGAACCAAGGGAGAACCCTCAACCATTGCTGGTCCAAACGTCGCTAACCCAAGCGACCCGGCACAACGTCACACTGCGCACCTCCGACGCCAAAACCGAGGCCACCATCGCGTTCCACGCAGAAAAACACGCAGGATAGGCTGTTTACTCGCCCGAAACGGAGCACCGGTAAAAAAGGAACTATTCACCGTAGCTAGCTCATGCGGGGCCCACACAACGATCCCGAAACTCATCGAGTGGACCATACCACGACCATCCCCTCGGAAAAACAAGCGGAATCGACTACTCGCTCGTCCAAAACGGACACCCAGTGAAAAAGGTACTATTCACCGAAGGCCAGCTCGGGTGGGGCCCATGCCTGGATTCCGAAACTCACCAAACGGATTGCACCACGGTGATCCTCTCGGAAAACCACACAGGATTGGCTATTCATCCGCCAAAATCAGACTCCTGGTGCAAAAGCTACGTTTCTCCGCAAATGCCAAAACCCGGCCTCGTGTGGCCCGCACCCCATTCTCAGTCCCAACACCCGGAAAGCATCTCAAAAAGTCCGTCGTACCATCAAGGTCTCAACGCCACTGACGACACGTCAATCGGATTCTCCGGGTAGAAGTTACAACGGCACGAAGTCGTGAAATAATAAATTAATATTATTTTATACGACGTTTCTAACTCCCGGGCCACGATCCCGAATCCTTAAACCCTCAAAGTGAGTTCAAAAGGTCCGTCTCGACGCAAGGAGCGTGTTCCCGCAAACGGCTCGCAAATCGGAGTTACGGTTTGCGAGTTACGGGGGTTTAAAGAACCCCCGGAAAATCCTGGCCGGACCACCGACAGCCTCGCCGGAAACCACCGCGTCGCCGCCCTGCCTTGCCGGATTCCGCCATGGCCGCCGCTGGAATCCGGGATTTCCACCGGAAAACTTCCGGGGACCCCCGGGAGCACCCTGGTGCTCCAAAATCAGACCCGAAACATGTTTCGGAAACCTCGGGATCCAAACTATACAACCCTTATAACGATTTGATGAAAAACAACAAATAAACGGGGTCCCGGATTTCAAAACTCAAACCGCCTACCTCGCGGGCGAAACGCCGACGTTCTGCCTCAGATCCGCGCTCCAGAGCTTCCACTGCGCGCTCCTGGAACGTCCGCCGTCGAATTCTGAGCTCGTGGGCGCTTCGTTTGCTCGATTCGGCGGAGTGGCGGCGAAGAACGGCGAAGAACGCCGAGAGGAACGGTAAGGGGGGGGGGGGCGCTGATATTTATATCAGCAGCCCGCCGGCGCCAAACCCGCCTCGGACCCAACGCCCGATGCGAACAAAAGTAAGGTCACCCCTAGGGTAAACGCGCCGTTATGAACGCAACGGTAGACTCAGATTTTCCATCCGAGACTCCGTTCAGAAGTTATTCGAGCCGACGCTCGCACACTAACTTCACCACTTATTTACGAAAACGCCCCTGGTGGCGTTTCTCACCGCAGGCCCGCGCCCGCAAAGTTTACACCCCGCCTAGGGTAAACGGCACGTTCCGGACACAACCGTTCCCTCAGATTCCCGTTATGAGCTACCGTTTAGGAGATATCACACCCCCGCCACATGCATAGTATAAAAATACTTAATATTTTTATAAAATTAATTCCGGGCACACCGGGCCTTGGAATCGCACGCCGTCTTCGTGCCTAGCTCTGGAATTATTCGTAGAAATATCCCAAAGTCTGACAGGGCCAAAAACCCGAGTCGCTACATCCTCCCCCCCCCCCCCCCCCCGTAGAACTTTTCATCCCCGAAAAGCTCTAAGCACAAGGAAAGCGATCGGACTCTCAACTGGGTCTCACACACCAGTGAGCTCACCAACAAACACCCACACAGGGTCTTACCAACGCCCTGAACAAAATTTGAGCAAGAAACAAAAGGAAAGAGTACCGCTAAACAGTTTCTGACAAACTACTGCAGTAAGTAGAAAAGACACAAGGCGTACCTCTATCCATCAGCGGTGCCTCTAGGTCAACAGCCTCCAGGGCATGCAGCTGTCCTCGCCCTAGACCACCAGCTCCCTGAGCTTGGCGTGGTCCATCTGGGGGTGGGGGTGGTGGCAACTGGTACTGCCTACCACCGCCTCCTACTGCACCAGCTCCGCCGCCCTGCGGACCTCCTTGCTCGAGACGCTGCCTCTGCCAAGGCGGTCCATCGACCGGCTCCCTCTCAGAAGCATGTCGGGTCAGACAATCTCTAGCAAGATGTCCCCGACCGTTGCAAGCGTAACACCGCCTCTCTTACGACTGACCAAAACTGGCCTGCGAGCCCTGTGAGTCATGAGCCTCAGATCCTCCATTCTTGGGTCACCTCCTGATATGTCGGCCACGTCCAGACCCCTGAGTTTGTCGTCGGCTACCAGATGTCGATCTGACCGACGAAGTCTCAGCTCTCGAGTGCCCAGCACTAAAAGACGAGATCTGCTCAGCCAGAAAGCTCTCCACCACCAGCGCTCGCTCTAGCACCCCAGCATAGGTGGGCAGGCACAAGGAAACCACATCTGCTCGGATTTCCCTGCGTAAGCCCTGCTCGAAGGTCCGAGCCCTAAATAACGGGTCTCGAACCATATCTAGGGAGTAGCGCGACAGGTCTGTAAACCTCACTGAGTACTCCGACACATTCATGCTCTCCTGTCAAATCTGTAGAAGCTCCTGGATCCGCACTGACCTCAGCGTCACTGGATAGAACTCTTCCCTGAAGAGCCGCTCAAACTCTGCCCAGGTGAGCGTCTCCTCGTCATGAGACTGTGTCACCAAACTCCACCATCACCCGACAGAACCATGCAGAAGGCTCTCCACTAGGACCACCATCTGATCTGGAGGTGTCCTCACTAGGCGGAAAACTCGGGTGACTGCCTCAAGCTAGTCATCAGCTGCCTGGGGGTCTGGATCACCCCGGAACCTTAGAGGTTGCTGCCTCTGGAACTCGTGCAGCGCACTCAGCCTGCGTGCAACCTCGTCTTGCACTGCCGGCACAACCAGTTGCTCAACAGGTGGTGGCTCAACTAGCAGACCACCTGGAGGTGCAACCTCAGAACTTGCGCCCTGCTCCACAGCCACTACACAGGGCGGGTCATCAGCACAATCATGTTGCGGAACCCTCACTGGCTGTCATCGTGGAGGCATCCTGAAATACATTCAAGATGCACAACAATCAAAGAGTATATCTGGAGAGCTGACTAAAGAAGTACAAGGAAAAACCAAAAACCCAGTCCTATATGATGCATGTACCATTATGTCCCCGCGACCAGTGTACGAATGTCCCCAGTCGAAAGGCAGGTTATCAGAGTCCTGGTGTATGGATACGTCGGCCGCCGCACCAACACTGGAGTCTCTGACCTGAAAGCCGAACTCGAAACACCCTAACACTGCCGCTATGCAACCCAAACCAAACTCACAGCTAGACCATCTACGCTCTGAGATCCCAAAGGTGGAACCTCCTCTGATGCCACTCTGTCACGACCCGACCCAACGGGGCTCGGGCCGCGACACCCCAAGACCGCCTCCAATAGGCCAGGGGCTGGCGACCAGCGTCGAGTAGGCTATCACACACATGGGAGGCATTAGCCTAAGGTACCTATACGCACGCACCCACAAACACCTCCATGAAACAGTGCAGAGATAAAGAAACTGAAAAGGAAATGCATGCATACATCTATCCCAAACCAGAGTACAATAGAAGTACAAAAGGGCAAAACAGGGCCCACCAAAGGAGAACTACAAAGCATGTCCAACCTGCTCTGAAGAAGGGGATCGCTGCCACAAACACCCGCCGGAAAGCTCCCTCAGCATAGCTCCGGTAAACACCCCGATCAACACGCTCACTAAGCTCCGCCTGCTCCGGGTCCACCTGAAACTCCGTCGAAAGGCATGTGGTCTGCACAAGACACAAACATGTGCGGGCAAAGCCCGTGGAGGGGTGAGTATAAACATACTCAGTAGGCACCCTAAAAACCCAAAACCCAAGGGAGAAACTGAAAGGCAACAGTCCGCTCAACCCAGCCAGAGGGAACCTAGACGAGAGAGAAACTCCATCTCGTGACCATCCTCAGCTAAACACAACCAGTCAGCTCAGCTCAACCCAGGTGTATGCCCATACATACACCTTGAACAATCCAGATATACTCAGATCACGCCACAAAGCCACAATAGGTACCGACCTCATCACCAGCAACCGTCCACAACCAGGAGAGTACACCACACGATCACTGTCATCCCAGATGACACTCATCCAAGAGATACGCTCCATCGGGTCCCAAACAAACATCTCAGACGCTCACCCGAGAGACCACGCTCATCGAATAACATCATTGAGGAAACATCGCTGAAACAACATAACCACCAAACTCCTCAGATAGGGGATCGCCGCTAGGGTCCGCTAGGGGATACCAAGACCCACTCCGGTATACGTAGCTCACAGATAGGGGATCACTCCTAGGGTCCGCTGGGGGATACCACAACCCGATCTGGCATACGTAGTTATCACAGATAGGGGATCACACCGAGGATCCACTGGGGGATACCACAACCCGATCTGGCACTCGACAGAAGCTCCACACTCAGATAGAGGATCATCGTCCATATAAAGATGGTCACGACGATACCGGAACCCTATCTGGTATAACTCGCGATGTAGGGGATCGAACCGACGATGCCGCAACCCTACCGAAACCACACGCTGAGTAGGGGATCGCATAACCAACGATATCGTAACCCTACTATAAACCACATGTTGAGTAGGGGATCGTATACCCGACGATGCCACAACCCTACTGAGCACAGCCCACCGCGTAGGGGATCATATTTCCGATGATGCCACAAACCCTACGGGGTTAACCTGCTAGATAGGGGATCGTCGCCCGTGAATAAGCGGTCACAGCGATACTAAGAACCCGATCTATGGTAAAGATGCTAGAGGGTCCACTCCGGGCCCACCGGAGGGATACCACAACTCTAATAGTTTAAACATCCCATCGAGAGGATCACAAACCCATACGAAGGTTGTGATACCACACGAACCCTCGTAGGAACGAACCAAGGGAGAACCCTCAACCACTGCTGGTCCAAACATCGCTAACCCGAGCGACCCACCACAACGTCACATTGCGCACCTGCGACACCAAAAATGAGGCCACCATCGCGTTCCACGTAGAAAAACACGCAGGATAGGCTGTTTACTCACCCGAAATGGAGCACCGGTGAAAAAGGAACTATTCACCGTAGATAGCTCGTGCGGGGCCCACACAACAATCCAAAAACTCATCGAGCGGACCATACCACGACGATCCCCTCGGAAAAACAAGAGGAATCGACTACTCGCTCGTCCAAAACGGACACCCGGTGAAAAAGGTACTATTCACCGAAGGCCAGCTCAGGTGGGGCCCACGCCTGGATTCCGAAACTCACCTAATGGATTGCACCACGGCGATCCTCTCGGAAAACCACACAGGATTGACTATTCATCTGCCAAAATCGGACTCCTGGTGCAAAAGCTGCGTTTCTCCGCAGACGCCAAAACCCAGCCTCGTGGGGCCTGCACCCCGTTCTCAGTCCCAACACCCGGAAACCATCTCAAAAAGTCCGTCGTACCATCAAGGTTTCAACGCCACTGACGACACGTCAATCGGACGCTCCGGGTAGAAGTTACAACGGCCCGAAATCGTGAAATAATAAATTAATATTATTTTATACGACGTTTCTAACTCCCGGGCCACGATCCCGAACCCTTAAACCCTCAAAGTGAGTTCAAAAGGTCCGTCTTGACGCAAGGAGTGTGTCGCCGCAAACAGCTCGCAAATCGGAGTTACGGTTTGCGAGTTACGGGGGTTTAAAGAACCCCCGGAAAATCCTGGGCGGACCACCGCCAGCCTCGCCGGAAACCACCGTGCCGCCGCCGGATTCTACCGCGCCGCCGCCGCCGCTGCCAGAAACTGCCGCCCCGCCGCCGCGCCGCCGCCGCGTCGCCGCCCTGCCTTGCCGGATTCCGCCATGGCCGCCGCCGGAATCCGGGATTTCCGCCGGAAAACTTCCGGGGACCCCCGGGAGCACCCCGGTGCTCCAAAATCAGATCCGAAACATGTTTCGGAAATCTCGGGACCCAAACTATACAACCCTTATAACGATTTGAAGAAAAACAACAAATAAACGGGATACGGGATTTCAAAACTCAAACCGCCTACCTCGCGGGCGAAACGCCGACGTTCTGCCTCAGATCCGCGCTCCAGAGCTTCCACTGCGCGCTCCTGGAACGTCCGCCGTCGAATTCTGAGCTCGTGGGCACTTCGTTTGCTCGATTCGGCGGGGGTGGCGGTGAAGAACGCCGAGAGGAACGGTAAGGGGGGGGGGGGCGCTGATATTTATATCAGCAGCCCGCCGGCGCCAAACCCACCTCGGACTCGACGCCCAATGCGAACAAAAGTAAGGTCACCCCTAGGGTAAACGCGCCGTTCTGAACGCAACGGCGGACTCAGATTTTCCATCCGAGACTCCGTTCAGAAGTTATTCGAGCCGACGCTCGCACACTAACTTCACCACTTATTTACGAAAATGCCCCTGGTGGTGTTTCTCACCGCAGGCCCGCGCCCGCAAAGTTTACACCCCACCTAGGGTAAACAGCACGTTCCGGACGCAACCGTGCCCTCAGATTCCCGTTCTGAGCTACCGTTTAGGAGATATCACACCCCCGCCACGTGCATAGTATAAAAATACTTATTATTTTTATAAAATTAATTCTGGGCACACCGGGCCTCGGAATCACACGCCGTCTTCGCGCCTAGCTCTGGAATTATTCGTAGAAATATCCCAAAGTCTGATAGGGCCAAAAACCTGAGTCGCTACATGGAGTTAATTTCATCATCTTGCATCATATTCTTTATGAGATTACACCATTGATCTACTTCACCTTCCAAATGATAGACAGCCAAAATGAATTTTTAGGTTTTGAACACTGGATAATGGAAAATATCTTTTCAGTGGTACTAATTAATTGTTCATAAATTAATGGATCAATATAACTGCTAAAATATGGTGGACATTGCCTCTTGAAAGAGTAAACAAAATGTTGTTCCCTCATTTTCTCATTTTTAAGTTCAGTATGATTAATATCTTGAGAAATTTTCATGATCATATAAATGAGATTTTTCATTCTAGCTCCCAAACATTTATCTTATCAAGGGGATAATCATTACATTGTCTATTTCATTCACCATTAACATGGTTCCTTAGAGTTTCAACCATTTACTAAAACCAAAATAATGGTGTGAGTAAGAATACTCATAGTAGGAAACCCCATAATCATAAAGAATAATTTATAGGATGTCTAAATCATGGCACCTTCTTTATATTCGGTGCAACCTTAGTCTTAAACTAAGTCATTCATGGTCATTATTTAAATACTTCATGATAGTTCATAAAGAGTTTGTGAATTTCTGAAGCATATACCCCAGGAGTGTCAAACCAAGTGTGTCGTAAGGCCCATTTTCATATACCAGGTATTTATCGAGTCAAGTCGGGTGTCCCTTTTTTTCAGATTTATCATCCCTAGGCACATATGTTCCAGAACCGCATCTACTTATAGTATTTAAATAGGGGTGTATTTCTAGGAAACCACTCACTCTATCCATTACCAATATTCTAGGATATTTTCCTATGTATATAATTATACTTAGACTTATCCTTAGACATATCCCTAGGGATATCACTAAGGTTTTCTCATACTATTTCCCAAAGGTTAACTAAACTTATCTTTTGATACCAACTATAATGACCCAAGATTTTCATATATAGATATTATATCTTTTTAAATTAATATTCATTACATTAAACAAACACATTCCTGGGGATCTTAAATTTATAGTGCCTTTGGAAACATGGATATATAAACAACTGGTTTATAAGAGTTCCACATCATCTCCTATATGGTTCCTCATAAATATCACCCTTATTATACATATAACGCATAAAACCTATCATCATAAGCTAGGGGAAAGAAACATAATAAAGTGTGAGTTTTGATGATCAATAAGGGTAAACAAGGGAAATATGTAAACATACTGTGATAATAATTGTATGAGAACATGAGAATAATATATGAAAACCATACCCCATATATCAAAGATCAAAATCTTAAGTCATGGCATAAAAATTGGAAGTTCATAAGATATAAATCATATGGAAATAAAATAATATGATCAATGATATCATATAATTGACATAAGACATGGAATTATGACATATACATAAGCATAGAAAATCATTTCCATAGTATTCAAGGCTCATTTCCAAGTCTATTATAATGGAATGGGTTAACTCCCCAAATCATCATAGTAGTCAAGGTTCGCTCTCAAGACTATCATAGTGGATGAATCCCCTTACTAAAATATGTTCACTCTCCATTATACTCTTTTTTATCTCATGATATTTCAATCTTTACCCAATGTATTGGAGGGAGATATAGGTCACACCTATTACATAATTAAAATCATATATATGTGTGCCACAATATCATAAAACATTCATCATATCAGAATCCATGAAAAGAAATGGGTTTTATAAAAATTTCATCATAGAATAACCTATGGAAAAGAAACAGGTTTCATAATCATTTCATCATTTCATCTAAGTGTGACCCATGGAAAAATAAGTGGGTTTCATAATCATTTTATAATGGTATAATTCGGGAAAGAGAAATTGGTTTCATAAATATCTTGTCATCATAAACATAAAACATCCAGAGAAAGAATAATAATATTATCCTTGGATCATATCCCCATTAAATCATAAGTAACATCAAATATTGTCATCTTAGTTGTAAAATTATTTTTAAAGATCACATGGAACATTTCTTGAGGAAAATAACCTTTTCACTTTGAAAATAATTTTTTTAAATAAAAAATCATAAAAAATTAAAAATAATCAAAATAATTTTATTTTAAAAGAAACTTTGAAACTTTTAAAGGAATATTAAAAACATTATTTTGTTATGATGGTATGAAATTTTGTTCATGTTGTACACTTTAAAATAAATATTCCATTCACATTTTTAGTAAAAGCCAAACGGGCCTTATTTTGAAAACGACATGAAGATTTATTTTAAAACATTTTTTAAAAAGTAAAAAAATGGTAAAAATGTCTTTAAAAATCATTTTAGAGTATTAAAAACTTTCTTTAAAGATTTTTTTAAAACATGTATATAGAAGAAAAATGTTTCTTGATCAAAGAGAGAAATCAATTTTATTTTTCTTTAAAACATTATTTTAAAATCTTGATTACATAAAGAGAGAAAAATGAATGTAAAACATGAATTTTGCATGAAATAACTAAAGGATAATAAAATTCATGAGTTTATGGAGACATGTATTATAATATTTCATCATTGAAATCATAAACATGAATGATCCTGATAAATGATGAGATTATATCATAAAACCCTTACCACTTTGGTAACGTTGAATCATAAGCCCCAAAAAAGGATAAAATTAAATAAAACATTAAAATATCTTGAGAATAAATAAATTCATGATATTAAAAGTTAAATGGGATGTGTATACATCTCATAAAATAAGATTGGTGTATAACACAACATATGTCACAAAGAAGGCAAATTGAGACAAAAATCTCATGCTTTAAGTATCGACTTCCTTCATGCAAGTTAGAACCTCCAGTATAATAAATATAAGTTTATTATAAATATATTAAAGAACCATAATCATATTTATAATACCATATATGATTTACTTATGAATTTTTATTACCCTTTTATCAATAATTCTTTGTAAAAATTGTGTTTCGAGTAATAACGGCTTCGTTCTTTGTGTATGTTTTGGTTTGGTATTTTTTATACTTTTACTTTGATCATGGTTTAATCATCTAAATAATGTTAAAAATGATATAAATATCATATATATTCATTATATATGTACTTATAGTAATACATTAAATTTAGATATATAAAATGAGTTACACCGTTCTAGGAGACGGTAATCTGTACATACACATGAACGTTGCTTCTATTTTCTCAATGTATCAAAAGAAAGAAAGTTAAATAATATATCACATTACCATATTCATTATTATTTCATATATATCACATATATTTAGTAAATATTTCCTTATTACCTTCCATGTAAAGTGTTATTTAAAAACGAATCACATCACTTCACGAGACGGTAGTCTTCCGTACACACGAACGACGTCATCGTATCCCCATGGAATGGGAATTAAGAATTAATATATGATATCATGATTACAGAAGCATAATAATATCATAAATATTATATAAAAATAATAAATTCATCATTATATCCATCCTTGATCGGTAGTTATTGAAAATGAATAACATCGGTTCGTGAGGCGGTAGTCCGTCGTACACACAATCGATGATTTTGTTTCCCATTTGAGGGAAGAGGAGAAAGATGTAGGTCATTAATTAAAATAATAATATCTTATTATATTTAATATAATTATTTTATTATATTATCATGATTTAATAATATTTTAAGGAGGTATAGGAAGAAATAAAATAAAAACACAAGTTTAAGAACTTTACCTCATCTTCAAAGAGCCTCCTTAGGTTTATACCTAAATCATTCTTATGAGGGTTTCCTAATCAAACTAATGCCTCTAGGATGAAAGGATGGAAGTAATTAATTTAATTGGTTTTGTATTGGCCGAACTAAAGGGTTGTGTAAGTGTGAATAGGAGAGGATAGGGGTGGCCTTTTAAGTGGGGGAGAGTACACGCATGGAAGTTTTTAAAAGAATAAAGTGTACCCACATTTTTGACATGAAAAAAGGATCCAAAATGGGTCATTATATAATCTTATATGTTATAATCTATAAATATATATATATATGGTCATAAAATGGTTTTTGGAAAAAAATTTAGGTTATTCTACCCCTTATCATTTTAGTTTAACTCCCTCATAAACTTGTTTTAACTTTAACTACGGTAATTAATTTTTACTATTTTTACTATTCATTTTAATAAAAAATTAATTTGGAATTATTATATAATATAAATTATTCTGATTAAAAATATATAATCCATTTTTAAAAATTTTATTCATGAAATTGGCATAGTTTAATTTAAAATTAAACATTTAGACAAATGAACAAATGGTTTTCCAAAGAGAAAATTTTCAAAATATTATAATGTTTTTATATCAGAATTAAATATGAAATTGATTAAAATGACCTAAATTGCATTAAAAATATATAATTTTACTAATTTTACTTTTAAAACCATATCAAAATAAAATTTATCCAATAAACTGTTTGAATGAAAAGGAAGTATTTAATAAAAACCAGTATTTTTCATTATTAACTGAAAAATTATCTTTTCAAAATTTCAATCCAAGAAAATTTTGAAATTATTATTAAAAAAATGAAGTTTATTTTTTCAAATAATTTTTCTAAAAGTTTAAAAAATTAATTTTAAAATAAGTGTGCAATATGTGACAAAACATTTTTTTAGAAAAATGTAGTTTTTAAGTGTAAAATTAGATTTATTCTTATCACATTTATAGAAAAAACATAAGATTAATTTTAAACATTTGAATGAATATATAATGTATAAATTTAATTAAAATCATTCAAAAAAATTATTTGTTTAATTTATTATGGTGAAACACATTTGTGTGTAGAAAGATAGTTTTTTATAAAAATGTTTTCTTTATTTTCAAATGCTTCTTGTTTTCATTTATAATTAATTAGACACCAAATAATTCCTTTTATATACATGTGTAAACCATATAATTTCACAATTTATTTAATCTTATTCATACCCATCATTCCAATAGTTAGGTGATAACTATCATGTTAAATAATTTTATTTTAATAGTATGTCGTATTTCGTTAAATCTCAATGTTGTTTGTACCATAAGATATTGAATAAATTAAATTTAATAAAAAAATCATAAAATCTCAAGGTGTTACACATATGTTGTGTCTTGAAACCTTCATCCTCTTATAATTTCACCTTTCACATGGATTTTAACAAATGGTATGCTCTTTTATTATTACCCATAATTCCCCTTCATTTCAATAAGGATTTTATATTTTTGGGCATTCTCCATTTGGTTTAAGGGATTTGGTTTTGTTGGGAGAGAAGATGGAGATCACCAAAGACCTAATTTTTGAATTTCTATAGGATAAAATAGATGGATACATATGTATTGATTCATCCTTGGATATTATTGGAGCTCTGATGAAGCTATACCAAAGCTATGATTCATCTAGATGACTTATAGCACGTAATCAGGTGGGTAAAGAATATAGTGGACTATTCCAAGTTCCAATACATCTATCTTGATCACCAGTAATCTTGGATGAATGATATCACAAAGTAGGTGAGACCAAACCCTAGTAAGGGGGTTTATTCTGATCTTTTCTTTGTTGTTTTCAATTCTTGTTCCTATTTTTTTATATTTATCAGGTGTGTTGTGTTAGTCCATATAATTTATATTACATGCATCAATACCTCGATCTTGAGTTGAACATGATCTTTTGGTTTAGTGAGACCATGGTCTTAAAATACTTTCTCTGGTGTGTCCCCATATTCTTTTTCTTTTTTTATATTGGTTGTACTCCTATTTCTTGCATAGTGATACCTAGATGCCTATGCCCTGTGTATGTGGGTAAATTGACTAAATTATGTAAAAACTTTAGTGTCCTATTTACACTTTATTTTTTATTTTATACCGACCTATTTTTCTAAACATTCTCTCTATCATGATGGATCATGTTTTTTGGATATTTTAGTTTGTTCAAGATATGTTCTTCAGTCTATTTTTTCTTATTTGGAGCAATAAGATTATTGTAATTTTTTACATGAATTTTGTGTATGTTTTATCATATTATTTGATTCTATTCTATTAGAATCATCATGATTTGTCTTCAATTTATGATAATATATTATAATTTTGTTAAATTCATGTCTTGATGTCAATTCCTACTGTATTCAAAATGAAAAACACGATACATTTAATTTTTTAGAATTTTTAGAACCAAAATTAAATCCATAAGTCTTTATTGGTCATTGAATATAGATTTTCTCATAATGAAACCTATAAAAATTGATATCATAGGAAAGTTGGATTTAATTTTTAGTAACAAAATTTTTTGTTTATTATTTTCTTTTTGTAGTATATTACAACATGATTTGTCTTTTGTTTTTTTTAGTTTGGTCTTTTTAATTATATATGGACTTATTTATTTTCTATCTAATTATAAACATTTTTTTATTCTTTCCCTTTTTTCTTATACTAATTTGTTTTGGTTTAATAGTATGAGAAGATTTTGTAGGTGTTGTTTTAGTAATAATATTTTTGATAACTATTGAGGTGTTTCCTAGGTTTTTTATTCCTTATCCTCCATTAGGTTTTAAGGTATCATTGATATCTTTATATTGATCTATAGGATACTCATTTATTATAAAAAAAATAACATTTTGGTGAATTATTTTGGAAGTGTGATCTCCTTAGGTGGATATTTATTTCAATATTATTCATTAAGGATTCTTTTGTGTTTTAATCAGGCTTAATCTGGATTTGGTTTGTTTCCTTTAAGTGAAAATTTTTACAAGCATGTACTGGTTTCAATGTGGTTTTTATTGTCTTTATAAGGGAGGTTTTTATTTTTTAATTATAATCATAGATAATTATAATGATGATAATTTTCCTATGTGGATTCAGGTGGAGAGTAATGTTGATTTGATTATTTCAGTTTTCTATATGTGTGCATGGTGTTATCTCTTACTGTAACTGCAATTAATTTTCTTGAAATGTTTCATATTTTGGTTCATTCAAACTTTGTATCGATATTTTTTTCATGTTTTTGTGTGGGTAATTGGATATTTTTCAACTCTTTAGTTATTTTTAGGCACGGTTGAGAAACTCGGTGGCCTTTTTTGGAGTGAGATTATCTAGAATTGCATGTATGTGATAGTATAAATTAGGTGTGTTAATTTTAATTTAAATTAATTTTGTTTATTAGATAAAATTTAATTATAATTATATATATATTATATTTAGATGTCACTTTATCTAGGAAGGTTTGTATCACCATGATATACATAGAGGAGAATTGGACTAATAGTTTTACTAGGTCTTATTATTGTTACTCTTAGATATTTTTAAACATATATGATTGCATGAGTAAGTAAGTTTATGTTTTTTAGGGATATAAAGTTATTTGGTTAGTGCATTTAATTTTCTTTGTGGAGATTTTTGAAATTTTATTTCATAGTTTCAAAAAATTAAATGCATGTTTTTTATATAATATAATTTAATTTCTTTATGTTTTAATTTATTTATAAATTTAAAATGTTGAACATATTGTTGGTTACATTTTATATGTGGTTGGGTTGTGTTGTTTCTAGAATTATTATTTATTTATATGGGTTTGTTTCATTGTGTCACCTATTAAACCATGTTTTTGGCCCACACTCCTTAGTTTGATCACATAGCTTAATTCTTAAATCCCCATGGATTTCACCTAATCTATTGATTATGGAGAATTGTGTGATCATATTTCCTCTTCATTTGTTTACTCTTGTGTTTATTCGTAGAGTTAATTTGGAGTGGATTACAATCACCTCTTTACTAGTATATTGCAATGGTTCATGTATGCAGTAAAGTTCCTACATGATCTATTCTCTAGATCCTTGTCATGACCCACCCTACAAAACCCCTTCACATAGAAACAATGAAGATGAGTATGGCACACGAAACTTTCTTTAAATACTCCATAGGTTGGAAACTCACACTGAGGGTATTTTTCAAATGTATGAGAGGCATTACCATCATAAATCCTAGGAAAATAAAGTAGAACCACTAATCAACTTCAAATATATATTGAAAAGATTAAAAATTCTCAAACCAAACTATCTCTATAATCCAATGTGCACAATACAATCAAGTAAAATTCAAGACCAACCTCTTAGAACTCCACTCCAACTACCCAAACAATAGAATCCCCAATATACCTACAATTATCCTAAAAACTCAAGAAAATTATAATGGGGTGAGCACTTGGGATTACTTAGTAAGATCATACTTCTAAACAATTCATAATCCATAGGAAATAAGAGTGTCAAGGTATACATGTGTGAAATCAACTAAAAAAATAAAGATGGAATCAATAATAGTGTTTAGAAAAGAAATCATGATCAAGGGTAAATAAAGCGTCTTAGGATATCACAATCTTCATGATTAACTATATCCCTTGAAACCATATCATTATTTAAATTATCTATTATCATTATTCATTGAAAGAAATATCTTTAAAAATTATTATAAAATAATAAAAATGCTATATAAAATCTACCAATGATCTTACTTGTCAGTTCAAAGGAATTTCCAACACAAACTGGTAACAAGCTAATAGGATAACCCCTCACTAACTGACTAGGAATTCTAGAATGAAATGACAATAATATGATCAAAAAATTCAGCATCACCATCCCATCATCATATCAACAACACCAAACCATTACATTATAGCCATAGTTATATTACTATCATTTCATCATATATGTCCACATGAAACATAAACTTGAGCTATTACAAACCCATTATATACATATCATAAACCTTGATCCTTTACAACCCATTTCTACATAACTCCAAATCATATGATCAAAACACATCATATCAAATATCACATCCAAAAAAGATATGATTATTGTAACCATAGATAAAAAATATTTAATAATCAAACAACATGATGGTAAAATATAAATTGATAGCATCACTCCATCATACAAAATATTTTTACCAAGGAAATATTTATTATCACCGTCGAAATTTTCAACTTTCCAATCAGGGAATTTATCTAACTATCATTTGAGTGTTCTATTAATCATCTCTTAAAATTAATATCGATAATAATCCAAACCATTCATTCAATCGCCTCATCATTTATCACATTTATAATTAGATCCATTCCTCAATTAGCATTTCATTTATTTAATTAAGAATCTTACAATATTAAACAATACATCCTTATAATTATTTCATTATTAATCACATTACCAGAATTCAAACCACATTTTATTAACTAATTCATCTAGTTAATTAGGCATAACATTATATTAACTGTCATTTCATTTTATAATTCTACTTTTATATCTATTTAGTTAATTTTAAACATTAACCTGCATATTTGGAAAACTACAACATGCACCTCATAACTTATCTCGCTATCCCTAAAACAAATCCAACCCAAAACTTCAACTTCATGACTTTATAATTCCACATAACCTATTCAATTCCCAAAATTTAACCCACTCAAACATTTCTTATAAAACATTCTAACTAAAACACCTAAACATACCCAACTCTCTAAGAAAACACTTCAACACTTATTCCTTATATTCTAGAACACAACCCATCCTTTAAAAAGAGCAAGCAATATCACCCTAGGAAGGGATAATAGAACTTATACTTTAAAGGTACTCTAAATTCTCACTATTGAAACCAAAACACAAGTAATCATTATAAGTAATGAAAAAACACTTACATGATAGTGAAATCCTATAAATATACCAACAACAACACTCAAATTTACACTTAAAGATTATATTCATCCTTGGATGAACTAAACTGAAAATTTTGAGATGAGGGAGCTATAACTATTGAAACCACATCTAAAAATCATAAATAAATTACCTATAAGATATTAGGATGAATAAACAACACTAATATCATAAACCAACCTCAAAATCTATCTCAATACAATAAATCACAATAATAAATGAACCTAGTCAACTTCAGTGACACCCCAATTCTATAAGTACCCAAATTAAGTTAATTTAATAATTATTTATATTAGTTAATTTTAATTATATATTACCTTTATAATTATATTTCTATTCTAAAAATACATTCTATTACATAAATTTCATTTCCAAATTTACATTTCCATTCTCATTTCCATCTTCTATGCATATTCTAGCACAACATTATTAATATCAATGTAGTAGTAAATATAAATATAAATCACCAAAATAAATATATCAACATGGAATAAAGATATATCTAGTAAACATGGCCAACATATCACTTTTAATCCATAATCAAGTCCAAATATTTTTTAAAAATAATATTTATAAGAAACTATAGTATAATAATATCCTAGTGTAGAAATAAAGAAATCAATAAGGAGAACTATGACAAACAAGGAATAATAAATCTAAAACAATGTAGAATGAATAGACATACAATATCCCATTCCCATAGACCAAAACCCACAACATTTATTCCAAAATAATGGAGTAATAATAACCCCTTATCCTAGGCCAAAAACAACAATACTAATCCTGAGGGAAGAGTATGATAATTAAAATAGATACCCTTTCTCCAAACAAAACCATTTTCACCAAGACTAATGAAAAAGTATGAACTTACTATGTTTGAGAGAAGCCTCATAAGTTCAATAATGGTTTTTTATAAAAGTTTACATTGGTAAAATAAAAGGGTTATAAATTAAGGAATTCTAAGGAAGGGTTTAAGGTAACAAGGTATAAAAGAATTTAGGGAAAACTTTAAGGAAACAAAACATGATAGGAATAAAAGGTACAGGAGAATCATATCAATTGGTAGTAATTTTAGGGGAATCAAGGTGCTTTTAGAATACATTATGATATGATAAGAAAAAAAATTAGGTGATAGAAGAAAATATTATAAATACCCTGCCTTAATGGAGTTTTAGAAACACCATGATAATGGAAGAAAATTGAAGTCGATCACCAACGAACTCACAAGAACCTTTCCTCTATCCATGGATCAAGGAAGAATAGAACACAATAAGATAAGGCATAAAGATCAACCTCAAACATTTTAAACCACTAAGAAAATCACTCAAGTATTCCCATGGTTTAGGTGGATTCAAATGAATAGAAAGAAACCTGGGAGGACACCCGAATTTATAATAAAATTGGAAAGTAAAATCATCATGGTGCAATGCTAAGAATAATGGTGCAATGGATAAGAGTAAAATGAATCTTATTAAATCATGTCATGATCTCCCCCTTATCTACCTTTAAAATCTTATGGATAAGAATATCTAAAACTGAATAATAATGAAGGTCATAATGAAACCTAAGTGATCACATTTCAATTCATGAACTCCTATGATCAATGTCAGGATCCTTATCCTTATCACCTCAAACCCATTGAAACTTAGACCTCGCCATGGTGTAGTGGAAGGTGTCATGGTAAAACATGACTTAGAGAGGTACACTACGGGAAAAATGGGTTTTTGCGACGGGTTATTTTCGACGGGAATAAATCCCGTCGCAAATAGTCCCGTTAAAAACTTATTTGCGACGGGGGTAGTTACCCGTCGCAAATAAATGGGCTTTTGCGACGGGATTGCTTTCCCCGTCGCAAATAGTTTTCCCGCGATGCGCGCCAAATCGCGGGAAAACTATTTTCGACGGGAAAATATTCCCGTCGCAAATAACCGGCGGCGGTAAAAGGTATTTGCGATGGGAATATTTTCCCGTCGCTAATAGTATGTTATTTGCGACGGGTCCCGTCGCAAATAACTATTTACATGTTGACAGTAATAAATGCGGGCTAAGGTATTTGCAACGGGTACCGTCGCAAATACTAGTTTTTGTGACGGGATACCCGTCGCAAATGGGCCCGTCGCAACTAATCTAACCTATAAATACCCCCATCCGTTTTTTTCAAATCATTCTCATTCTCTATCTCCTCCTGCTCTCAAACTTTTGTTTCTAAAGTTGAGTTTTTCTTCAGTTTAATTTTTTTTTCGGAGCTGATATTAAAGTTTTGAAGAACGATCAGAGCAGATCAATTTTCAAGGTATTTATGTTCATTTTAATTTAATATTTATTTTTAATTTTTTATTAGTTTCAATTATTCTTAACTAGTTGTAATTTAATTATGTTTATATTGTTTTCTTACTTAATAAATTTAAATTATTAGTATTGTTCATAGTTAATGGTAATTAGGAATAATTAGTAATAATTTTTAATAATTAAGAATAAATATTAATAATTAGTAATAAATACCAATAATTAGGAATAACAACATTATTACATTATTAGTATATTTTATTATTAATATTAAAATAATATAATTTTTTTTATATATACAATTCTCTTTTCATCTGTGGGTTTACTGTCTTCACATGTATTATTTGTATGTGGAGATAGAAAACGCACAGATGAAAGGAGAATTGTATATAAATCAGAAAATTATATTATTTTAATATTAATAATAAAATATACTAATAATGTTATTATTTGTAATTATTGGTAATTATTCCTAATTATTGGTAATTATTCTTTTAATTACTAATAATTAGGAACAATTATCAATAATTATCAATAATTAAGAATATTTAGTAATAATTAGTAATAATTACCAATAATTAGTAATAATTAGTAATAATTACCAATAATTAGTAATAATTAGTAATAATTACCAATAATTAGTAATAATTAGTAATAATTACCAATAATTAGTAATAATTAGTAATAATTACCAATAATTAGTAATAATTAGTAATAATTACCAATAAGTATTAATAATTACCAATAAGTAGTAATAATTATGTATAATTTGGAATAATTACCAATAATTAACAATAATTAGTAATAATTAGTAATAATTACCAATAATTGCCAATAATTACCAATAATTAGGAATAATTAGGAATAATTAGGAATAATTAGGAATAATTAGGAATAATTAGGAATAATTAGGAATAATTAGCAATAATTAGGAATAATTAGGAATAATTAGGAATAATTAGGAATAATTAGGAATAATTAGGAATAATTAGGAATAATTAGGAATAATTAGGAATAATTAGGAATAATTAGGAATAATTAGGAATAATTAGGAATAATTAGGAACAATTAGGAACAATTAGGAACAATTATCAACAATTATCAATAATTAGGAATAATTAGGAATAATTATCAATAATTATCAATAATTATCAATAATTAGTAATAATTAGTAATAATTAGTAATAATTAGTAATAATTACCAATAATTAGTAATAATTAGTAATAATTACCAATAATTAGTAATAATTAGTAATAAATACCTAAAATTAGGAAAAATTAGAAAAAAATTAAGAAAAATTAGGAAAAATTAGGAAAAATTCTCAATAATTAGTAATAATTACCAATAATTAGTAATAATTACCTATAATTAGTATTAATTACCAATAATTAGTATTAATTACCAATAATTAGTAATAATTAGGAATAATTAACTATAATTAGTAATAATTACCAATAATTAACAATAATTAGTAATAATTAACAATAATTATTAATAATTACCAATAATTAGCAATATTTAGTAATAATTAACAATAATTGCCAATAATTACCAATAATTGCCAATAATTACCAATAATTGCCAATAATTACCAATAATTAGTAATAATTATGAATAATTAGTAATAATTACGAATAATTAGTAATAATTACGAATAATTAGTAATAATTACCAATAATTAGTAATAATTCCTAATAATTATCAATAATTACTAATAATTATCAATAATTACTAATAATTACTAATAATTACTAATAATTATCACTAATTAGTAATAATTAGTAATAATTAGTAATAATTAGTAATAATTAGTAATAATTAGCAATAATTAGTAATAATTAGCAATAATTAGTAATAATTAGTAATAATTAGCAATAATTACTAATAATTAGTAATAATTAGCAATAATTACTAATAATTAGTAATAATTAGTAATAATTAACAATAATTAGTAATAATTAGGAATAATTAACAATAATTAGTAATAATTAGTAATAATTAGGAATAATTAGTAATAATTAGGAATAATTAGTAATAATTATTATTAATTACCAATAATTAGTATTAATTACCAATAAATAGTATTAATTACCATTAATTAGTATTAATTACCAATAATTAGTATTAATTACCAATAATTAGTATTAATTACCAATAATTAGTATTAATTACCAATAATTACCATTAATTACCAATAATCACCAATAATTACCAATAATTACCAATATTTTCCAATATTTTCCAATAATTACCAATAATTACCAATATTTTCCAATAATTACCAATAATTACCAATATTTTCCAATAATTACCAATATTTTCCAATAATTACCAATATTTACCAATAATTAGGAATAACTACCAATAATTAGGAATAACTACCAATAATTTGGAATAATTACCAATAATTTGGAATAATTACCAATAATTTGGAATAATTACCAATAATTTGAAATAATTACCAATAATTAGGAATAATTACCTTATTACATTATTTGTATATTTTATTATTAATATTAAAATAATATAATTTTCTATATTATATACAATTCTCTTTTCTTCTGTGTTTTTTCTGTCTCCACATGTAATATTGGCATTCTTTTTCAAAATTATCAACCTACTCGCCAATGGAGAGGTGAAAGTGAATGCCAATATTACATGTGGAGATAGAATGTGAAACACACAGATGAAAGGAGAATTGTATATAATATAGAAAATTATATTATTTTAATATTAATAATAAAATATACTAATAATGTAATGATGTTATTATTATATAATTAATATTTATGAAAAAAATTATATTAGTATTATTAAGAAAAATAAAAAATCAATATAATATTAAAATTATCAATATTTGTAACAGGTTTTGCTTTATTCTCAATATATTCAATCCTTGCTTGTGTTTTTTCTAACAAATTATTCAAAACCAGTAATGATTTTATATTTTATAGAAAAATATGGAACAACGAGGTCATCAACAGTCATTATTAGATGACTGCATATGGATAAATCAACGTAGAAATCCAAATGGTTCTGGTTTAAATCCAGTATATATAGAGGGTGTGGAGATTTTTTTATCATTTGCGGCATCAAATCCAGAATTTGTTTCAGAAGGAAAGATAAAATGCCCTTGTAGAAAATGTGCATTGAGAACGTTTGACACGTTTGACAAAGTGGGGGAACATCTCTTGCGTTTTGGTTTTCAAGCAGATTATGTTTTTTGGTATCAACACGGTGAACGCAGTTCCAGAGAAGGTGATACCAACTTGATTCCGGATCCATCCCAGTTTCAAGATTTAGTACATGATGTTGCAGGTTCATCTGTTCAACATACAGAAACTCCGGCTGATATAGCTTCAAATCCTGAGTTGGGACCGTCTGGATTTTATGAGTTGTTGAAGTCTGCTGAGGATGCATTATATCCTGGCTGCAAGATGAGCAAATTAGAAGCAGTTGAAAAATTTATGGCTATCAAATTAGATAACGGAATGTCAAACACCTGTTTTGACCAGATATTTTCTTTGCTGAAAACACTGTTACCCGAAGGAAATGTTTTACCTGCAAATTACTATGAAAGTAAGAGGTTGGTTCGAAATTTGGGACTTACTTGTCAGAAGATTCATGCATGTTCAAATGACTGCATTTTATATTCTGGGGAAAATGAGTCGTTGGATAGTTGTCCCACATGTGGGCAACTGAGATATAAAGAAGGAAAACACGGGAAGTCTGGTTTGATTCCTGTAAAATAGTTGAGATATTTTCCGCTTACATCCAGACTTCAGCGTTTATTCATGTCTAAGAATACAGCGACAATGATGTCATGGCATAAAGAGAATATTTCAACCGATAAAAGCTTGAATCATCCAGCCGATGGTGATTCATGGAAACATTTTGATAGAGTGCATCCATCCTTTGCTTTAGAAGCTAGAAATGTTCGACTGGGCCTTTCCACTGATGGTTTCTGTCCGTTTGGATCTTATGGTAGTCAATATTCATGTTGGCATGTTTTTTTAACTCCGTACAATTTACCTCCATGGATGTTGATGAAAGAGCCATATATCTTTTTGACTTTACTAATTCCAGGACATCCGAAGAAAAATATTGATGTTTATTTGAAGCCATTGATTGATGAATTAAATTTATTGTGGAGTACTGGTGTCAGTACATATGATGTTGCAACGAAACAGAATTTCATACTGAGAGCAGCATTGATGTGGACAATAAGTGACTTCCCGGCTTATGGGATGTTATCTGGCTGGAGTACACATGGTCAGAAATCATGTCCTTACTGTATGGGAGAGAACAAAGCATTTATGCTCATTCATGGAAAGAAACCTTGTTATTTTGACTGTCTTCGCAGATTTCTTCCAGCTGATCATCCTTTTCGCAGAAACAGATCTCATTTCAGAAAAGGAACAGCTGAAAGGGGTTTACCTCCAAAAATGCTATCAGGTTCGGAGTTAAAATCGGTTGTATTTTCATTAACTCCCATCACTTTTGGTCCCACAATAAACCAACAGAAAATTTCTGGTTTTGGGAAAGAACACAATTGGATTAAACGTAGCATATTTTGGGATTTTCCATATTGGTCTGATTTGTTGGTCCGACACATGTTAGATGTCATGCATATTGAGAAGAACTGTTTTGATAATTTGTTTCATACAGTTTTGGATACGCCAGGAAAGAGCAAAGACAATGTAAATGCACATTTAGATCTTGCCCAAATTTGCAGGCGTCCAGAATTGGAACTATTTGAGAATGTCAGAACTATTTGAGTGGTGCCTTTCAGAGGAGATCATCGGTGGGGAGGCAGAATCGGGGGAGACAGGAGGTGACTCATCGAGCTGGGAGTCGTTCTTTCAGTACTCATAGACAGCATCTGGTACGTACATTATTTATAAATATTTTATATAACTATAAATATTAACAGTTTATTTTTTATTCTTATAGGCTGTCGAGCACCCCGATATTACAGAGTACGATGTATATCGGAGGATGTATAGTGATCCTGCTACTGGGGAGCTCAGAGGTGATCGTCAGCATCACATCGTGGTCAGTATTATTTGTTTTCAAGTTTAAAAATTAACTGCATATAATATATTCACAATTTTAATTTTAAATTGCAACTATAGGAGTCATATGAGGCCGCAGCGGCACAGGCCCGGCCTGAGAGTCAGGCCGAGTCATCAGATCAGACCACTGCCCGTCAGTTTGATGAGGCGGCATGGATGCAGGCCACCCAGTATGCCTTCGAGAAGGGCCGGGTAGTTGGTATCGGCTCTCGACTGACTCCCGGAGATTATTATGGCAGTGTTGCGATGTCGGCGTCCAGCTCGAGAGGAGCTCGTGCATCTTCTTCTACACAGTATGAGGATCAGTTGCGATCTCAGACTGCACAGATAGAGAGTCTCCGACAGGAGCAGGAGCAGATGCGTCAGCAGCATGAGGAGGAGCGTCGATGCCAGCAACAGCTGTACGAGGAGTAGGCGAGTCGGTGGCAGCAGCAGCATCAGGAGCAGATGGAGTACATGCGCCGACTCACTCATGCTTTAGGGATGGAGTTTCCTCCACCACCATCTGTAGATCCCCCACCTCCCCCCCTCCCCCCCCCCCCCCTCCTTCAGATTAGAGTTTGTATTTCTGTTATAAAATTTGTGAAATCAAAATATTTTTTTTTCTATTCGTAGTTTCTGTCTCATTATAAAATATTAATAATATTATATTTTTAAATAACAATATTAATATGAATAATAATATTATTTATATTTTATAATATTAAATTTTATATATATATATTAAAATTATATATATATATTAAAATTTTATAATATTATAATTTAATTATATTTTTTGTAATACTTGAATTATTTTAATATTAGAATGTAAAATAATTCTATTATTTTTATATTAATTAAAATAACTTATTAATATTTTTTTTATTTATGAATTATAATTGTAATATTATTATATTAATTAAATAATTTATTAATATTCTATTATTTTTTATTTTTGAATTATAATTCTACTATTATTATAGTAATTAAAATAATTTATTATTTTCATTTGTAAATTATAATTCTATTATTATATTAATTAAAATAATTTATTAATAATTTATTTTTTTTATTTTTTTTATAGTATTTGCGACGGGATACTATACCCATCGCAAATACTAGTATTATTAATAGTTTTTTATTTTTTTAAAAAAATAGTATTTGCGACGGGCTACGGGTCCCGTCGCAAATACTAGTATTATTAATAGTTTTTTATTTTTTTTAAAAATCGTTTTTGCGACGGGGAGAATGACCGTCGCAAAAAAAGTCTTTAGCGACGGGCCCGTCGCAAATAAGTGTAGTTGCGATGGCGTTTTCAGCAACGGGCTATTTGCGACGGGCCCCCGTCGCAAAAATCCAGTTGTGACGGGATCCCGTCGCAAATACCTGTTTTTCTAGTAGTGGTAGAACCAAAAAATAAAACCACCCAAGGCTTCACATCAGAATGGGTACAACTATGCCACAATCCTAAGGCATGATATTAACTAGGAGTTCATGTAATATTAGTTACAAGGACCCCACATATGTAATATAAATTTGAATCACCTAAAGAACACCACATTGTGACACAACCATCCATGGTGCAACCAACCTCATGAAATGTTAATCAAGAATATTGAATCTCCCTAAATGTTACAATCTACACAAATCACATTGCAACAACACTTCCACCTCAAAATTGTGTGACACTGAACTCTCACGGATAACATCTCATATTGAAATACACTCCTCATGTCATAAGAATAACCCTCACAACATAGATTATCAAACTGCAGTAACCCCCTTTCTCTAGGAATCCAATCATTCCACAACATATATGGTCACGACATGATCCATGATATCAACTGAAAATTGATCCAAAAATACACATCTCATATATAAATTTCCTTTAAATCCCTTATGATACTCCCAACACCCTGAGAAAGAAAATTAATTCTCTAATAAAACCTGGTTCATTACATTATAAACCTCTAAAATGATTCACATCCTCAAGAATCAAAACTAAAACCATATGAGTAGAAACTGATTCCTATTCATTAAGGGGATATACCTCTAAAATAGGAAGAACATTTTGTTAACCTTTCTCAAGGAAAGTGATAATCCACAACACTAACTCTCCTTTAATGAGAAAAACACCTAAAAACCTAACAATCATGAAAATTACCTATCAAATAATAGAATAACTATTGGGGAAAACCAAATGAAGCACCAACCACCATAAATCACATATGACTCCTCACTAACTACTCCCTTCACGTTAACCATGTTTAAAAAAATACCCATTAAAAAATACTTTAAAATTTTTAAACCTTTATAAAAATAATCCCAAAATATTTTTGAAGAAAACAAAATTACTTTAACTTTTAAATCATAGACAACAGACTCTTTAAAATGGGTTCAAAATCTGCCACATAATTTTTAGTGAAAGTATTAAGATATCTCTAGGATATTCCTCACTTACTATGACATAAATAACTATTCACCAAAGACTAACAAGAACATTGAACCTCAGGGTAGTCATACTAATGATGAAATATAGTAGTACAATGGAAACAAATTAACACACCCAACATAGGACACATTGAGATACACATACCTAGGGCTAAAATCTATGATCTAACTCTAGATTATTGCCTCACTCTCTTCTTCAACAGACCTCAAGACTCACAACTTATAGCATTCATCTAAACCTTCTTAACCACTCGATAGGGGTCTTCATTGAAACCTCACACCATGAATAATCCTTTCTCCATGATCTTTTCTTCATCTCTTACCACCATATAAGACTTAAACTGAAAATACATAATGGATTTTTGAATCTCTATCCTTAAATTTGAATCAAAATATTATGCTCACTCTTCCTCATTGTCCAAAAAAATGGAAACTGAATAATGAAATCAATAAAATAATTCCCCAAGCTATGCATTCTCTCATCCCTCGTTTAATATTATTAATATCCTTCATATGATTTCTAATTTATACTGAGGAAATGAAATCCTTCTTTAATAATTAAAGAAATCCCCCCCCCCCATTGCATTCTCTCTAGGTTGATAAGATTCATCTTTCATCATCTTTGATACACTTTCTCATACGATCCAACCACCAAAGAAACTTGGAATCGATCTAGAGACCTCACTAACTCAAAGGAAAAATAAGTATATTATAATTATTCCTCATTATAATGGATAGATTCTCCACCAAATAATGTTGGTACTTCCTACCACTAAAACTTCAATTACACTCTTCCCCATAATTCCTCTTTCTTATTATCATTCCCAATATCCCGAAAATGACTTTAGGAAATATCTTCAATTCAATAATAAATTATAATAAAGTTTTCATAAACCACACAAAACTCATAAATATCTCATAGTATAATAACACTTCATAGAAAAACACATCAACCCATATACTACTCTTTCCAACTAGCTCACCCATACAACAATTCCTTCCACTTCACAAACACATCATAATTCCCCACATCATCAATACTCCATCCAAACTCCACTTGAAAACTTATAACAAAATACCAATCCCTCTCTAATAACCACATCAATCCCACAAAAAACTTATCAATATTTCACCATATAATATCATCATCAATACTTTTCAACAAAAATAATTCACTTAAAACAACCTTATCACAAAAACATAAATCTTCTAGTCATAAAATTATTATTAGAAAAATTAAAATTAGTTAATTTTTTATTGTAAATTTATGGATTAAGAAAATAGGTTAACAATAAAACATGTCAATAAATTAATTTAATAGTTACCAAACATATCATGAAAAAAAAACTAAAATTTCTTTAAATTAAATTTTAAGTAAAACAACATACCTCACACTTTAATTATATTACTTAAATATGCTTTTGAATTTTGAATAGAAAAATACACATGATTTATTGTCATGCTCTATATAGTACATGATCAAAAAAACATTTTATAAAACATTTTATCACTAATAAAACATGATTTCATGTTATATAAGGGCTTATATACTTTTACTTTTATATTTTTTTTGAAACATGCTCAACAAAAAAACATACCTGAGGAAATAAATATCGGTTACTCAAATTAAAAGATAAGTAAAATAAGAAATATCATACATTCTAACTACCTTTAAAAATATTCATTTAAATATATTGTTAACTTTAGACATGTTATCTATAATAAGAAATTTATAATTTATCCTTTTATGGAACATGATTATTCAAAAAGTAAAATATTTAATTTTAAGCATACTTAGAAATGTTTTAATAAAATACAAAAGGAATGATAATATGATCAAATAATTCAAAACACTTAAAATAGGATTATAAAATATTTCCCTCTACTTACCAATGAGAGATTTATTATTAAGGGAACACTTTAATTTGGAAGTATCCTACAAGTTTATAGTCAAATGTAACAAGGGTTACTTAAACATGATTTACCAAAAATTATAAACATCATGGGAGTGTATATACATGATACTCATTCTAAAAAAGATAATGAAAATCAATTTAAGTGAAAAAATATTATTACAAATATGGAAAAAAAATATTCAAGAATATATAACAATTTGATCAAAAAATTAGAAATAACAGCAAGGATTTATATAAAACATTTATTCAATTTAACACCATTTAGTTTACCTTTAAAAAAACATTTTAACAAGGGTGCTATTAATTTTCAATAACTGTAGTATACACAATCACAGAAACATAGATAAAATATATAATATCAATACCAATGTGATTAATGATAATAATTCATAAACCCCCTTAATATTTCTACCTTATAACAGTTACTCTTTCACCAAAAAATATTCAGTAGAGCATCAAGGTTCTTGAATTAAATCATAGGGGGCCAAAAAAAATTGTTATATTCAGTATCATTCACCCAAATAGTATGTTAAGATTAGGTATCACTATTTACCTGCAAATATCGTGAAATCCTTACATGTTCCTAACTCCAAACTCAATCCTAACTCTTAACCAAAACTCAGATACCATTCTTTCATAACCTTCCATGCTAAAACCCCTGATAATCTAGCAGTGAAGATGAGTATAACCCCTAAAGCCCAACTCTAATAGAGAATGGTTTCAAGACTAGAAATGAGGGTATCTTTCACATGTGTGTGTGGAGTTACCCATATAAATATCACAACAATAAATAATAACCACCAATAAACTCCAAATATATACTAAAAAGATTAAAAATTCCCAAAGAAAACTATTTTTACATGTTAAGGTACATGATAAAATTAGGTAGAATGTAACTGACCTCCTTGAAATCCACTACAGTAATACTAATATAATTATCCCCAATATCCCTCAAACTATCCTAAAAAACAACTCAAGAAAACTATAGATGTGTGAGCACTTAGAGGTACCCAGTGAGATCAAACTTATAAAAAATTAAGCATCCATGAGAAATAAGAGTGTTGGGGTAGACATGTACGAAATTAACTTAATAAAGGTAAAAATATAATTGTGAATAGGGTTTAGACAAGAAATCATGATCAAGGCTAAATATAGCATATCAAAATATCAAATTCTTTGTTATTAATTTTATCCCATTAAACCATATCCTTAAGTCAATAATCCATTTCTATTAATCATTGAGATAAATATAATCATATATTACTATGATACAAAAAAATATCCTAGAAAATCTACCATTTATCTTAACAATTAGTTCAGAGGTTTTTCTAACTCAAACCAATAGTGAGTCAGTTGGAAAACACCTCACTAACTAATCAGGAAGTTTAGAGTAAAATGAAAATCATACCATTATAAAATTCCACATCACCATCCAAAATTCATGTCACCAACACCAAACCAATAACCAAATATCCATGAGATAATTTTCACATTATTTTTGTCCACGTGAAGTATTATATCAAACCATTATAACCCAAGTATATAAATTTCATAAAACATTATCCTTTATAACCTATTTCTATATAACTCCAAAACATTTTAGAAAAAAAATTATATTATATCACATCCAAAAAAGATTCAACTATCATAACCATATATAAACAATATTTAATAATCAAACAACAAGATGGTAAAAGAGAAATATTTTTCATCACTCTGTCATAAAATATATTACAACCAATGAAATATTCATTATCACCATGGAAATTATCATCTTACCAGTAAAAATATTTCACCCCACTATCATTTTATCATTCCATTAACTTCCTCTTAAAATTTATATCAATAGTAATCCAAAACCTTTATTAAATTACTTCATAATTTAACACATTCATAATTAAACCCATGCCTGGATTAACATTTCATTTATTTAATTACGAATCTCACAATATTAAATAGTCCATCCTTCTAATTATTTCATTATTAATAACATTATAATAATTCATCCCAAATTTGATTATCCAATTCACATATTTAATTATTCATAGAATTATATTAAGTATTAATTTCATTTAATTATTCCACTTTTATAGTTATTTAGTAAATTTTAAACATTGAACTATATTTTTAGACAACTAAAACTTACACCTCATAAATTATCACACTATCCTTAAGACAAATCCAAGCAAAAAATTCAACTTCATAACTCTATAAGTCCACATAACCTATTCAATAACTAGAAGCTACCCCTCTTAACCAATACTTATAAAACCTTCCAACTCAATCACCTAAAATTACCTAACTCTATAGAAAACACATATTACTTATATTATAGTATCTCAAAAAACTTATCCTTCAAACATAAACAATGGCATAACCCAAGGAAGTAATGCCAGTCCTCCTCATATAAAATGGACCTTTAAATTATAACTATTATACCCAAAACTCAATACATCATTCTAAGGAAAGAAAAAAGACTAACATAGTAGTGACCACACTCAAAGAGGCCAAAAAAACACTCATACTCCCACCCAAAGAATATATCCATCCATGGCTACACTAACCTAAAAATATTGATATAAGGGAATTAGAACTACTAGAACCATATCCATTAATAAAATTTAACTTACTTAGAATATCTAAGGAAGAAGAACCCACAGTAAAATCATAAACTAGCCCCAAAATATATCTCAATATAATAAATAACAACTTGAAATGAACCCGATCAACTTCAATGAAACCCCAATTCTATAAGATCTCAAATTACATTGCTTTAATCATTATTCATATTAGTAAACATTAATTATAGATTACCTTAATATTTATATTTCTATTCTCAAAATGTATTCCATAAAATTAATGTTGTTTCTTGATTTACATGTTAATTCTCATTTTCAAATTCCATACATATTCTAACACAATGTTATTAACATTAGTACATCAATATACATAAATATAAATCACAAAAATTAATGTATAAATATGGAATAAACATGGAGATATTCAACATGATAAAATTTTCACTTCAAGTTCATAATAATGTACATGTCTTCTTTAAAAATATCATTCATAAGAAACTATAACAAAATATTATTCTAGTTAATAAATAAAGAAAGAAATAAGATGAACTATGAAAAAAATACATATAAATCTAAAATAGTAAAGAAAGAAGAAACATAAAATATCTCCTTCCCTTAGACCAAAACACAGAGTGTTGAGCCTAAGAGAAGGGAGTAATGTTTGAAAGAAACAAAAGTATAAAATTACCCATTCCCTTGTACCAAATAAACAACTCCAATTATGAGGGAAGGGTTTGATAATAAAAATATATAAAGTAAATAGTAATCCCTTACCTTGAACCAAACCATCTCCATCGAGCCCATTGAAAGAGTATGAACTTACTATATCAGAGAGGCATCTCAGAAGTTCAAAAATGGTTTGGTTATGTCACGACCTAACCCAACAGGGCTTGATCCATAACTACCTCAATCATACCTCCATAGTCCATGGGATGGCTACAAGTTCCAAAAGGAATATCTAACATGGGGAGCCCTTTACCTAATGTTATTGTATGCACACACCTGACCATCTCAATATAGAAGTGTAGAGGAATAAAAAATAGAAAAAGATTAAATATCTAGAATATAAACCAACCATGAAAAACCACTAGGGTGTAAAAGAGTATGATGGTGTAAATGGGAAAAAATGGGTAAAATACATGTCAAAATTGAAAAAAATGGAAAGTAAAAGAAATTATTATAGATCCATTCTCCTGGTCTCTAAGCTCCAACCACCTTACGCAGTCCAATGCACGAGGTATACCTAAGCTCCTATGTAGCCACCATTTAACTATCTATTTTCAGCATAATACATGACACATGTGGGAAAATCCCATGAAGGGGTGAGTATATACATACCCAATTGGACACCCTAAAAGCTGAAGGGGGAGAAGTAATAGATATAATAGGAATAGATAGTGGACAGATATCTCAACCCAAAGAAAGAGAGTAAATAGAATCCAATAAAAAGGATATATATATATATATATATATATACTCAAACCAAAGAAACCCAAATGAGTGAGAAGGGGATATCCATATCATAGCCCAGCCCAGGAAAGAGATTTATCGGTTCCAAAAGCCTGTAAATGATGCCCAGCATCTCATGAATCTTACCAGCATAAATATACAAGTCAATACACACCTCACCATTGTGATGAATAGTCTAGGGGAACAATATCAAAGTAGAGGATCCATTCTCTAGTACAATAGGAGGGTGACACTCAATAGTCGATAGAGGACCCATTCCCTAACTTCTCAGAATGGGGCACACATGTAATTAGTAGAGGACCCATGACCATCCCAGTTGGAGGGTGCCACTCTAATGGTTAGTAGAGAACTCGTGCCCAGGATAGTTATAGGGTGACACTATAATATTTAAGGACTCATACCCTAATAATTCAGGAGGGTTCCACTTGGATAACAGGTAGATGACACATGTCCTTCCTAGAAGAAGGGTTCTACTATCGTAGTCGAGGACCCATGCCCAGCCCAACAGAAGGGTTCCACTCTAGTAATTGAGGAATCATGCCCTGACTCCACAGTAGGGTACTACTCGGTGGATGGGTAGATAACCCATGACCTATCCTAGCAGGAGGGTGCCACTCTGAAATTATATAGAGGACTCATGCCCTATACCACGGGAGGGTTCCACTCTATAGATAGGTAGGGGACCCATTCCTAACCCAGCTAGAGGGTGACACTCTAAAGTACCTAGTGATCCTTCCTTATCAATGTTGTCATCAACCATCACCTAAAGATGAATCCCACTCGGAACGTCTTGAATCATAACTCAAAATCCACTATGGAGGACACCATCGCATTTTATGTGGAAAACACTCAAGGTAGGATACTCCTAGACCAAAATCTGAGTCCAAACAAAGCAGATACAAGAGATTGAAGTTTCCTAAAAAGGAATGTAGTGGTACATGGAACGTAGGGGACCCACATGAAATGTGTTCCCACTTTTTCTCCTATAAATGTCCTTTCCATCACATTGATCCCTAATCATATATAATTACATGACATGAAGGTGGAATACATGGTATGTCCAAGCTACTTGAGGTCGAGTTGTGTTCTCCTAATCGTGTCTATGTACTTTGGTACATGGAATGGACTTGGACATGTATTCCCACAAGGTTTCCTTTCTATTTTCTCTACCACATGGATTTTATACTTGTTTCTGTGTACTTTGTACATGGTGTGTCTCTCTATATGGGTTTCTATCCATGTCTCTAGTCGTGTCCATGTATCTCATCACACGGCATGTGTCTAGCCATGCATGTGCCTATGTACTCCTAGAGTACATTCCAAGTTTCCATAATAGGATCACACAATATGTGGGGATCCCACACATCATGTGATACTTATAATCTTGAAAAACCCTAGCCACTTCAACCAAGTTCATACACATCATGTGTTCTTCAAACTATATGGCATGTAGTCGTGATTTTTATAGAAACTCATATCTGCACCAGAACATACAAATATTGCTTCACCACTTTGAATCAAACCTCATATTTACCCGAAATTAGAGGGGATGATTCTTGTTCATCATTTTCGACCATCCGGTGGTCATAAAATGCTACCTGTTGATCCATAGTAAAGCATTGCATGACCCGCGCGTCTCCCGTCGTTCGTCATTTAGTCTCAGAGATCAAATCCAAGGTATTAATCACCTATATCCTACAAAACATCTCAATTAATCACAAAATCATCATTTAGTTCAATTTACATGAATCCTATTTGAATCTGGGGGTCCGATCGCACTCGATCCCACCTGAAAATGCCGAACCATAGCCTCATTGCCCAATGGAAAAGAACATGAATAACGGGTGGGGGAAAATCACAATAAAAAAAGGTGAAATGATTGTTATAAAAAAAATTCAAAAAAAAAATCCAAATTGTGAAAACTATGGTGAAAAAATATGGAAAACAAGAATTAATTGAACTAAACAATTAAACTCTTCTACGTGGGTGTATGCAAAGGATTCAACTTGACACGGATCAAGGAAAGGAGTGATCATGCTCAATCAATTTGATCAATAGGGGAATAATCTCCAAATTTATGAGTTATATTTTGATATTGGATCATTCTTCATCTAATAATGTGCTCACCAATGATTGATAGTGGTTTTTTCATTCACTTTTCTTCGATATGCTTCGGTCTGGAGTCTCCTCCTCGTCGGATCTTGATTCGCCAACGAAAGGATGAAGAAGTCAATATGAAATGATCCTAGTCTTATGTAGTTAACCTTGGTGATCCTTCCATAATTATATATTTATAGATGAATTCCTAATTAGGCTGATTAATTAAACAAATAAATTTTTTATTTATTTGACTAAACACACCCGTCCATGGTCCCTTTTATATGAACGCCCCGCACCGACCTATTTTAGATCCCTCCTAGGGTAAACATCATGTTTCAGACTCAACCATGGTCTCAAATTTCTTATATGAGATTCCATTTAATATTTATCCCATTTTTTTAATAAACTATGTATGCATAATATAAAATATGTTTAATATTTTTATAAAATTAATTCTGAGAATATCAGGCCTTAGAATTGCACGTCGTCTCAGTACCTAGCTCTAAAAATATGTATAAAAATATTCTAAAGTCTTAAAAATGAAAAAAATAGGGTCTCTAAATCATTCCTTCTTTCAATATTTTCATCCCTAAAAGTAAAAACTAAGAAAAAAGAACAGTATACTGAGCTCGCATCAGTATCTCCCACTCCCAAGAGCTCTCCCGCATGATCTCATGCTACCAATGAGCATGAAGCAAGGGGGTGGTCCATCTATGAAAGGTTATCTCCTGCCGATTCTTGATCACCATTAGGTTCTCCACAAAATCATTTTCATACTCAATTTCTATCTTTCCACAGTCAAAACTTTTGGGACCACTTTGTGTATAATTTGTATTTGTTGCCAACAGTTATCAATAATGGTCAAAATGAAGAAGGAAATCCAAAGTGATTAGAGATTAGATGAAGTGAAGATGCCTGAATAATTGTTATGGATTCATAAAATTGGATTCCACGCTTGGGAAATTCTCCATGTTGATCAATTCAAATGATTTATGCACTATTCCTAAGTTAAAAGAACTTGTGTCAAAAGTGACACATTTTTTACAACATTGAAGTTATTTGGAATTGATAATCCAAAAAGAAAAGTAGAAGAATGGTGGTTGAAGAAGATTAGAAGAGGAAAATAAAGGTTTTCATGCATGGGTTGGTTTGTGTTTAAATATGGCCATGCATTTTAGTGCATACTTAGTTTTCTACTAAGTATTTTTATTGAATTCACTTTAAAAATTTGGCCAACTCACGAGCTAGCTACCCAACCTCAACCCGAGGCACATGCGGGACCACAGGGGTCAACTGTTCCCATCAGGAAGCTATTCAAAGCCAGCCCGAGAGTGCGCACCATCATGCGGGGTGGCATGAAGGCATGAGGGTAGAGCATGGGCACAAAGCACACTCGCAGACTACATAGGTTGGGCACAGAGCGTGCCTGTATAACACGGTATGGGGAAGTACCATAGAGGGAGAGGGAGTAATCTAGAAATGGAGCAGAGCAGCTTGATACTTAAACTATGCTCAACCTGCATTTCTGTTTCGATGTGTGACGAGAATTTTAATACCAGGAACAAATATCAATCATCCATCGCATCCCACATCTTGGTCGACTGTTCGATCATCCATGGAATCCAATCATCTAATCTCTACCGCTCATCTGATCTCATGCCCTGTGCTTTTCAATACAAGTCGTATGATCACTCTTGTGATGCTTCAACCAGTTACGCTATCGTCCTCCTCTTCCATTACTCAACACCACCGCTTACTCTCCACCAGAGATGTTGAAGAATCATGTATGAGATCTCCTGCCTTATTATTTTGATGTCGTGAGTATCATTGGATCACATCAAAGCCATGAATTCAACGTACAATGATCATGCATGCATAAATCTCGAAGATAAAGCTTCGGCCGAGGAAAATGAAGTTTCCGTGGACATGTGGATCTATTCTTGATTTGAAATAAGATTTATGCATGAGATTCATGCACACATTCCTGATCTCATGAATGAATAGAGGATCCCATGTTCAAAAGGGAAACACACCAAAAATCTCAGCATATCTTCACCCCTAGGTTTGAATATTTTCAATGTGTTGGAAATCATAAGCATTCAAATCTCGATCTCCACATTATTTCACATGTACTTTGAATGTGGAATAAGAGTTTCCCTCACCTATAAAAGGAGGATCCCAAGCTATGAAGAGGCTTCTGCTCCCGCATTCTCTAGAGCTTGTGTTTTCATAAAACATAGCACCTCTCTACACATCACTTTGCGGAGATAAGCAAGGAGTCCCATGAACCTTATGCTCTATGAATAAGAAGATCCTGCAGGTGTTTGATAGATGCTTCACACTCTTAAAAAACTTTGCAAATAATGGTTCCCATGAACACATGATTAGGTTCTTCAAACCTTTTTTGTGCTTTGCAAAATCCAAGTTACCATGATCCAATGGTTGAGCGTTATCCTACCATTGTGATTTGAGAAGTTCAGCATACTTTGTGCAAAGAAGAACCACAAATCCTCTACGTGAAGAATAAGACCGATGCCCATTCAAGTTTACAAAGTGAAGAAGGACCCTCTCAGGTTTTCACGCTAACATCATACTGTTTGAAAGGGTTCATGTTTTGGTGAAGAAGAAGATTAAAAGAGAAGGTAAGCACATACATGCAAGCACACATGTGTATTTCTTGAAAAAGCCCAAGTCTTTGTGTGGTTGTGATAAGAAATATTTCACATGAGGAAAAGTTTCACCCATTCGGGTCTAAAGAATCACATATATAAACCTAAAGAAACACCCTAATCAAATGCAAGATAAAGAAGAAAAATCTAATATAATAGGTACTATGTGTGTGCTCAAATTATTACACCCTTTAAGGTTTTCACACAAGAAATAGAAGAGGATAGTGAATGCATGCATTCATTCACATGCATATGTGAAGCCACATAAATAAAAGAATCAAAACAAGTGCATCCAGCTGTGTAAAGAAGAATAAGAAATAAAGGGAAGAGTTCAATTCCATATGCATGATCACATGCATTCATGAACAAGAGAGAAGAATGTAATATGATGATGCCAAGTGATCTGATCCTTAGTGTTTGAATAATCACATTTTTGTATGTGATTATAGCTAAAGAAAGAAGAAGATTAGTGCAGTCGGTTGTTACACTAAGAAGAAGGAGAAGAATAAGAACTAGTGTAGTTTGTTTTTCACTAGAGAAGAAGAAAGAGAAGAAGAGAGTTTCTTGTCTACTTCTTGGAAAGTAACCAAGAAGTTGACTAAAAATATCAGAGTAGAACCTAACTTTTGAAGAAGGAAAAAAGATTGTCCTGGATGGAAGTATAAAGAAACATCAAGTGTAAGGGCATATCCTACTTGTTGTAGGTTGGAAGAGTAGTATCTCCCTTCCCCCTCCTATTGTAGGGACTCACACTGGGAAGCAATTATCTCCTTCACTCCTCCAATTGTAGGGTGCCACATTGACTAGCGGATTGTTTTCCTAATAAACCAATTTAAAATCATGTCACTTTATAGTATAGAATCCATGTACTGGTCATCACCATACATGGAAAGGACTAGCTACTCACATTGATTAGTGAACCTTGTAAAAATATTGTGTGCATGTTTCTACTACTTTCTATTATTGCATGCGATAGGGAAAAGAGAATAAGAGAATCATGATCCTAACAGGTCAGGAGGTATAGTAACAAAAAGTTGGAATTGGTTTAAAAATTACCCAAAAATGATTCATCCCCCCCCCCTCTCTCAATGTTAGGTATATCCCAAACTAGTCCTCTCAATTGGTATCAGAGGGAGGTTCACCTCTATTAAATTCTCTACAGTGAAGATATTCTCTTTTGAAGACTTGAATTTCTTTCTTGAGTTATCAACAAAGTGAAGTTTTAGTGAATATTTAGTTTTCTTAAGAAAAATATCATATCTACCAAAATCATGATTAATAGGAAAAAGAAGGAGAAGATAAAGTTGAAGAATAAGCCCCTCTTATCTAAAGAAGAGGAAGTATCTAGTTCTCCATACCTTGTTGACAATGAATACATATCAGGCTTGGAAAGTAATGAGCAGGTGACTCAAGTTCCCACCAAAAAGATGGATAACCTTCCTACCTCAAGTGATCAAGAGGTATGTGTTAGTACATTTGGAAATTATACTCATGATGAAAATACTAGAACAAGTGGTGATGATCAATCTACAAACTCTCAAGAATTATCTGTTGATAGATTAAGAATGATTTTTCATAGTATTCCTAAAGAAAATCTATCCCTTGTTTGTGGAGTATTTCAGTGCATGAAATAATATATCACCCAATTGGAAGAAGAAACTGATATTTTGGAGAAAGGATTACAAGAAAAAAATTGAATGTTTAAAGCTCTCCAGACATGTTGGAGCCTTTGAAGCAACAAATAGGGGATTTGAATTAAGTTCTTCAAAGTGGATCAAAGATGTTGAAGAAAATGAGGGATTCAACAAGACCCTAGAAGTTAAGATCCATGCACTTGAAGATGAGATAAAAAATAACAATGAATTCAATGAGTTATATTTGAAAGAAAACTCCAAGAAGATCAAATAAATTTACTCTTTGTTATAAAACAAAATGAAATTTTATAAAGAGGAAGTTGAAAGATTAAAGAAGGCTTGTGAAGAGAAAATGACTATGATTGAAGATCATAAAGTCATCCTCAATGTGAAATGTCTATAATCAGAAGCTCAGATGAATAAACTTGAGAAGATAGATATCGAGACTTCACAAAAGAAAAAATCATTTTTTTTCTGGTACTCAATGCTCACTGGAGAATTATACTATCGAAAAACCTCCAACATGTGATAATAAAATCATGGATTCACTCATTTATCTATCACAAGAAGCTGATAAAGTAAAGGTATTATCCATACCAACTTGTACTAATGTTTCTAAAATTTTTTCTACAAAAAGTTCAGGTTGGAAGAAAAATTATAAACAAGTATGGATAAAAAAAGTTAGGAGAAACCTACCACCATAGCTAGGGTGGATAGGAGAAAGAGTGCAAAGATAGCTTCCCATAGAGAGCACAACAAATCAAGAAGAAGGATCAGCAACCTTATACAGAAGATATCAAGAATGAAAGGTGTGTTGTTCAATTTTGGTGCAAAAATAGATTTGGGAATTGTGCACTAGATTGTTGGTAAAATCCATTAAATGAAAAAGCACATAGAAAGCCTATATCAAGGGAGAGAAATCTAGAGCAGAAGAATCAACATCCACAGATCCAGAAGCATCTGTACACTATAAATAGATTTGGAATGATAGACAACATATGTGATGTATGCAATGGGAGTGGTCACATGGTTGGTACAAGTTAATCTCAACAGGTAGCCAAAGATGATAATAAAACAAGATCAAAGAATCTGGATAAGAAAGAAGGTTCATCCAAAATAACTCCTAATAAGGATGTCACTTAGAAAAAATCATGTGGAAGATCCAATCTTGATGCCTCAATTCATAATTACATATTGGTTATCTGGCCAGAATATTTGGAAAGAATGCAGAAAATGGAAGATTCATAGGCTAAGGATAGGGAAAAAAGCCAAAAAGAATATTCTACATGAGGACAATGAAGTTCTATGTTTTAGTTACAACAAATCTGGTCATACTATTAGAAAGTGCTTTGAATTTATTCCAGCCCAAGAAGAGTTCCTCAAGAAGATGAAAGTTGAACCAAGAGATTCTAGTGCTTTGAAAGCTCTTGAAGAAATAAGGTTCAAAAAAAATATGTAAGAAATATTGAGGTCTACATAATCATATTCAACATTGAAGATCAGTTGTGAAAGTGTTAAGAATGGAGCATCTCGGTTGAGAAAATTATCTCAACCTTGTTGTTCACATTGATGGAGAAAAGATGATCCACCTTATTCCCTTAAATATTTGTGTATTGTATGTGTTCATATAATATAGGGAATTAAAACTGAAGAAATCTCTTAGTGGGATAACCTGAGAATCAATGGTGAGAAGTGTTCCCTTGGGGGGGTGACACATGAAGAAGCTTCCAAAGTCATTATCTCAAATAGTATCAACATCAGTTGGTATAAAATTAAATTACTCTGAAGATTGTATGAATATCATGTCATTTGAAAAGGTATTTCATCTCTCAATCTCTCATCCTTGGTTACTCAAAAATAAAAAACTTACAAAGGGGGATTAACTAATTTAATCAGTGACATAAGAAAATTGGAAGTTCCCCAAGGCCACTTATCCTTCCTATTGCACTTGAATGTTTTTGATCCTTTTGTTGAAGGGAGTGTAGGAGTTTCAGGTTGATTATTTCATATCACACTTATTATCCTAAGCCTGGAATGAAAATAGAAATCCCTTAAAGACAAGTACATGAGTTCTCATCTCATGAAATATCATGATCAATGGTTAATGGACAGAATTGTTGTCTAAATCAAATCCTCTTGTTTTATACATCGATCATAGCTCAAGTATACTTAGAGTGAAGTGATTGATGACACACTACTTATGTATGGACTTATACCCTCTCTACCATGAACTTTGTATTTCTTATCAATAAGGGGGAGATAAATTGAAATTAAAGTTCATAAGTGATAGAAAGAAAAGTTAAAGGGAGAGATAAGATTCTCATTTTGATATTGACACATTCATTTTAGAGAAATTTGAAGTATTTCAAACAAATAAAAAGGGATAGATTGTTGGGACCACTTTGTGTATAAGTTGTATTTTTTGTCAATAGTTGTCAATAATGGTCAAAATGAAGAAGGAACTCCAAAGTGATTAGAGATTGGTTGAAGTGAAGATTCATGAATAATTTTTATGGATTCATAACATTGGATTCCACACTTGGTTAATTCTCCATGTTGATCAATTTAGAAAATTGATTCATTATAATAAAGTTCAAAGAACTTTTGCCAAAAGTGACATATTTTTTACAACATTGAAGTTATTTGGAATTGATAATCCAAAAAGAAAAGTAGAATAATGGTGGTTAAAGAAGATTAGAAGAGGAAGAGAAAGGTGTCTATGCATGGGTTGGTTTGTGTTTAAATATGACCATGCATTTTAGTGGATACTTAGTTTTATACTAAGTATTTTTATTAGCTTCGCTTAAAAAATTCGTCCATCTCACAAGCTAGCTACCTAACCTCAACTTTAGGTATATGTGGGACCACAGGGGTTGACTGCGCCTATGGGGAAGCCAGAAAGAGCCAGCCTGAGAGCACACACCACCGTGCAGGGCGGCACGAAGGCATGAGGATAGAGTATAAGCACAAAGCATGACCGCAAAGTACGTAGATTGGGCACAAAGTATGCCCACAGAACACAGTACAGGGCGGTACTGTGGGAGGATAGGGAGTAATCTGGAAATAGAGTGGAGTATCTTGATATTTAAACCGCACTCAACCCACATTATCGTTTCGATGTGGGATGTTAATTTTAATTCCATGAACAAATCTTATTTGTCCATCACATCTTGCATCTTGGTCGACCATCCTATCAGCTGTGGCATCCGATCATCCAATCACTATCATTCATTTAATCTCAAGCCCTACGTGTTTCAATAGGAGTCGTCAGATCACTCTTGAAACTTTCGAACCAGTTGCACCACTATCCTCCTCTACCTCTGCTCAATGTCACCACTACCTCTCCACTGAAGATATTGTAGAATCATGTCTGAGCTCTCCTACCTTATTATTTTGATATTGTGAGTATCGTTGGATCACACCAAATCCATGCATGCAACGTATGATCATCATGAATGTGAAAATATCATAGAATAAACTTTGGTCGAGGTAAATGAAGTTTTTGTGGCCACAAGGATCCATGATTGATTTGAAATGAGATTCATGCATGAGATTCATGAATGCATTCTTGATATCATGCATGAAGATATAATCCCATGTTCAAAAATTAAACACACCAAAAATCTTATCATATCTTTACCCAAGGGTTTGAATACTTTCAAAGCGTCATAAATCCTAAGAATTCAAATATCGACCTCCACGGTATTTCACACAGACTTTGAATGCAAAAGAAGTGTTTCCCTCACCTATAAAAGGAGGATCTCAAACCATGAAGAGTATGTTTCTCCCTCATTCCTGAACACTCTTGTTTTCATAAAATAGAGCATCTCTCTATGCATCACTTTAAGAAGAGCAAGAAAGGATTCTCGTGAGCCTTCTGCTCTGTGAAGAAGAAGATCTTGAAGATGTTTTATAGGTTCTTCACACTCTCAAACCACTTTGCGAAGAACAATTCCCACAAACACGTGATTAGGTTCCTCAAACCTTCTTTGTGCTTTTCAAAGGCTGATTTACCATGATCCAGTGGTTGAGTCTTAGCCTCCCAATGTGTTTCGCGAAGTACAGCACACTCTGTGAAAATAATAACCATGCATCCTCTGTGTTAATAAGAAAACCTGTTCCCATTTGGGTTAACGAAGTGAAGAAGAACCCTCTCAGGTTTGCATGCTTACATCCTACTATTTGCAGGGGTTCTTGTTTTGGTGAATAAGGAGATTTCAAGAGAAGGGTAGCACATACATGCATTCACGCATGTGCATTTCTTAAAGAAGCCTGAGGCTTTGTGTGGTTTTAATAAGAAGGAGTTCACATGAGGAAAGTGTTTCACCCATTCAAGTTTAAATAATCACATATATAAACCTAGAGAAACACCTTAATCAATTGAAAGAGATAGAAGAGAAATTAAAGAGAATAGGTAGTGTGTGTGTGTGATCAAAGTATTACACCCTTTAGGCTTTACACACAAGAAAGTGAAGAGGATAGTGCACGCATGCATTCATGAACATGAATATGTGAATACACTTAAATAAAAGAATCAAAACAAGTGTGTGGACGTGTGTAAAGTAGAAGAAGAAAGAAAGGGAAGAGTTCAATGCCATATGCATGATCACATGCTTTCATGAACAAGAGAGAAGAATTAACTATGATGATTCCAAGTGAACTTATCCTTATTGTTTTAATATTCACATTGGTGTATGTGATTCTAGATAAATAAAGAATAAGATTAGTGCAGTTGGTTGTTGCACTAAGAAGAAGAATAATAAGAACTAGTGCAGTTGGTTTTTCACTAGAGAAGTATAAAGAGAATATGAGATTTTCTTGCCTACTTCTTGGGATGTAACCAAGAACTGGAATGAAAATATTAGAGAAAAACCTACCTTTTGAAGAAGTAAGAAGACTATCCTGGATAGAAGTATAAAAAACAAGAAAGTGTAAGGGCATATCCTACTTGTTTCAAGTTAGAAGAGGATTATCTACCTTCCCCCTCTAAGTGTAGGTACGCAAATTGGGAAGTGATTATCTCCTTCCCTCCTCCAAGTGTATGGAGCCACACTGACTAGAGGATTGTTTTCCTAGTCAACCACTATAAAATCATATCACTTTATAGTGTAGAATCCATGTACTATTCATCACCATACATGGAAAGGACTAGATACTCACATTGAGTAGTGAACCTTATAAAAATATCATGTGCATGTTTTTACTACTTTCTATTATTTCATGCAATAGGGAAAAGAGAATAAGAGAATCAAGATCCTAATAGGTTAGGAGGTACAAGGATAAAAGGTTGTAATTGGTTTAAAAAGTACCCAACACTAATTCACCCTCCCCCCCCTCTCAGTGTTAGGTATATCCCAAACTGGTCCTCTCAAATAACATGTGTGGGGTCATGTAGATATCTCCACTACTATGACATGTGGAAGATGGCGTGCACCCACTCCAGTTGTGGGGGTAAGGCAAGGTAGTAAGAAACCTCACACCCTATACAAGATCTAAAAAAAACCAGTGAACCTCAGGGATATCTTTCCTCCATGGTCAAATCTATGCAATCCTTATCATAGGGAGACTCTTAGGAAAATGTGGTCTCTCTTATCGAACTCCAAGGGACTACAACATTGATCTACGTAAGATTTCTATATACTATGGGTTGTCCTCATCCACTCACAGATGACCTAGACCATCTTCATCATTGTCTACACCATCTCTGGACCCATAAGAGATTCCTTTCTAATCTATATCCATCACAAGGGTGATCCACAGGGTCTCCTGTATAGGGCCTTAAAAGGTTCCATACTAATAGTAGAGTGGTAGCTATTGTTGTATGCAAACTATACTAGTGGAATGTGATCCTCCCAACTCCAGACAAAGTCTAACATGTAATCTCCCAGCATATCATTCAGCGCATGGGTAGTGTGATCGGTTTTCCCATATTTCTGGGGGTGGAAGGCTATACTCATCCTCATATGGGTTCTGAATGCCTCCTGCAGGCTTCTCCACAACCATGAAGTGAACTATGAATCATGGTCAGAGACAATAGTCAAGGTCACCCTATAAAGACGAATGATCTCTTATATGTACATCTTCCCCAAACTCACCACTGAACTCTACTCCCTGATAGTAAGGAAGTGTGCTGACTTCATGAGTTAGTAAACTATCACTCAGATGGTATCATGGTTATTCATTGTCCATGGAATCCTAGTAACAAAGTCCATGGATATTACATCCCATTTCCACTCCAGGGTCTCAAGGGGCTGCAACAAACATGTCGGAACCTAGTGCTCAACCTTCACCTACTGATAGGTGAGGCATTGAGAGATGAACTTAGCCATGCTCCATCTCATGTAGGCCTGCCATATTCCCCACACTGAGAATCGCAGCCAAAGTAGAAGTGTATAACTCTCCTATCAGCTCCTCTCACAATGTGACTGGGACCACCATCCCTCCCTAGAAAAGGATGACATGATTTCCTTATTTATAAATTACATTGGGTGAATATTCTGGGTATATTTGGTCACGTAATACCTCATAGTAATTATATCCCAACTATGACTCTCTCACATGCTCAAGAAGTAGATGATTCAATTCTCTTTATTGAAGAAAAGTTTCACCCTCTTTTTCAACCAGGTTCAACTGAAAGGAAGCTAACTTCTTAGAAGGATCATGCACCAAATGAACCTTTTACTTCCTACTAAGAGAATATACTACCATGTTTCCCTTCCATAGAGTATATACTATCTCAAAGTCATAGTACTACAAGAACTCAAACCAACATAATTGTCTCAAGTTAAAGTCACTCTATGTGAAGATGTACCAGAGACTCTAATGGTCATAGTAAACCACAAAGCACTATCCCAGAAGATATTTTCTCCACATATTAGATTTAAGACTACCACTTCTAACTCTAGGTCATGATTCATGTAGTTCTACTCATGGGATCTCAACTTCCTCAACCCGTATGCAAAAACTGCATGTCACTGCATCAACACGTAGCCAAGCCCATCTATTGAGGCATCGCAATGTACTACATAATAAATTCCCTCCTTTGGTAGTCTCAATATAGGATCACACATCAGCCTCATCCACAACTCCTCAAAGGCCCTTTTTTACTGCTAAGTTCAATTAAATGTCTACCCTTTCCTTGTCAGTGTAATAAAAGGGGCTTCAATCCTAGATAATTCTTCCACGGACCTCTGGTAGTACCCCTCCAATCAAATAAAACTTTTTATCTATGATACACTCTTGGGTGGATCCCAATAAATCACTTCATCAATCTTAACCGGGTCTATAGCTAAATCATGCTTAGAAATTACATTCCCTAGAAAGTGAACCTTGTGAATCTAGAACTAGAAATTTGAGATCTTACCATAAATATCTTGTTCCCAAAGAAAATCTAAAACCATCCTCAAGTTCCCTATATGATCCTACTTTATTACAAAGTATATTAGTATGTCATCAATGAAGACAACTACAAAATGTTCCAACTATGGCTGGAAGATCAAGTTCATCAAATCCATAAACACGATGGGTGAATTCATCATACCAAAGGGAATCACCAGGAACTCATAGTTTCCATAGAAACATTATAATTACATATTCATAATATCAGCCTCAAAAACTCTCAATTGGTGGTAGTTGGACCATAGATAGATCTTCTAGAACCATCTCAATCCTTGAAACTTGTCAAAGAGGTCATAAATCCTCTATAAGGGGTTCTTGTTATTTATCATGGACTATTTATGGTGATGATAATACATGAAAATCCACAAGATATCATCCTACTTTTTCATGAAAAACACTACAGCTTCCCAAGGGGACACACTGGACTTGATAAAACCCTTCTCTCAAAGGTCCTCCAACTAAAGTTGCAGGTCCTAGAGCTTGGTAGGGGACATCTGATATACCGTAGAAGATATCAGAAAGGTCCCGGGATGCAAGTCGATGAAAAAATCCATCTCCCACCTCAGAGGTAGTCCTAAAACATCCTTGGGGAAGACGTCTATAAAATACTTCATGACTGAAGGAATCTAGAAGCCTGAAGATCCTATTGCACCAAGGGAAATACTCGCCAACTGATAGGTTATGGGCTGTAGTCACTCGCTCATAAAATCCACTCATCCCACCATGTAATTTCTCTCTCCCAAAAAATATAATATCATCTCATCAATTCGAAGGAATTTGAATCATTTTTGGTGATAGTCAATCTGGTCTCAGACCATAGACAATCAATATATATCTGATATGAAATCATAGTTCCATCGTGATGACTAAAAGGTCTCACATGAACCTCTCTTCACCAAGTGATAGCTCGCACTGTTAGTAGATAAATGATATAGAAGAAGAATTCCACGTAGGAACCTCAAGACAAAGCTGATGTGCTAGCACCTCCATAGGGAGCTCCAACTCTCACACCAAGAGTAAAGAGATAAAGGAATGATTCTAACCTATGTCTACTAATACTGAATCAAGATAGAATAAACATATATTTTACCTCTAATAATTTCATGTGTTGTTGGTTCGTATGGCTATATATCCTATAGTTGTATGAGGCACTGATCACCAGTTCCCTAAACTTAACATGGGATGCCTAGTGCTGGAAGTGGAAGGATCTCATAGCATCATTCACCACCCATATATCCTCCTCATGGGGCTCCACCTTCTTCTCTTCCAACTCCATCTCCTGGGGGACAACCTTCCCTGGCCTAAGTGATCCCCTATTACAATGCTTCCTCTGCCACTTTGGTGGCCCATCAACTATCTACCTACACTCCTCAGAATGTATGGTTATGAATTCATGTGACAAGTAACATTTCCCACCACAAGCATAGAAATTCCCCTATCCAAGATACCCTAGTCCTATGTGCTTCCCCTAACCATGTAACACCCCAAGCTTCCACAATACGCTTCTCATTCAATAATGCAATAGCTTGCATTGTACGCAACTTCGAGTTCTAAAACACTGCGACTAATCAAAGTAGACGTTATGAATAGTAATAACCACTTTTTAAAATTATAGAAATTTTATATTTCAAAATGGACTTCATTTTTGGATTCAGAATATCGAAATTAGCCTATGTTGAATTTTTGGTATTTTTCTGAGAACTTCTAATTTTTTATGAATAGTGAAAAATACTTAAAAACAACTTTTTTAATCAAAATAATTTATAGTGATAAATTATAATATTTAGTGGTTTTAAAGTATAATTAGAATATATTTTTACCATTTTATCCAATGGTGGTCATTAGAATTAATTTAACATTGAAATTGGACATAAACAATTGTCAATCTTTTGATATAAATTGTTTCTTAAAAACACGCTATTTGTTGTGATAGCGGGAATTAATTATAAAATTAATTAATGCAACTTATATGTTTGTAATTTTTTAAAATAGGAATCATTTTTGAATTCAGAATATCAATTATAGATTAGGGTGAAATTTTGGCATTGTTCTGAAAAACTTCAATTTTTGATGAATAGTGAAACCACTAAGTGGTAGTTAAATAACTGATTTTTCGTTCAAATGAAATATTACCACTTCTGTGATTTGATTTTCGAAAATCCGACATACATGGTTGTCATTAAGAAGTAAAATGTGGTTCAATTAGATTAAAATAATTTCTGGTGAATAGTAACTTTTAAGTTCTTAATCGCGATTAGAGGTAATTAGTGTAGTTTAAGGTAAAAATAATGTTTTAATAATATGAGATGAGCTTGACACATGTCCTACCCTCATTGGATGTGCCACGGCCGACCAAGACAATCCATGGGTCAACTTGGGGACCCCATGGAGCCACTTTAGTTGGAAAATGACATAAATACCTTTTATTTAATGTTAAAGTAAAAAATGACACAAACATGAAATGTTTTACTAAAACAATTTTTACATGGGGTTATACAAGTCATATTTTTGACTATAAATAGTAATTGGAAATATAAAAAGATTTCCTACATAATAGTATTTTTTTATAATTTTTAGACATTAAATAAATTAAATTATTTATGACATCATGATGATGCAGCGATAACCTCATTATTTAACGATTTAAATAAAATAAAGAGATAATGTAAAATCCAAGGCTTAAACTTGTCAAAAACATATTGGATGGGTAGATTTAGAACCCTTATCACCTTATCCACGAATTATATAAGTTTGTGACCTTTAGAATCCGAAAAGAATTGTATAATAATGTAAAATTCCCTTACTTTCCAAGAGTGCCCCTCCTCTCCTCTTATAAAAGGCCCCCACCTCTACCACCTCATTCACACTTTCAAGCCATTTGGATCGGCCAAACTCTGCCCAAATACCCTCCCAACTTCCCTCCCTTACTCCTAGAAGCCTCACTTTGGGCAGAATTCTTCCCAAGGAATCCTTTGGCTCAAATCAAAAAGAGTTACCCGATTTTTAGGTAATGTCTTCTCTAATGTTGTTTTGTTTTATTTTTCTTCTCCAACCCCCTAAACTCTTTTTATTAATTTCTTTTTTAACAAAACCATTATCCTCAATATACTATAATGTTATTATAAGAAGTATTAGAGCTACACTTACACACACCTACATCTAATGCTTAAAGAACATACGGTTTCTGTGGATGGCGAATTTCAGCCTCATGAAACGATGATTGTTCAACACTCATATAACACCTTCAAAGGTGGCCATTAAGATGTCACTATATTTATATAGGATATATAATATGTTTATGTTTTACTTATGCTTCTGTATTTCTCATTTATGTCATACCTTATGATTTCCATTATGGGTAAATGCGATAATTTCATTTTAGGAAGTGCGGACTACCGCCCCCTCAAAGTGATGTGAATTGTTAATGCCATATGTGGGATGTATAAAGGATGGAGTAAATGATATTATATATGATATTATACTGGAACTATATTATACCTTTATATAATTATGATTTCATTCCATTAAATACGAAATAGAAATGAAAGTAGCGTTCATGCGTACGTACAGCTTACCGTCTCCATGAACGGTGAATTTCATTTCTTACCTCTAAATGTTATGTAATATTATAAATACATGTATATACTGGATATATATGATATATATGATATCTACATCATGAACATAATTCTGGATATAATGGATATATCACCACATGAACAACTTGTAATTATAAGAATTTTATTTTTGACTCAAGTACCTAAGATCGACAAAATGACCGTTATAAAATTAAATAATTACATAATGTTCATAACATGGTAATAAGGGATATAAAAGGAATAATGAAAATGAAAAAGGTTCTTAAGTAAATAGAAATTAACTCTAGTTTATTATTTAGGAGGTTAAAGAACGGTCGAGTCAGGACAGGACGCAATGTAAGGGAACTTCTTAACCCAATTTCCATTCTTTGGGTTAATCTCCTACATTCAAATTATGTAATGATATTATTATGTACTATCTTGTATTTGTACTTTCTTATGTGTACTTATAGTGAATACACATAATAGATCTATTTTATTTTAAAAATGGTCTTTTTAAGCACTTTGTCTCAATCTCCTTTCATTGAGGCATATTTGGTTTTATACACAACTTTCTTTTATACGGTGTATAAACCCCTTTGACTTTTACGTTTATTCAAAAGGAATCTTTTTTATATGAAGTTTTTTACTAAATGACAAAAAGGGAATGTTTTCCTTTCCGTACTTATGTGGCGACAACGACTTCTCCGCCGCCGTGACCATTATTTGAGTTTCAGCTTCCTCTACAAGCCATCACTTTTTTTAATGAAAAATAAATACAAAGTTTTAACTTGCTTTTATTTTGGTATTAAAAATGGTTTTGAAAGTGTTTTATTATATCAATGTGTTGTATTGACATCTTGTGATTGAAATGTGGAAATTTCATGTTTCCTTTATGCATGTTTTATGTGATACGATTATGTTATGGTTTATGATATGTTTAAACCTATTCATATGAGGAATGCATTGGACTTAATAAGTGACGGGTGGAGCCCGCTATAGCTCCTCGATGCATCGGCAGGTCTCATGAGACAAACTAGTGTCTTGGTACGAGGCCTTGACAAAATCTTATTTGTGGTCTTGGCACGAGGCCTTGACTACGTGGTTATGATAATCTGGCATTATGCATTCCATCATTATGAAAGTGGATATTGATATTGCATGGGATTATTCGATTAGTAGAACATCCATGTGAGTAAGTAAATGGCATTATTTAATTTTATTTTTGCCATATTATGCTAAAGTTCAAGTTTAAAAAGGCTTTTGTTTTAGTTATACATTTCCTTAAATGTTAATGATTATTTATGAAAGCTTCCGCAATATTGTTATCCTTACTGAGCATCTGAGCTCACCCCTTTCAATGTTTTAATATTTTCCAGGATGTGAAGAAGTATTTTATGAATGACCTGCAGGGATAGTCATAAGAGGATATGAGTGTGGACTATGAAGACTTTGTTATTAGTTTTTCACTTTATGATGTAATGTAACATTTATGAATGTATCTAGTGTTTCCAAGGCTACTAAACTAATCGGTCTTTCGAGACTTGATCTTTTGTGATCATGCCAATGTTACGAAGTAATGCACCGACTCTGGGTAGCTGGGGTTGGGGCATTACAGTTGGTATCAAAGGCAGTTTAGTACTAACCTTGGAAGCTAGATTTAGATAAACTCTGATTAGAGAAGATAGCCTGAAGATAGATATTGAGGATTAGTATAGAAGAACTTCCTAGAATTTTGGTATTATAGATATTTTGTGAGTTTTCCGAGCAATACATCCCTGTCTGGATACGAGCAGGTAGAGGTGGATCTGGCACAGATGTACCTAGGGGTAAAACCCGAAAACACCGCTTTGAGCTAGACTCGAACGGGAACTGGTGCACGACAACGGGCCTTGCTGCACTCTTGGTTACGACACTCCCGGGGGATATGCTTAGGATAATTCTCATTTCTTTACAAACCACTATGAAGTGTTATGAGTATATACTTCCTCAAAGAAAACATTTTTATGGATTATATCCATAAATAGTTCAATTTATGTTAAGTATCTTACAAGTATGGAATTATGTATTTTGATTCATAAACTAATATAGTTTATGCCATTGTTTAGAAATGGCGCCTAGTGGAAGGAATGGAAACTGTATCAATGCACGCACTCCGTGTAGGGATTAACCTCCTGCTCAAGATAATTATTGTGGATCTGGAGATACAACTGGTGCTGATCAACTTATTACCATACTGGGACAACTCACTCAGGTTATGAATAATAACCTTACTCGTATGGAGCACCCTGATCCGCAACGTGGAGGATCAATGTTAGACCGCTTCATGAGGCAACAACCACCAAAATTTAATGGGGGTAAAAATCCGTTAGTATCTGAGCAATGTATAAACTCCTTAGAGAAAATATTCCATGCCTTGGGGAGTAGCGAAAGGGAGAAGGTTATCATGGCAGTTTACCGCCTCACTGGAGATGCCGATCAATGGTGGTCATTGATTCAAAATACAAAGGAAGATGATGACGTATCAAATATGGAATGGAGGGAGTTCAAAGAGCTTTTCTTAGAAAAATACTTTCCTTATGACCATCGAGCAGATATGGAAAGGCAATTTCTGAGTCTGAGACAAAAGGAGGATGAGAATGTCGCAAAGTATGAGGCCAACTTTACAAGGTTGGCGAGGTATGCTGCAGATTATATATGTAACCCAAGAGGTAAGATTGATCGTTTCTTTGATGGGTTAAAACCATTTCTCCGTAGATCTTTAGTATCACAATCTTTATCAACATACGAAGATATTGTATCATGTTCTATCAAGACAGAAAAGGAATTCTCTAAGTCTTATGACAACAAAGTAAAGAAAGAGAAGAAGAGAACGGTGGAACAAGAGAAAGATAAAGGGAAAAAGGGAAAGAAGGATTTTCCATTATGTGATAATTGTGGGAAGAATCACCCTGGTACTTTCCTAAAAGGAATGGGAGTTTGTTATAAATGTGGAGAAAAAGGTCACCAGGCGCATGATTGCAAGGGAAAGAAGGAGGCTATCAATGTTGAATGCTACAATTATAGGGAAATGGGTCATTATGCAAATGAATGTCCTAAGTGTCAGGGAAACTTACCTCAGAAAAGGCCAAGGGATAAAGGACAATCTTATGCTGTGAATACAGTTTAAGTGGAATAATTAATGTATTGGTGCTTTTGGACTCAAGGATTATATTCTGGTTATAATAATAATGTGATATATATAAGGATTGTACTGCAGTACTTGTTTTTTTTCATTAAGGTTTTAATATGATGAAGGTAATCATATTTTTAGTATGTGACAATAATAGATACTTTACATTGTTTGGGGAATCTGATGTTACAGTTGATTTTGGAATTAAGAGACCTTTTAGAGAAAGTATGGACAGAGGTATTTTGGATAACTATAAAGGTTGGAGTGGATTAAGTTGATCTTTGGATAGTATTGTTAAAGGTTAAAAAATTTATGAAGATTATTTTTGGAATATTATAATACTATAGTTTTAGGAAAATGACAACCTGCAGGGTGGGGCATAACCGGCGCGTCGGACAAAGCTGCAGGAATCGAACCCACAACCATAGTGCGACAGGCCTTTATTTCCTACCACTAGCCTACAGGAAGTCCTTGGTTATTACAAAATAATTTTACTAATCTAAATGGTATGTGTTAACATTTGGAACCTTATACAATTAGGATAAGTATAATATTTTTGAGTTCTATTATCTTTTTGAGTGAAAGATGAGTTGAAGGTTGAAACTCTAATTATCAAGCATAAATATATATATACCTATCTCTTATTCAATGAATAAATTAATTCTTAAACATTAGTAAAGGGATATTAAAACAAAAAAATGTGTTATCCTAATACCTTATGTCTTGTTGAACTGATGATACTTTAAATCAACATAGATTGAAGGCTTTGAGGCCCTCAATTTGACAGTTGATTGTGATTGATGACCTCAATCACTCCCTACAAATATTTACGTTTTTCCTCCAATTATATGTCTCTAATTTCCACCAATGTTCTCCTAATCGAGATCATAATTGGGTGGTGACTTTTTCATTTCCCTTTCCCTCTTATTAAGGCTAAATTTTATTAATCTTATTTTCGATGTGGGTTTTCCACAAAGGTATTTTCTATTTTCAACCTTTTATTTTCCAAGAAAAATTTCAAATTGCGAGGACGCAATTTATTGAAGGAGGGGATAATGTAACACCTCGAGCTTCCAAACTACGCTTCTCATTCAATAATGCAATAGCTTGCATTGTACGCAACTTTGAGTTCTAAAACACCGCGACTAATCAAAGTAGCCGTTATGAATAGTAATAACCACTTTTTAAAATTATAGAAATTTTATATTTCAAAATGGACTTCATTTTTGGATTCGGAATATCGAAATTAGCCTATGTTGAATTTTTGGTATTTTTCTGAGAACTTTTAATTTTTTATGAATAGTGAAAAATACTTAAAAACAACTTTTTTAATCAAAATAATTTATAGTGATAAATTATACTATTTAGTGGTTTTAAAGTATAATTATAATATATTTTTACCATTTTATCCAATGGTGGTCATTATAATTAATTTAACATTGAAATTGGACATAAACAATTGCCAATCTTTTGATATAAATTGTTTCTTAAAAACACGCTATTTGTTGTGACAGCGAGAATTAATTATAAAATTAATTAATGCAACTTATATGTTTGGAATTTTGTAAAATAGACATCATTTTTGAATTCGGAATATCAATTACAGCTTAGGGTAAAATTTTGGCATTGTTCTGAAAAACTTCAATTTTTGATGAATAGTGAAACCACTAAGTGGTAGTTAAATTACTGATTTTTCGTTTAAATGAAATATTACCACTTCTGTGATTTGATTTTCGAAAATCTGACATACATCGTTGTCATTAATAAGTAAAATGTGGTTCAATGAGATTAAAATAATTTTTGGTGAATAGTAACTTTTAAGTTCTTAATCGCGATTAGAGGTAATTAGTGTAGTTTAAGGTAAAAATAATGTTTTAATAATATGAGATGAGCTTGAAACATGTACTAAACTCATTGGATGTTCCATGGCAGACCAAGAAAATCCATGGGTCAAATTGGGGACCCCATGGAGCCACTTTAGTTGGAAAATGACATAAATACCTTTTATTTAATGTTAAAGTAAAAAATGACACAAACATGAAATGTTTTACTAAAAAAAATTTTACATGGGGTTATACAAGTCATATTTTTGACTATAAATAGTAATCGGAAATCTAAAAAGATTTACTACATCATAGTATTTTTTTTATAATTTTTAGACATTAAATAAATTAAATTATTTATGACATCATGATGATGTAGCGATGACCTCGTTATTTAACGATTTAAATAAAATAAAGAGATAATGTAAAATCCAAGTATTACACTTGTCAAAATCTATTTTATGTGTATATTTAGAACCCTTATCACCTTATCCACGAATTATATAAGTTTGGTACCTTTATAATCCGAAAATCATTGTATAATAATGTAAAATTCCCTTACTTTCCAAGAGTGCCCCTCCTCTCCTCTTATAAAAGGCCCCCACCTCTACCACCTCATTCACACATTCAAGCCATTTGGCTCGGCCAAACTCTGACCAAATACCCTCCCAACTTCCCTCCCTTACTCCTAGAAGACTCACTTTGGGCACAATTCTTCCCAAGGAAGCCTTTGGCTCAAATCAAAAAGAGTTACCCGATTTTTAGGTAATGTCTTCTCTAATGTTGTTTTGTTTTATTTTTCTTCTCCAACCCCCTAAACTATTTTTATTCATTTATTTTGTAACAAAACCAGTATCCTAAATATACTAGGATTTTGTTATAATAAGGATTAGAGATACACTTACACACACCTACATCTAATGGTTAAAGAACATACGGTTTCTGTGGATGGTGAATTTCTGCCTCACGAAACGATGATTGTTCAACACTCATATAACACCTTCAAAGGTGGCCATTAAGATGTCACTATATTTATATAGGATATATAATATGTTTATGTTTTACTTATGCTTCTATATTTATCATTTATGGCATACCTTATGATTTCCATTATGGGTAAACACAATAATTTCATTTTAGGAAGTGCGGACTACCGCCCCCTCAAAGTGATGTGAATCGTTAATTCCATATGTGGGATGTATAAAGGATGGAGTAAATGATATTATATATGATATTATACTGGAACTATATTATACCTTTATATAATTATGATTTCATTCCATTAAATACGAAATAGAAACGAAAGTAGCGTTCATGCGTACATACGGCTTACCGTCTCCATGAACGGTGAATTTCATTTCTTACCTATAAATGTTATGTAATATTATAAATACATGTATATACTGGATATATATGATATATATGATATCTACATCATGAACATACTTCTGGATATAATGGATATATCACCACATGAACAACTTGTAATTATAAGAATTTTATTTTTGACTCAAGTACCTAAGATCGACAAAATGACCGTTATAAACTTAAATAATTACATAATGTTCATAAAATGGTAATAAGGGATATAAAAGGAATAATGAACATGAAAAAGGTTCTTAAGTAAATAGAAATTAACTCTAGTTTATTATTCAGGAGGTTAAAGAACGGTCGAGTCAGGACAGGACGCAGGGTAAGGGAACTTCTTAACCCAATTTCCATTCTTTGGGTTAATCTCCTACTTTCAAATTATGTCATGATATTATTATGTACTATCTTGTATTTTTACTTTCTTATGTGTACTTATAGTGAATACACATAATAAATCTACTTTATTTTAAAAATGATCTTTTTAATCACTTTGTCTCAATCTCCTTTCATTGAGGCATATTTGGTTTTATACACAACTTTCTTTTATACGGTGTATAAACCCTTTGACTTTTACGTTTATTCAAAAGGAATCTTTTTTATACGAAGCGTTTTACTAAACGAAAAAAAGGGAATGTTTTCCTTTCCGTACTTATGCGACGACAACGACTTCTCTGCCACCATGACCATTATTTGAGTTTCGGCTTCCTCTACAAGCCATCACTTTTTTTAATGAAAAATAAATACAAAGTTTTAACTTGCTTTTATTTTGGTATTGAAAATGGTTTTCAAAGCGTTTTATTATATCAATGTGTTGTATTGACATCTTGTGATTGAAATGTGGAAATTTTATGTTTCCTTTATGCATGTTTTATTTGATACGATTATGTTATGGTTTATGATATGTTTAAACCTATTCATATGAGGAATGCATTGGACTTAATAAGTGACGGGTGGAGCCCGCTATAGCTCCTCGATGCATCGGCAGGTCTCATGAGACAAACTAGTGTCTTGGCACGAGTCCTTGACGAAATCTTATTTGTGGTCTTGGCATAAGGCCTTGACTACGTGGTTATGATAGTCTGGCATTATGCATTCCATCATTATGAAAGTGGTTATTGATATTGCATGGGATTATTCGATTAGTAGAATATCCATGTGAGTAATTAAATGGAATTATTTAATTTTATTTTTTCAATATTATGCTAAAGTTCAAGTTTAAAAAGGCTTTTGTTTTAGTTATACATTGCCTTAAATGTTAATGATTATTTATGAAAGATTCCGCAATATTGTTATCCTTACTGAGCATCTGAGCTCACCCCTTTCAATGTTTTAATATTTTCCAGGATGTGAAGAAGTATTTTATGAATGACCTGCAGGGATAGTCAGAAGAGGATATTAGTGTGGACTATGAAGACTTTGTTATTAGTTTTTCACTTTATGATGTAATGTAACATTTATGAATGTATCTAGTGTTTCCAAGGCTACTAAACTAATCGGTCTTTCGAGACTTGATCTTTTGTGATCATGCCAATGTTACGAAGTAATGCACCGACTCTGGTTAGCTGGGGCCGGGGCATTACAAACCATGTTCTCGAGCCTAATCCTAGAAAGATTTCCTATGCTGATATCCTATCGACTGACATCTGCTAGATGTTTTAGATGGATCAACATTATAATGCCCAGTGCTAGCTCCAGCTACCTATAATCCCTATGACATAAAATACTTTATCACCAGCACCCACTCCAACACCCTAGAATAGGTGGGAATACACAAGGGTACCACACTATCATGAATCTCTCTATGGATTCCCTTTTAAAATTTTCTTTCTTAGAAGTAACCATCCTGGATCATGTCAAGGGAGCACCATATAAGTTTTATGAAAATCACCATGTAATTAGCCACTATCATCCCTCTCTGATGTAGCTCTATAAGATCCTAAATCTGAACCAATAAAAGGTAGGAGGGGAAGTACTCCTCATAGAAAAACTAATGAAAATTAGGCCACAAGATTGTTGACTCGTCAATAATCTGTGTAACAAGACTCCACAAGTGCCTAGATGCTCCATAGAAAAGGCTAGATATCATTGAAACCACCTGATCTGTTAGTGTTTAGATAATATTGAAAATATGAACCACTAACTCTATTAAATCCTTCACTGCCTGGGGATTGGGCTTGTTGTGAAACCTTAGTGGCCTCTAGTGTTGAAACTCGTGGAGTGCACTAAGCCTGTGCATATCCTTATCCTGCTCTTCCAGTATAATATTCTACTCAATGGGTGGGGGTTCTTGTAACGACCCAAAGATTTTTAATGGAAATTCCCTTATTATATTTATGTCATAAAATAACATGAAATCACAACATAATTAACTAATAAGTGATAAGTGACCTTTAAACATAAGTTTGTCACTTCTGTGTTAGGAATTTTGAAAATCTGACATACACGGTTGTGTTCAAGATGATTTTTGGAGTTTAATGAAATAATAATAATTTTTGGTGAATAGTGACCTACCCTTATGAATAGTAATATGAACCTTATGAATAGTAAATCATTTAACATAATAGTAACATTTCCTATGAATAATTAAATAAAAATTTAGACATCTTAGAAAGTGACAATTTGACCTTAGTAAACGTTTTGGTATTTTTTAAGTCATAAATAATTAATTATAATTAATTAATTAATTTAAAAGAATATTTATTTCCCTAAAATTTATTCATAAATCATTGAATCAATGTCTTATAGTTTTTAGATAATTTTATAAGACCCTACGTAATTTTTGAAAGCACTATAAAATCAGTTTTAATCTTAAAAACTGTTTTTTTAAGAAAATTATGATTTTAATTAAATGTTAAATTAATAATATTTAAAAAATTATTTTTGAAAAATGAAATTCATTTTTGGATTCTACACATTGAAAATTTGTTGTGGTAAATTTTTTGGTTTTTTTTGAGATACTTGAATTTTTGATGAATAGTAGAATCTGATAATTTACAATAAATGCTAAATAATGGATTAATTGAGTCATCGATGATGCTCTGATGATGTAATCCCACTTGGCTCAGGATCACATGATAAAAATTACTATTCTTTGTCATTAAAGACTCACTATTCCTTGTCTTAGGGGAAATTAATAAACTAATGAAGTTTATATTAAGGAAACCCCTCTCCCCTCCACTATAAAAGCCACCCTTCACACCCTCATTTACTCACACCTCTCAAGCTCCAAGACTTCTCTAAACTATGCCCAAACACCTTCCCTATCCCCTACCCCACTTCCAAGAGCTACTGGTCTCATCAAAAGACCAAGATTAGTCCCTTAAGGAGGTTCTCAAGAGGAGGATTCTAGAGGTAATTTCCCTCCCTCTTCTCCTTTAATTTCCTTTCAAGTTCAAGTTAATTTCTTGATCTCTCCCCACCTATCTTCATCAAAATTGTATTGTAAATACAGTATTATACATATAATATAATTTTATGATTTTAATGGGATATTATATCATCCAACCCCCTTTCCCTCTTCCTTTTATTTTATTAAAGAGAACGTTGTTCGTGAGGTGTTAATTTATCACCTTCAAGAACGACATGCTTTCTTCTTCCATTTCTACCTTCAGATCTGGTCATGAACCCATTTTTATGGTTGAAACAGAATATTTTATATGTATTATGTTCTATTTAAGGTTCTTTTAAATAACCTATGACCATATTACTAAGTGATAAGTTAAAACAAGTTCGTTGTGATCCAAAAACCGCCCAAATTGACCCAAATAACAATCATTTAATTATTATCTAATGATTCATCCACATGGATCTAATATAATTCATTATAATATCATTAAAAATCCTGTAATATCATTAATGGAATGTAATATCATTTCTGTATGTTTACTCATGTTCTACCCAAACTTCAATTTAAGAATACATGTGAACCACCCAAGAAAAAAACCATAAAAACGAACATCCCCGAACAATGTTTTTAAACTCTATAAGTCATCCAAAGGAACATAATATGAAATAATGAAACCATAATGAACCCTATTAATGTAAACATGGTTCTGTATTTCTAATTAATGAATATAATGTCATTATATAGGACATTAAAGAGAAGGAAGCATTCAGGTACGAGGTAAGGGTAAATTCTCGAACCCAACTTTTATCCTTCGGGTTCTCCCTCTTTCACTCCATTTTTGATATAGTTACTCCTTAAAGATCATTTTTTCATAATTATATTACTTTTTCTGGGATATAAATGTTTTCTACTAAAGTTTATGTCAATCAAAATGTTTTCCAAAAGAACTCTTCTTTTAAGAACTCACCTTTTACCTCTCATTCAAGGTTGATGGTTCTTGTATCAAGTATGTTGTTCCCTCTTTCTTTTGGGAACCCAAACTTTATGAATGTGTTCTTATTAGGTGAAACCCATTCATTTTCATGGGTTAGTTATGTTCATTTATGTTATATGTTCATTGTGGCATGCATGATAAATGATAATGTTATGATGTGATGGGTGCGCCTGGAATTATATAGTGATCCAATACATTGGGTAAAGTGATGAATCTCATGATTAAATGTGAAATGTTGTGTGAAAAAGATTATAGATTGGTTCACAAGTATGTGTGGTAGTTAACCAATAAGACATGATGTTTCATTTTTATGCATTGGCACATTTCAAGTCTTTTATTTATGCTCCTCTCATGTTCATGATCTTTTGCCTATGTTATGATTATGCTCACCCCATGATATATTGTTCTTATCTATCCTATTAGTGGGATTATAGCTCATCCCTTTTGATGTATATCCTCATGTGGCTATATGTACTAAGTAGAGGACAAGTTCCAATAAGAATCTAGAGAAGAAGAAATTAAATAAATGTTTATGCTAGATGTTGTATTTGTTATGTGTGGTCCTAGTTTTCCCAAGACACTAAACCTTTGGATCCTCTATGTGTAACACTATTATGTTTTTTATCTTTGAAATGATGTAATAGTAATGTATGAAAAAGAATGTTCTCTATATTTGGTATCAGAGGTAAGGTTTATTTAATTTGGGAATTAGGATTAGTGAACCCTAGGGAAAACCTACATCATGAGACTAAGTACAAATATGCACACAAGAATATTTACCTAGGGATCCCATATGCTATTTTTTTGGTACAAATTTTTTAAATTAATATGTTATTCATGACTTGTTTACTTATGTTTTGTTCTAACCTTTTCTATTTTAGAAAATGGTGGGAACTAGGAGAAATCAGGCCAACAACTCTTGCGAGGGCCAATGAAACGATTGCCTGAACAACATCCCCAATGATTTGGGAGGTGGAGTTCAAAAATACATGGCGATGATTACACAATTATCTCAGGTTATAAACAATAACCATAATAATGTGGAACATCCTCCTTCACCAAAGAGGGAAAAACTGGATATCGAATGTTTTATGCGGCAACGACCTCCGACGTTTAGTGGATCTTTTGATCCACTAGTTGAGGAACAGTGGGTCAACTCCATGGAGAAGATCTTTTCTGTGCTTCACTGTTCTGAGATGGAGAAGGTGACCCTATTTTTTTATCGTCTAGATGGAGAAGCCAATCAATGGTGGGATTTGATTAAGAACACCAAGACAAGGGAGGAAATTGAAGAGATTGAATGGGAAGACTTTAAGATAATGTTTCTTAATAAGTATTTCCCACGTACTCTTCATATGAAGATGGATAGAGAATTTATAGAGCTCAAGAGAAAAGAAGGAGAATCTGTCACAACCTATGAAGCAAATTTCAAAAGGCTTGCAAGGTACGCCTTGGGTTTTGGTATCAACAATGACAGCAAAATTGATAGATTCTTTAGTGGATTAAAACCGCACCTTCGAAAGGCTCTTGCAATTCAAGACTTTCGGAGTTATGAGGAAGTTGTTTGGTGTGCTCTCAAAGTGGAGATAGAGTTTGTAGAATGGCCCCATGGCTATGGTGATAAGAAAAGAAAGATGGAGTTTCAAGCTGGTGGACCTAATGATAAATGTGGGAAGAAAAATCAACGACCCACATGCCAAAAATGTGGGAAGTTGCACAATGGGAACCGCCTCAAAGGGATGGGGAAATGCTTCAAGTGTGGGAAAGAAGGACACCATGATCAAGAGTATTGAAAAGACATGAAAAGGAAGGATAATGTAGCCAATGAAAGGAGAGAGCCAATATTGGTTCAATGCTACAACTGTAGGGATCTAGGTCACTATGCAAACCAGTGCACTAAACCTCTAATTCTCGAGGGTAATCAGCGTTAGTAGCCACCAAAGCCAAAGGAACAAGGGAAGGCTTATGCCATCACTACTGCGGAGGTGGATCATGATAATGAAGTCATACAAGGTAAACTTACTATTCACTAAAGAATGGAAAAAGTCTTATTTGATTCTGGTTCTATGCATTCCTTTATATCTTGAAAGTTTGCTAGAACTATAGAATCGAAGCCCCAAAACCTTGAAGTAGAGATATCTATAAAAACACCAAGTAGTGAAATCATTGAAACCCAAGTGTTTGACTCTTCTCCTGTTGGTGTATGCAGGAATATTCTTCTGGAAAATCTCGTAATACTTCCCTTGGTGGAATTCGATGCTATAATGGGAATAGACTGGCTCTCGTTATATAGAGCGCATATCAACTGTTGGGAAAAGGAAATAACTTTTCATTTTTCGAACCATCCCATGCTCCTCTACAAATTCAAGGAAGATCATGAATCTCATTTGAAAAATCCTTAAATGGTGTGGGTCTTGATACCCTATGAATAAACATACCTCACCCAAATGGTTGAGTCGAATGAAAGTTACAACCTTGAGTAAATTCCCATCGTGAGGGAATATGGTGATGTATTTCCCGAAGAGTTACCCGGAATTCCCCTGGATCGTGAGGTAGAGTTCTCAATTTAACTCATACCCAGAGCTACTACTATCTTGAAGTGTCCCTATAGGATGTCTCCTATCGAACTGGAGGAGTTAAAGAAGCATCTTCAAGAGCATCTGGAAAAAGGGTTCATACGCACTAGTGCATCGCCTTGGGGTGCACCAGTGCTCTTTGTGAAGAAGAAGGATGGAACAATGTGGCTATGTATCGATTATTGGGAACTCAACAAGATCACCATAAAGAAAAAGTATCCTCTCCCAAGGATTTATGACTTGTTCGACCAGTTAAGAGAAGCTCAATACTTCTCAAAGGTGGATCTTCATTCTGGATTTCATCAGGTAAAGGTGAAGAAAAAATATATTCAAAAGACTGCCTTCCGAACAAGATATGGGCACTATGAGTTTTTGGTGATGCCCTTTGTACTTACTAATGCACATTCAATCTTCATGGATTTGATGAATAGAATCTTTAGACATTACCTCGAAAAAATTTTGGTAGTGTTTATCGATGATATTCTCATCTACTCCAAGAGCAAGTAGGAACATGAAGAACATATAAGACTTGTGTTGGAGACATTAAGAAAATAGAAGTTGTAAGCCAAGTTCAGAAAGTGTGACTTTTGGATGAATCAAGTCACGTTATTGGGACATGTGATCACAAGTGAGGGAATTTCTATTGATCCTTCAAAGATAAAGGTGATTGAGGAATGGCTCAGGCCCTCTAGTGTCACAGAAATTCATAGTTTTCTTGGATTAGCTGGGTAATACCGACGTTTTGTGAGAAACCTCTCACGATTGTCAAGCCTGCTAACTAAGTTAACAAGGAAAGGGGTAAAGTATGTCTGGATGGAGGAATGTGAGGGAAGCTTCAAGGAGCTAAAGAGAAGGCTGATCACTGCACATGTACTCACACTACTAAAAAGTGGAGAAAGTTCTGTGATATACAGTGATACTTCAAAGAAAGTCTTGGATTGTGTGATCATGAAAAATGATAATGTGATGGCTTGCACCTCACGACAGTTGAAGATCCATGTGAAGAACTACCCGACGCATGATCTAGAGCTGGAAGCCATGATTATTTCCTTGAAAATCAGGCGGCACTACCTTTATGGAGAGAAGTGTGACATATACACTGACCACAAGAGCCTAAAGTATATATTCACACAAAAGGATCTCAATATGTGTCAAAGGAGATGGTTAGAGATAATCAAGGATTACGATTTCTCTATTCACTATCATCCTGGAAAGGCGAACAAGGTAGCTGATGCTCTAAGCAGAAAAGAACCTGCTACTCTATCCATGTTGCGGATTGAGAAAGACCATATCTTCTTGGATATGAAGAGAATTGATTTGGAAATCATAAGGGCAGCGGATACATCCTACCTTGCCCAAATGATTGTGAAACCATCCATCCAAGAGAAGATTAAGGAAGCACAAAGGGATGATGTGGAGATACAAAAAAGGGTTAATGCAATAAAGGGAAGCTGCAAGAGTTCCATATTGACGATGATGGTGTTATTTGGTTTGGAATGCGGCTTTTTGTGCCTTCATCACTCGGGATAAAGAAGGAGCTATTGGAAAATGCACATAGCTCAACTTTCTTTATCCATCCTGGGAGTACCAAGATGTACTGTGATCTCCGAGAACACTTCTGGTGGGATAACATAAAGAAGAAGATTGCGGAATATATATCAAGGTGCTTGGTATGTCAGAAAGTTAAAGCTGAGCGACAAAATTCCAAGGGTATGATGCAACCATTGCCTATACCCATGTGGAAATGGGAAAATGTTACTATGGATTCTGTCATGGGTCTCTCTAAGATGTCAAAGGAAAATAATGCAATATGGGTTGTGATTGACCGAATCACCAAGACTTCCCATTTTATCACTATTCAGGAAGATCTCTCACTTGATCAACTTGAAAAGATATATGTGAATGAAGTGGTGAGATTGCACGGTGTTCCACTCTCAATTGTCTATGTCCATGAACCAAGTTTCACATCTAAGTTTTAAAGGAGCCTTCAACATGCTTTGAGTACAAAATTAAATTTCAGCACGACCTATCACCCCCAAACTGATGGCCAGTCTGAAAGAACTATTTAGATGCTTGAGTATATGATAAGATCCTTCTCTCTTGAATTCAAAGGTGTTTGGGATCAGAATCTCCCATTGGTTGAGTTATCATACAACAATAGCTTCCACTTGAGTATTCAGAGGGCTCCGTATGAAGCTCTTTATGGGAAGCGATGTAGAACTCCAACCTTTTGGGATGAAGTTGGAGAAAGAAAGCTACTCAGGCCCGATCTTGTTCAAGAGATGACAGAGAAGGTTCAAGTCATCCAGAAACACATCAAAGAAGCTTGAAGTCGGAAAAAGATCTATGTTGACAACTGTCGAAGGGACTTGGAGTTCGACGTTGGAGATAAAGTCTTCCTTTGAATATCTCCATGGAAGAGAGTCATGTGATTTGAGAAGAAAGGGAAGCTAAGCCCAAGGTATATTAGTCCCTTTGAGATCCTTGACCGCATAGGAGTAGTGGCCTATCATATTTCATTTCCACCGAATATGGCTCAAGTTCATGATGTGTTTCATGTATCACTACTGAGTAAGTACATACCAGACCCCTCACATGTACTAAACTCAGAGGTGGTGTAGCTGGAAGACGGTCTCTCCTATGAGGAGCAGTCAGTAAAGATTCTGGATCTGAGAGATAAGTTTCTACGCAACAAGACAACCCATCTTGTCAAAGTGTTGTGTAGGAACCATAAGTTTGAGGAAGAAACTTTGGAACCAGAAGAGGCAATGAAGGAGAAACACCCTCACCTGTTTGTGTAAAGTGAAATTTCGGGGGTAAAATTTCTTAAGGGGGGAACAATGTAACAACACAAAGTTTTTAAATGTAAATTCCCTTCTTATATTTATGTCATAAAATAACATGAAATCACAACATAATGAACTACTAAGTGATAAGTGACCTTTAAACATAAGTTTGTCACTTCTGTGTTAGGAATTTTGAAAATCTAACATACACGGTTGTGTTCACGATGATTTTTGGAGTCTAATGAAACAAAAATAATTTTTGGTGAATAGTGACCTACCCTTATGAATATTAATATGAAATTTTGAATATTAAATCATCCAACATAAGAGTAAAATTTCCTATGAATAATTAAATAAAAATTTAGACATCTTAAAAAGTGACAATTTGACCTTAGTAAACGTTTTGGTATTTTGTAAGTCATAAATAATTAATTATAATTAATTAATTAATTTAAAAGAATATTTATTTCCCTAAAATGTATTCATAAATTATTGAATCAATGTCTTATAGTTTTTAGATAATTTTATAAGACCCTACGTAATTTTTGAAAGTACTATAAAATGAGTTTTAATCTTAAAAACTGTTTTTTTAAGTAAATTGTGATTTTAATTAAATATTAAATTAATAATATTTAAAAAAAATTAAAAAATGGACTTCATTTTTGTATTCTTCACGTCGAAAAATGATTGGGGTAAATTTTTGGGATTTTTCTGAGATACTTGAATTTTTTATGAATAGTGGAATCTGATAATTTACAATAAATGCTAAATGATGGATTAATTGAGTCATCGATGATGCTCTGTTGATGTAAGCCCAATTGACTCAGGATCACATGATAAAAATTACTATTCTTGGTCATTCAAGAATCACTATTCCTTTTCTTAGGGAAAATTAATAAACTAACAAAATTTTATATTAAGGAAACCCCTCTTCCCTACACTATAAAACCCACCCTTCACACCCTCATTTCCTCACACCTCTCAAGATCCAATCCTTCTCTAAACTCTGCCCAAACACCTTCCCTATCCCCTACCCTACGTCCAAGATCTGATGGTCTCATCAAAATACCAAGATTATTCCCTTAAGTAGGTTCTCAAGGGGAGGATTCTAGAGGTAATTTCCCTCCCTCTTCTCCTTTAATTTCCTTTCAAGTTCAAGTTCATTTCTTGATCTATCCCCACCTATATTCATCCAAATTGTATTGTAACTCCAGTATTATATATATACTGTAATTTTATGATTCTAATGGGATATTATATCATCCAACCCCCTTTCTCTCTTCCTTTTATTTTATTAAAGAGAACGTTGTTCGTGAGGTGTTAATTTATCACCTTCAAGAACGACATGCTTTCTTCTTCCATTTCTACCTTCAAATCTGGTCATAAAACCATTTTTATGGTTGAACCAGAATATTTTATATGTATTATTTTCTTTTTAAAGTTCTGTAAATAAACTATGTCCATATTACTAAGTGATAAGTTAAAACAAGTTTGTTGTGATCCAAAAACCGCCCAAATTGACCCAAATAACCATCATTTAATTCTTATCTAATGATTCATACACATGGATCTAATATAATTAATTATAAGATCATTAAAAATCCTTTAATATCATTAATGGCATGTAATATCATTTCTGGATGTTTACTCATGTTCTACCCAAACTTCAATTTAAGAATACAAGTGAACCACCCAAGAAAAAAACCATAAAAACGAACATCCCCGAACAGTGTATTTAAACTCTATAAGTCATCCAAAGGAACATAATATGACATAATTAATCCAGAATGAACCCTAATAATGTACACATGGTTATGGATTTCTAATTAATGAATATAATTTCATTATATAGAACATTAAAGAGAAGGAAGCATTCAGGTACAAGGTAAGGGGAAATTCTCAAACCCAACTTTCATCCTTCGGGTTCTCCCTCTTTCACTCCATTTTTTATATGGTTTCTACTTAAAGATCATTTGTTCATAATTATATTACCTTTTATGGGATATAAATGTTTTAAAATAAATTTTATGTCAATAAAAATGTTTTCCAAAAGAACTCTTGTTTTAAGAACTCTTCTTTTAAGAACTCACATTTCACCTCTCATTCAAGGTTGATGGTTCTTGTATCAAGTATGTTGTTCCCTCTTTATTTTGGGAACCCAAAGTTTATGAATGTGTTCTTATTAGATGAAACCCATTCATTTTCATGGGTTATTTATGTTCATTTATGTTATATTTTCATTGTATCATTCATGATAAATGATAATGTTATGATGTGACGGGTGCGCCCAGAATTATATAGCACAATATGAATGTTTAAATGTGACAGGTGCGCTCGGAATTATATAGTGCTCCAATGAATTGGTTAAAGTGATTAATCTCATGATTAAATGTAAAATAATGTGTGAAAAAGATGCTATATTGGTTCATAAGTATGTGTGGTAGTTAACCACTAAGACATGATGTTTCATTTTTATGCATTGCCACATTTCAAGTCTTTTATTTATGCTCCTCTCATGTTCATGATCTTTTTCCTATGTTATGATTATGATCACCCCATAATATATTTTTCTTATCTATCCTCTTATTGGGCTTCTATCTCACCCCTTTTGATGTATATCCTCATGTGGCTACATGTACTAAGTAGAGTACAAGTGCCAATAAGAATCTAGAGAAGAAGAAATTAAATAAATGTTTATGCTAGATGTTGTATTTGTTATGTGTGGTCCTAGTTTTCCCAAGACACTAAACCTTTGGATCCTATATGTGTAACACTATTATGTTGTTTATCTTTGAAATGATGTAATAGTAATTTATGAAAAGGCCGGGTCACTATAGTTATTCTACCTAACCACCTAGAGGAATGATCTCATGAGATGGACCCTGAACTAAGGACTCATCACTCTTTATATTTTCATCATGATCCGGAACTGGTAACCTAGATGGCTAGCATCGTGGAGGCATCCAAAAAATTTAATCAAGATTTAATACAGTCAGACGAGAATATATATGTACAATGGGGAGCTAACTCAAGAAATATAGTCAAATATTAAATCCTATATGATGCATGTACCATTGATCTCTACAACTAATGTCTCGATATACCTAGTCAACAAGTAGGTAGTCAAGGTCCTAGTGAATGGATACATCATCCACCACACCAATACTGGATTCTCTAGCCTAAAAGACACACTTGAAACACTAAGACATTGTTTCCCTAAATACCAACAAAATCCTCATAAGGGGACAACTCCAAACATTATCCAAAGGATCGAACCACCTTTGACACCAATCAATCATGACCCAATCCAATGGGGCTCGAGCTGCAACTACCCCAAGCCCGCCTCCAAAGTCCAGGGGCTAGAAAAAAGAACCAAAATTCATATATAACATGGGTAATCCTTTAAATAATGTATTTATATGCACACACCCAACCATATCAATGAATAAGTGTAGAGTAATAACAAATAGATAATGATGCAACATCCAGAATATAAACCAAGCATGAAAAAACTCTATAGTGTACAAGAGAACGATTGTTTAAATGGAAAAGTAAAGGGTAAAATAGACACCCAACCACAAAGATATCCCAACCTAACAAAACTAGAAACTAAAATAAATTTTTAGAGATCCCATATCTTGATCTCCAATCTCTGATCATCGTATGTGGTCCAATGCACCAGGTATCACTGAGATCCTATGTAGTCATTTCCAACCTTTTCATCATCTGCATAAGACATGACACATGTAGTAAAATTATATATAAGGGTGATTATATACATAACCAGTAGTACACCCCAAAATCTGAAGTTGGATTAATAATAGACATGATAGAAATAGATAGTAGATAGATAGCTTAACCCAATGCTAGAGAGTAAGAATAATCCAACAACATAGATACATATATATATATATATACTCAAACCAAAGAAACAAAAATGAGAGATAAGGGTATATCTATCTCATAGCCCATCCCAGGAAAGAGTTTCATTAGTTCTAGAAGTCCATCAATGATTCTCAGCATCGTGTGCATCTTCCCAGTAGAAATATCTATGTCAAACCACACCTCTCTACTTTGTTGGACATTCGATGGATGTAATCTCAAAGTAGATGAATCATGCCCTGGTAAAATAGGAGGGTTCCACTCAATAGTCGATATAGGACTCATACCCTAACTCTGTAAGAGGGTGCAACTCAATTAATCAGTAAAGGAACCATGTCCATCCCATGTGAAGGGTTCCACTCCAATGGTCAGTAGAGGAACCATGCACAAGACAAATGGAGGGTGCCACTCTAACAGTCGAGGACCCATACCCTAATACTATAGGAGGGTGCCACTTATATGGTAGGTAAAGGACCCATGTACTTCCTAGAGGTAGGGTGATACTTTCATAGTCATGGACTCATGCCCATCCCAACTGCAGGGTGCCACTCCAATAATCAAGGAGTCATGCCCTGACTCTGCAGGAGGGTGCCACTTGGTCGATAGTTAAAGGACCCATTCCCTATCCTATAATGAGGGTGAATCTCTAAAATTAGATAGATGGCCCATTCCTTGTCCCTTAGGAGGGTTCCACTCTATAGATAGGTAGAGGACCCATGCCCATCCCAGCTAGAGGGTGCCACTCTAAAGTCTCGGATGATCCTTCCTGATTATTGCCACCAACGAGCATCGCCTAAATAATAATCCCAATCATATCATCTCACATTGTATCTCAAAATCCTCTATGGAGGCCACCATAATGTTCTATTGTGTGTAGGGGTTTACAACGTGTAGGGGACCCACACAGTGTGTGGTCCCATTCTTTTTCCTGGCCATTTACTCGTCGTCACATGGATCTCCACTCATGTAAAAGTATAATATGTGTAGGTGGACTACACGGCGTGTCCAAGATACTTAGGGTCAAGCTATATTCTCTTATCCATGTCTGTGTACTTCATTACACGGCGTGCACCTGACCATGTATTCTCACATGCGGTCCCACCCATGTGCTCTTCCACATGAATTTTCTACCTATGTCTATGTAATTTGGTACACTGCGTGTCTCTCCACACCGAGTTATGCCCGTGTCTCTAGACATGTCTCTGTATCGCAGCAAATGACATGTGTCTAGCTATACCCATGCCCATATACTCTTTAAGTAAACACTGGATCACCAGAACAAGGTCACATAGTGTGGGGGGGCCCAAAAATCATGTGATACTTATAATATCGTGAAACTCTAGCCATCGTATCCAAGTCCCTACATACCATGTGTTATTTAGACTACACAACGTGTAGTCGTGATTTTTCTATAAACTCAGATCTATGACTATGTGTCTATGTCTAGCTCTACCACTTTGATTTAGGTATCTTATTCACCCAAAATCAGAAGGAGATATCCTTTTTTGTCGTTTCTATCCATCCATCGGCTGGAAAATGGTACTCGTTGATCCACAGTAAGTGTCGCACGACCCGTGCATCCCCCACCATTCATCGTTTAGTCCCATATCTCAAATCCATGTTATTAATCACCCATATCCCACAACGCATACCAATACATCCCTAAATCATTGTTCTATTCAGCTCACATGAATCCTCCATGAATTCAGGGTTCCGATCACACTCGATCATTCCTGGAAATGTCGAACCACAACCATATTTCCCAATGGAGAAGAACACGAAGAACGGGTGGGGGAAAACACAAGAAACAAGGGTGAAATGATCATTGGCCAAGAATTATTGTCCAATGAATCCAAATCGAGATAACTGGGGTAATAAAACATGTCAAGAAAAAATTAATTTAATTAAATAATTAAATCTAATACATGGGCACATGAGAAGGATTAAAATTGACATGGATCAATGAAAAGAGTGATTTTGCTCAATCTATTTGATCAATAGAGGAATAAATCACAAATTGAATATTCCTTCCTAGATATTGGATCTTTCTTCATCAAATAATGCGCTTTCCAATTACTTAGAGGAGTCATTTCATTTACTGCACTTCGATCTACTTCAATCTGGAGTATCATCATCATCAGAACTTGATTCTACAATGGACGGAGGAGGAAGTCATTTCACAATAATCCCATGGTTATGCGGATAACCCTAGTGATCTTTTCATAATGATATATTTATATATGAAATCATAATTAGTTTAATTGATTAAATAAAAAAATTATTTATTTATTTAACTAAATGTACCCACCTAGAGCTGCTTTTATCTGAATGCTTTTTGCTAACCTATTTTAGGTTCAAACTTGGGTAAAAATTATGTTTTGGACTCAAACATGGTCTCATATTTCTAATACAAGATTTCATTTGAGATTTTTACCATTTTATTTAAGAAACTATGTGCACAAAATATAAAATATATTTAATATTTTTATAAAATTAATTCTGGGCACACCGGGTCTCAGAATCACACATTGTATCAGTGTCTGGCTCTGAAAATATATAAAAAATATTTTAAAGTCTTACAAGGGAAAAATAGGGTCTTTATAGGTTATAAAATTTTGTATTGTTATAATAAAATTTTTATGAATTAAGGAATTAAAATTAAGGATTTATGTTTAAAGGTATAAAAAATTAGGGAATGCATTAAGAAAACACATCATGATCAGAAAAAAAGGGATAAAATAAATTTATCAATTAGTAAAACTTTTAGGGGTAAAGGTAATTTTACAAGACAACATGAAATTCCAAGAAAACAAATATTTTGGGTGATAGAATAAAATATTATAAATTCCATACTTCAATGGAGTTTGAGCAACACCATGCCAATATAATAAAACTAAAGATGATAACCAAAAAACTTGTAAAAATCTTTCCTCCAACCTCAGATCAAGTAAGAATCAACCATATGAAACTAAGGACTAAGGATCAGCCTCAATAATCTAGAACCACCAAGAAAAGAACTAAATTTCTCTTAGGTTTTGGGATGGGTAGAAGGAATATAATAAAATTTAATAGGTTACCTGAATTTATAATAAAACTATAAAGCATAAGCATCACTATGTAATGATAAGAATTATGGAACAATGGTTCTAAGTCAAATGATTCTCTAGAAATCAAACTATGATATCCCCTTATATTTTTTAAAAATATCATAGTCAAACATCTATAAAACTAATTCATAATGAAGTTCATGACATAACCTTAGTGATGCACATTGTAATTCATGAACTTACAAGCACCCTAGTGTGATCCTCAAACTTCTCACCCCAAACCCATATAACCCTAGACCTCACCTCATTGTATTGGAAGGAAAAAAATGAAACATACCTTAGATAGGAATAACCAAGAAATTGACCACCCAAGGATCAATGTTGTAATGGGTATAACCACATTGTCATCCAACTCATGTGAGAATAACCAGGAGATCACATGATATTATTCCCAAGGAACCCATGCAACATCTAACCTATATAAGATAAATATGAATCACCTCAAGACCACCACACCATGACCTGGACAACCACTGCACAACCAGCCTCATGAAATATTAACCAAGAATACCTCAGAACCCAACATGTTTCAATATACACAAATTACACTACAACTAAACTCCTGCCTCCAAATAGTGTAACACCAAATTCTTTTGTCTCACACCCCACACCATGATTCACTCCTCATTCCACAAGAATAACCCTCATGGCCCAACCTATCAAACTAAATCAACCCCTTTTCTCTAAGTAACTAACAATTTTTCTTTATATATGTCCATGGAATAATCCTTACTCATAGTTGAAAATCCATCCATAATTCTTCCTCTCATCTACAACTCACCTCCAAACTCCCTTGTGACACCCCAATACCCTGAGAACATAGACTAAAGGTTTGGGAAATTTTTATCCATTACAATTCTCAATATTCTATGTGTCTTCTTAGATTTGTTCCTATATTATGTGTTATAATAGACGGAGTTCCTCCTTGGTTACTACCTAAGATACCCCTTCATTTTAGTGTGGATTTTATATTTTGGGAAATTTTTCCTCTAGTTTGGAGGATTTTATTTGTAAAAGAGAGAACAGTTAGCACTGAAGGCCTAATTTTTATCTTATTAGAGGAAAAATTAGATAGATACTATGGTGATGTGTCATCCTTGGATGTTATTGAAGCCTAGATGGAGCTCTATGAAAGCTTTTATTTATCTAGATAGCTCACAATATGAAATCTAGTGAATAATGAATCTGGTGGATGATGTTAAGAACTTAGACGTCGATGTTGATCACCATTAAGCTTGGGGGACTAATCCCTCAAAGTAGGTAGAACTGAACCCTTGTAAGGGGGTTTGGTATAATATTTTCTTTTTTTTTAATTCATGTACCTTTTTTCCTTTATTCTAATCATTTACATCATGTGAGTTTATTGCCCCGAATGGACTGAGGGCCTTCTTCTTATTTATTTTTGGATAATCTCCCTTTTAAGGGTTTAAGGGTAACCCTTACATGACCTATATCCCCAAAAAACAAGGCACAAATATAACTCAATACATGACCTTAAAGGCTCAAGACCTCACACACTTGAAACAGCCCCTCCCCAGCGTCTTCATCTTAAAGGCTCCTAGTTCTCTACATCATATGGCTAATCTGTTAGCATTGACCCATGTAGAGATTCATGGTGTCTAGTCCCGATGGTTGTTTCCATACCCTCTCATTTTTTTAATCTAGTTTTCTCTGCTCTGGTGGTTTCTATTTTTCCTTTAAATCCTCATTTGGGCCTACTCCTATGTGGTATGTATATGATTATTGGTCTTTTTTTTGGCCCAAAATCCCTATGACCCAAAGTCCATTGGTGGCCCGAAGGCCCTACATTCCTAAGGCTATATGTCCTGAAGGCCTTTGGTGGCCCGAAGGTCCTGATACCCATAGGTCCAAACCGGTGCCCCGAAGTCCCAAATTAGGTGAATAGTGTCAACTGTTATAGTACCGAACATTACCTGCTATAGTTCTACTACAGTACCTGGAAATTCACTCCCACCCGTATTTGATTCCGGATCTCTTGTATGTCAAGTAGAATCCTCTACCACTCTAGTACAGGCTCGTTGGCATGTGAGTTTTTTCAAAGTGCATTTCATGCATTATTAACTTGAGCTTAAGTTAAACATGAGATTCTAGTTTAGTGAGAGAACAACCTTTAAATAATTTATCCAGTGTTTCCTCAACTAATTTCATTTTTATTATATCTAATGTACTCTTTCTATTTATTGAAAGTTGAAATCTTGATTCCCCTACCCTATGCACATAGGTCAATTGACCAGAGCATATAAAAATCATGTTGTTCTATTTAAATTTTTTACTGCTTTATGTTAACCTATTGTGTTTGTTAGGATCACTATGGGATATTCCCATTCTAAGAGGAGGTGAATTAGTGTGGAATAAATTTTTACAAATTAAAAAATTATACCTCTTTAACCTCCTCATTTATGTAGTGAATGGATATATCTTAATTTATTCACCCTACTTCTTATTTGGTTGGCATGTACTAATGAAAATAAGTAAATCACTTGACACCAAAGTTTGTTAATAAGGTTCACATCCAAGATAGATGACTTCATCACTAGTATTTTTTGGTTATTATCCCACATTCACATATTCCTATTTATAATCACATGAAGCTCAGGCAAGGGTATAACCATGGACCCATACAAAGTGTCACCAACTTGTTACACCAATCTAAATATAATATGTGGATTTTAATTATCTAAAGTAGATCATCATTGAATGATTTATGTCTCCCCTAGACTAAATGACTCTGATATATTACTCAAACATAGCAATCAAGATTTCATTCTTCAACCTCTTTAAAACATCTGCAATATATGAAATTTATAGGAAGATTATCTTAATAATGTAGCAACAAATGGGATGATTTTTCATCTTCACACCATAGAGTTTATGTATAAATTGTAGGATGAATCACTCACTACCTTTTCTTAGATATAGTATTATGGATAAAAACCTAACTTACTATTTTTTAATCCTTCTACTTATTCTTCTTTTTCATTGTAAAAGGATGTGTCTCCTGTATACAGCATTGTATCTCTCTCCTTTTTCTTCAACTCATAGAACATTCTGATGATGTATATAGAGTTGAGTCTCTCCCACTCACTTCGATACACATATTATATAATAGGCACTAAATAAAGGTTTCTTCTCACTTATATAAAACTTATTCTTATTCAGCACATAGAATAAACTCTTGATTGAGTGTTCAAACTTCTTCTTTGACTACCCAAATATGAAAAAATTCTTATAGGGTTTATTCTATCACACTTTTTCTTTTCTTGACCTATAAATATATTTATAGATATAGATAACAGTTACATAAGTATTGGGTATTCCTTATATTCTAATTCCCTCAAATCATGACATCTAAACTTTCATTCTTCTTCAGTCTTCCTAAAGACTCAGTATTCTCACTTTCCAAAATTCTCAATGCTTCAATGATTCCTAAAATCTCAGCCTTCAAACTTAGCATCATTGTACCTCTTTTTATTTTAATTCTTTTCTTAATTTAGATATAGGACTGTATTCCTTTCATTTTTATTTCTTCTATAGAATCACAAAATACTCCATGTGATATTTGAATTTGTATGTGTGGAAAATGTATTTATCGATTTGTATATAGTAAGTCTTTAAAAGACATATGAGCTAAAGTCACATGCTTAAGAATTATGATTCAAGATTCTTATGATAATCAAATACTTGTGTTCAAACTCAAAGTTATATAATGATTGTATGAATTTATGCCATTTCCATTAACAATATATTGAGAACTTGTATGAGCTTCTTATTTATCACCATCTTCTCTTTTCATAGTGATCACTCTCTAGTAATGACATTTATCCTCATAATGCAACTGACTCATTTCATTGTCACATAATTCACTTATTCTTGAACCATGACAAAACCACATGATTATCATGGAATTTTGATCTTTGAAGATTGGTGTGGCATCATCATATTTTGCCTAAATGAATATTCTCAATCTACTATCTTTGATATGATCAAATTAAGGTATCATTTAGGTGATGTAGGATTATCTTGAATCTTGGAATTCAGATTCCTCATGCTACTATTATAATTGTGGTGAGAACTCATTATGATATTTTAAAGTACCCATTGGATGATATTAATATAAGTATTGTTTCTATTGTCAATTGATTATGGAAAAGTTAATGAGTAAGTTGATGAGGTTTCCTATAGAGTTTCCTATGAAGTTTTCTAAGGAGTTTCCTATAATGTTTCCTATGAAGTTTCCTATAGAGTTTCCTGAGTTTTCTATTAAGTTTCTTAAGGAGTTTCCAATGGAATTCCTCTGAAGTTTTCTATAGAGTTTTCTAAGTAGTTTCTTTGATAATTCAGATGATGCTTTTCTAATCCTCATGGTTTTTAACATCATTGTTACTAAAATTTTTCATAGCTCAGGTTATGTTTTTTAATGAAGTTTCATATATAGAAAGTATGAGAAATGTTTGTGTTATGAATTTTTGATTGTATGAAGATTGATCGAACATAGGAGGTCTCTCGACTGAGTTCAGTGGAACAAGATAATTGGATGGAGAGAAATATGAAGTTATACCAGACATAGAAATCTATAAAGTTATACCATATGGATAAATCTATGAAGTTATACTTGATTGAGAAATCTATGAATTTTTACCTGATAGAGATAAAAACAAAGTTACACCTAACGAATAAAATTATGAATTTTCACTGAATATAAGAAAATATGAAGTTATACCATATAGATAAATTTATAAAGTTGTATTGGGTAAAGAGAGATAATGTTCACCATATGAAGTTCCAATGGACAGAACCTCAAAATATCATCAAGAATATAAAATCAGACAAACTCTTGAAAGATCCATCATACAAAGAAAAAAATTAGCAGATAAAATTTTTTAGAAGTTCCATCAAATGGAATTTTGAGAAATCACTATATAGATAAAAAAATAATTTTATCAAAAAAATAGATTTAATAGTCATCAAACAAAGTGACACTAGATAGAGTGAAGATTAGAGAATCCACCGAATAGACTTTTGTGAGTCTATCGAATAGAGGAAACTTGTATAGAGCACCAGAAAAATAAATTCAATGGAATCATATGGAGCGGACCTTGTGTTTGTAATCTATAATCTTGAGTTCAACATAAAAAGGTACATTAAATAGAAGTTAATTGAACATAGATTCATCTAATGGAGGTGTATCAAACATAGGTGAATCAGACATAGGTATACCAGATAAAATCATACTAGACTAAGGCACACTGGATAGAGGTGTAATGGATGAAGAAGTATCAAATAAAGGTTTCCAGACATAGTGGATTCAGACAAAGAAGAACCAGATAATAAAAATAAAAACAAAGAAGATCATGATGAAGCTTTACTGGATGGAGTAGTTCTTATGAAGAACTACTGGACAGAGTATTAACTAATAGAAGAATTCTTAAAAAAATAAATGGATATATTTTTGGGTATCTTTACAAAACTTTGTAAAGTCATTCATTATGATGATGCTAAACTAGACACTCAAAGAATTAATATTCATGAAATAAATTTCATGATTCATTTTAATATATGAGGAAGTTTTGAAATGTTCATTGATAATGATGTTTGAGGAAATTATTATGAATAATTTTTCCTCCAAATAAATTATAGATTTGAAGGTGAACAAACAAAAGAAAATTTGATAACTAAATTCACATTTAGATCCCACATTTATTCCTTACTTTTTAGAGGAATTTGTGCCTATAAAAACAGTTGATCACATTTAGAGAAAGATGATTAATTTGAGAAGAGTTTAGAAACAAAAAAAAGAGAGAGGGAGTTTCTAACCAGATATTTCAAGGGAGATTTAGTTGGGTTGAAGTTTTGATGAAATCTAAACATCAAGTTCTATAGAATTTTGAGAAGTTAGGATGATGATAAGTAACATACTACAAAATTTCTGAGTGCCAAAGTTTCTAAAATTTAGGTTTTCAAAATTATAATTTTTGTAATCAGGATTGTCTTATGTGCATGTAAGTTTAGAGGAAGATTAGAGGTGGTCTAATTTCCATCCACAAAGAAGCTTGGAAGGATGCTTGAATAACTTTTGGTGCCAGTATAAATAATTTCATTCCATCATAGATTCTAAAAACTAATCAAACACAGTATAAATATCCTTCACTTGTGTTATATATTGAATAATTAGGGTTAATGGTGATTTCATCCCATGCCACTTGTAATATTTGATGGATATTATAGTATAAAATTTATTTCATGGGTGATTCTGAATATAAAAAATAGTAATCTCCCACAATGGGACCGAAACTTGAAAAGGTCCATTTGTGTTGTTTAATTTACATTATCTACATTACATAAATGAAAAGTGGTAGGTGCACATAATAAAATATCCATATATCATAATCGATGATATAGGTTTGAAAAACATAAAGGAGGTAAAATATTAAGTTGAATATATTTGGTAAAAATTTAGTCACCCTTGATTCACCCCCCCCCCCCTCAAGGTGATAGCATGATCCCCTAAGCACTATAATTGGTATCAAAGTGTAGGTTAACTCTATTTGGATCTACAAGGTTTTTCCCAATTATTTTTCATTGATTTATTTGAAGTGAAAATTTCTCGAAGTTGAAGAAATATTTTCTCCAAAAGATAATGAATTTATTCCTTAGTTAGTATAACAGAAGATGATCCAATTTGTGGAAACATTGAAGTATCAACCAAGGATTTGAAAAAACTAAAGAAGAAGGAGACTCATAAGTTAAGAAAATTTTTCACTATAGATCAACAGAAGGAGGATCCAATACTACTAAAAGTTAAAGTATGAAATTTATATTTAAAAATGTGTTGGAGTTAATCCTCTTAAAGAAAGTTGTTCAGGTATTAACGAATATGAATATATTGAAATTATTAACTATTTTTAATCTAAATTTAAATTTCATATTAAGGAAGTTACCATTAAGTTTATCATGTATATATTTTAATTTATCAATAGACTTTATAAAGGAAAATAACATTTTGAGAAGGAAGATGATACAATGTTGGAAACATTGGTTAAGAAAGTAAGTAAATGTAAAACTCTCACTAAACTCACTAAATACAAGAAATAAAAGTTATTATATTCTCAGGAAACGTTTGAACTTATGGAATAAGAATTTCAAAGAAGTTCTTGTGAGAATATTATTATAAAGGAAATTGTTAAAGAAATATTCCATGAATTGGAAGCAATTATAAGCATCAAGAACTTTCAGATGGAGATCAAAGCTAGAAAGATCAAAGAGCTTGATAAAATTTTGAAAGAATAATGTAATATTCATAAAGAAAATTTTATAAATTCAAAATTTGAATGTGAAAAGAAACTAGAGTTATTTGAAAATTAGAATAATGCTTTAAATTTAAAGTTTCCTCATTTGAAAATAAAATTAAAAAAATTAAAAGTCGGTTAAGTTGAATCTTCACATAAAGCTGAGAAAAGAGCCAGTAATTAAGTTTCTAAAGATAATATTACTTAGAAGAAGTCTCAATATAAGGGAAGGAATTATATAAAATAATTGTAAGTATTATCTTACAATAAGATAAAGAAAAAATTAAACCCTCATTCTGATGAATCTGTATACACTAGCTCCCATAATTTGAATTATGTAATTTGTAGTTCTAGAAAAATATGGGTCAAGAAAGATTTAGAGAAACTCAATTCTCCTATAAAGGTGGAAGTAAAAAAAATATAATTTAATAAGTTACCCCCAAGATGTACGAAAGAAAAAAGATAATATCTAGAAGAAAGAAGTTTTGTAAGTAGTCTTCACTAGCCAAAATTCAACACGATAGAAGATTCAAAGGCTTATTAGATATTATTGGTGTTGTGGAAAGTTAGAACACATAGCCATAAAATATTAATATAAAATTACAAGTTATAGAAAATAAATAAGGCCAAAATTATGGTGGAGAAAAAGATAAGGTGAGGGAAACTCAGCTAAGTACACCTAAACCTCATAGAAAAAGCAAAATCAAATAACATTAAACACATTTGAGCATCTTGAAAATTTATATAGAATTTACGGAAGAAGTGGTCATGGTGAAGAAAAGTTATAGTTTACTTCTACCAAGCACCATTCAATAGATACTAGTAGAAGGAGGCTCACCGTGTGTTACCAAATAAAGGATAAATTGATAAATCAATAGAAGAAACCATCAGAAGGAACAAGTTTTTTTGTAAAGAAATCTCAGTATAAGAATAAATATGAACATATTTTGAAGGTTTTAATAGTTATATATCAAAAATAGTTGAAGGAATAAAAATGTTGGATATATAATAAAATAATAATAATTTATACTCCTTACTGGAAAAAATTAATAAGGATGTTCCACACAAATTGAAAAATAATAGAAAGAAGAATAAATCTATGCCTCCCAAGAATATTAATGCTTGGAAAGTAAATGGGGGTTACATGAATCAAAATAAAATTGATCTAAAATGAGTTTTTAGGTTGAAAAAATATTTTTAACCCTGTTTTTTTAACAAATGAAGAAAAAAATATCAACTTTATTCCCTGATAGGTTGTAATAAAGTTCAATGAAAAAGGTAATTTGAGGTGATGTAATTCAAGGAAATTTTTTCCTAATGAATAAAGCAAAAAAAGTGTATCGGGTAGTCCAATATATTATGTGTCAAAGATATCAAGAAAAAAATTAATAGTTTTAGACTTATTATGTTATGTAATCAAAGATCGAGGCATATGAGATGATATAAGTAGTATTTTAGAGAATTTAAGATTCATGAGTTATGATTTGGAAGGATTTATGTCAATTTATTAGATAATAATGGATTGCATTTACTGAAGGAAGAGGAGACCTAAGAATCCACTAGAACATGAAGCATCATAATAACTACTTGAGAAACAAACAAAGGATATCCTAAATGTAAAATATTTGGATATGAGGATAAGTATCCTCATAAATATGAATACATGTAAGGATACAAGGACTTGTGGTGGTTGATTAATGAGGTCATAGATGAATATCCACAAGAAGTATACTGATATGATAAAATGTATAAAACCATTAGAAACATTATATTATAATATAAAGAGATATTTCTAGATGATGTGGTTGTATGTAGAAGATAATATTCCTAGACAAGGATCACACAAGTGGCATACGTAAGAGCAGTAATGGAAGATTGATGGTTACGTCAAAGGAGGAAGGAATTTTCAATACTATATATTGAGGATATTTCTTATTCCATATAAGAAGATGATATACTATGAAGTATATATTTTATATTTTATATTTTATATATGAGAATATAAGAAGTGAATTTATGGTTAACCAAAAATATAGTATCACTCAAGTTTTGTATGAGTTTGGAAAAACTAAAACTAAATTTATCAGACTAAGTATATGAAGTTGTGGTTATTGGATAATTGATTATTGGAATGAGAATAATTGATAAATAATATCAGATGTGAGACAATCAGAATCTATTTTTTCAACATCATTATATTTCATAAAGTTTCATAATACGATCAATGTTTTTGAATGTAAAAACATACTAAACAGATACCAAAAGAAACATGTTGTAGGGGTTTTATGTGTCTATCAGGAGGATGGTGTGATGGTAAGAACACCATACACATAGTCAAGAACATATAGTTCTATTGGAAGGACATGAATGAGTTTATTGGATAGAGAATTTCAGACATAGGGTATCAAACTGAGTAGCTCGAACATTGTTTCCATGTGCAATAATGATCATAAGAAAGTCTAAAGGGAGCTATAATTCAAATAATTGTTAGTGAATAATTTTCACCAAAATAAATTGCGTGTGTTTTAAAAATTCATCAAAAAATAAAATGTTGATGGACAATAAATGAAGATTAAAGAAATATATGTAGTGAATCACAATTTGGATAACTTGAAGAATAAAGATACAGATGATGATATAGAAGTTAAAGATATAGAAAATCTATAGAATTAAATATTCTATCATCTTGAGGTTCATTCATGTTTTGTTCTCTTATCCTTGCATAAAAAAATCTGAGATTTAGGGGGAGAATTTTTATTTTTTATGAAAAAGTGAAAAATATTTTATTTAGGTGGAGATACCTAATATTTTATGCTTGAATATTTTTTATCAATTTGTTAAGATGGATATATTAAAGTAAGTTATGAAAACCTAATGAACTTACCCTAAAAATATATTTTGTAAAAGTTAGTATCACTTGGAGAATGTTTATGGATAGATCTGATATATTAGTTAATCACTCTTGTTTTCTATACTAAGTATGGGTCACGTAGATGTAGAGTTAGTTTATTTTTGGTTCATTACTTTAATAAAAATTATTTCATCCTTATCTCAAGAAATTCAAGATGGTGGAAGAAAAGATAAGAATAAAAAAGGTGGAAAAAAATTTTCTCCTCACCCCATGATGCCAATAAGGGGGATTCAAATTCAAATCATTAAGGGGAAGAGAGAAAATAATATCCCTTAAAAGAGAAGCTTTGAATTTATTTTCAATAGGAGAGAGAAAACTCATTGAATTTAAGGAGAATTTGGTATTGAAAACAAATCAAAAGGGGGTGATTGAATTTCTCATTAGATGATGATAATGGAATTATTTTCTTTGTTGAAAATAGATTATGGAAAATTCAATGAGTAAGTTGAAGAAGTTCCCTATAGAGATTCCTATGAAGTTTTATAAGGAGTTTCAATTTCCTATAAATTTTACTATAGAGTTTCCTAAGTTTCTTATGAAGTTTCCTATAGAGATTCCTATAGATTTTCCTATGGAGTTTACTATAGAGTTTTCTAAAGAGTTTATAAAAAAGTTTTTTCATGAATTTTTCGGACATAGAATGTTTGTACAAAGTTTTTGTTATAAAGTTACTATTGTATAAAGATTTATTGGATGGAGTATGTTTCTGGGATGAGTTCAAAAAACTAATATGATTTAATGGAGATAAATACAAAGTTATATCAGACAGAGAAATTTATGAAGTTATGCTGTATGGAGAGATATATGTAGTTATACTAGATTGATAAATTTATGAAGTTGTACTGGATGTAGATAAATATAAAGTTATACTGAATGGTGAAAATCATGAAGTTTCACCAAACAGATAAAACTATTAAGATGTACCAAATGGAGAAATAAATAATTTTTGTACCGGGAAGAGATATCTATTGTTCAAAAAATAAATTTCTAACAGATAGACCCTCGAAAGATCATCAGATAGAGAAGATCATGAAAACTCTCGAAAGATCAATCGTAAATAGAAAACCATTTTTATCATAAAGAATTTTATAGAGGTTCCACCAAATAGACTTTCAATAAATCATAGGATCGACAAAAAATATGAATACTATCATAAATATATATTGGATGGTCACCAAACAAAGTGACTCTGGATATAGTGAAGATTCATGAATCCACTGGATAAACTTTTTGGAGTCAATTGAATAGAGGAAACCTATAAAAATCACTATATAGAAAAATATAATGTCATAAAATGGAGTTTCCATTGTGTTTATAATCTCCAAGATTTAGTTCCTTAGGAAAAGGTGCATCAGATAGAAGTTAATTGGATATAGGTTCATCAGATGAAGGTGAATCAGACTGAGGCACACAAGACAGAGGTTTAATGGATGAAGAAGTATTAGAAAAAGGTTTCCAAACATAGTGAATTTTGAAAAAGAAGAAACCAGATAAAGAAAAGGTAAAAAATAATATCCTAAAGAATCTTTATCAGACAGATTAGTTCTTATAAATAATTTCAAAATGGATCATTAACTAATGTAATAATTCTTACAAAGAATAATTGGATGGTGTTTTGGGATCATTACTAAACTTTATAAAATATTTCATTGTGATGATGCTAAGTTGGACATTCAATGACTCAACATTCATGAATGAAATTTTGTGATTCTCATCAATATTTGAGGAAGATTTGAAATGTTCATTAACACTAATATTTGAGGAAATTCTTATGAATAATTTTGACTCCAAATAAATCATAGGCTTTAAATGTGGTCAAATGAAAGAAAATTTGAGTAGGAAATTCAAATTTAGAGCCCGCATTTGTTCTTTAATATTTAGAGGGTGTTGTTCCTATAAAAATGTCTAAGTAGATTAATATTAAGATGATGAATTTTAGTATAGGTGAGAAGAAAAACAAGAGAATTTTTTTTATCAGATCTTTTAAGGGAGATTTAGTTAGTCTTAAGTTTTGATGAAATTAGAACATCAGGTTTTGAGGAAAGTTGAGAAGTCCAATCAATGCCAAGTAACATCCTACATAATTTTTGGGCACTAAAGTTTCTAAAGTAGAGTATTATATAATTATAATTTCTAAAATTATGATTGGATGAAGTTAATATAAGTTTAGAGGAAGATCATAGGAAATTTAAGTTCTGCCCACAAGGAATTTTTGAAGGAGACATAGTGGTGCCAGTTTAAAAAACATCATTCTAGCTTGAAGGTTGAAAATTATTCACACATAGTATAAATATTCTTAAATTGAATCATATAGTGAATCATTAGGGTTAAGGTTGATTCCTTTCCACACCAATTACAATTTTTAATATAAATTATAATGGAAAATATGTGTCTTCGGTGATTCTAGATGCAGCAAGGAGTAGGTACCCACATTGGGACCAAACCTTGTAAACATTTTGATGTGTTGTTTACTTTAAATTATATACATTACATAATTTAAAGGTGGTAATAGTTTATAATAAACTATCCATATATCATAACCTATGATATAGGTTTGATCAACTTAAAGGAAGTAAAATACTAAGTTGAATATATTTGGTAAAAATTTAACCACCTCTGATTCACCCCTCCCCCCTCTTAGGGTGACTACACAATCCATTGGGCACTGCAAGTTGCATGAAAGTTATGATATCCTGTCATATTTAAACATTACATAAAACTCTTTTGTGTCATTATTAGGAAGAATATTACTTTAACATCATCATTTGGTTTAAACCCCATGTGCGTCCGCCTTTTAAATATGTGAATAGTAACTATAAAAATATTTATCCCACATAAAATTAAGGCTAAAAAATGTGGTGATTTATTACCTATTACATGGATTACACCACCATTGTATTCCAATAGGATTTGGTTCTCTCCCAAAACCCACCATGTCAACCCAAACCTATGGATGGAAATAACCATTTCCTTACATGTTTTCATCGACTCGCACAATCACACCTACAATGACCTGTGCATGTATTCTCTTCTTCATACATTCTGGTATCTTAGCTATATCTTAACCTTTAATATTATTCAAGTTTCTTATTGATTCTTGGTTACTAGGTTAGGGTGTTGTCTTAAAGACCTATCCAATTTTTTTATCAGTCTTCTTCTTCCTTTATAGAATACCAAGAAAGTATCCAAACTTTCCAAGTTATCAAAAATCATGGGTTCTCAATAATTGTTCATTCAAAATCATGCTTGGTAGTAAATTAATAATGTTAAACTTTTTCAAAATAATTGAATGTATGTCCATTTTCTAATTTCAAATCCATAAGGAAAAACATCAATCCTCAAGGAATATACTCAATTCCTTACACATAACAATACCTTGTCTTAGAAACTTCTTCATCTATTTTTAATCCTACTCAACTATATTCAATAAATATATGTAATTATTTATACCTTTCAAAACTAACTCTCACTTTAATCAATTATATATATATATAAGATAATGAAGCTCTTGTTTTCTTGGTAACTCTATGACTCTTTTGAGTCTTTATCCTATATCACATATTGACATCATTACAATCCACTTATTCCTTGACATGCATTGAAAAAAATACAACACTAACATAGAGTTGGTTCAACAATCTATCCTTTTTTATTCATTCTCAATACCACTTATATAAAATGGTATATCAATATGTGGTTTCATTATCTTATCTCTTCTCATTGAATTCTTTTATTTTCTTCTCTCCCCCTTATTGATAATAAATACAAAGTACATGGAAGTTGTTGGTATCAATTCATTCTTAAGAAATGTTCCATCATTAATCAAACTTAAAGGCTATATGATACATGCTCAGTTTAGAAAATGTGAGTATTTGAATTAGACAACAAATTTTTCTATTGATCAACATAAAATGATACCATCTATTATCACTTTCCAACTTAATTCCTTAGAAAGTGATCAAAATATTTTAGGTTGGTGTCACTAATTAACAATAGTTGTTGTAAGAATTATTATATATTTTTTCAACCTTAATTCTAACACTCAATTAATACACAGATTAAAAATATTCAGGTCACAATCAAGAAAGTTCATTAAAAATATCCTTAAAACTTGTCAAAAAATAATTCTTTCAATGTAATTGATGAAAATAATATCTCTCGTTTAATATTATATTTGTTTATTGATAACTAAGGATGAGGGGGTATCAATACTTAACTTTTCAATGATATTATGTCAATAAACTTCCATAATTCATATTTTTATGAATTATCAACTCTAGATGCTTCTCAATAATTCTTCACTTGTCTCCCCCTTAAAGATACACTCAATATAATGGTATACCTCTTCAAAGGATGAATAACATGATGTTACATACTAATAATACACAAAAAATATAATACTTCATGTGGATATCTATATTTAATAACATTAACATCTTCATCAAGGGTAATTAATCCATTAGATTTATTTTAGGATGTCAACTAAGAAATTATTCCAATATGGATTCTTCTTCACTTAGCTATATTATTTTAAAAACATACACACTTACTCTAGTTATCCCCTTGAGAATATTCTTAACTTAAATTCCTTACATTTTAATCCCAAATACAACACACAAATAATATGTGAATAAAGTGGGACCTCATTGTTTCTCAATGTAAATAGCAAGGTTTGGAAATATTTCGGATCCAAGTTTCTATATTCTTCATTATTACACATTTGAATTCCAAATCTGGTTTCTTTTGGGTATCATGGAAAAATTATTTTTTTAACTATTTTATTATGAGGGGTATTCCTTTTGAAACATGCCATCAGAGCACATGCATCACTCAGTTCACTCTTTATGTTCTTCGAAATTTCTTCTTGGGATGGTATGATTGATACAAAATACTTATAATTGTGTCCCACATTCATTAACCACCCACAAAAAACTTCATGAGGTCTTGGTTTGTTATATTTTCATAATCCGTCATAAGTATTTGGTTTTTCATCTTCATTTAGAATATATTTATTTATTTAGAACATACTTTCTATTGTGATTCTAGTATTTTTATTTCATTTTCCAAATCTGTTGTCCAAATAACTAAATAATAAATGGGTATATTGATAGCTTATTTGGAGTCTCAAAATGGTTTCATAATAGTGGTTTTATTCTAATTAATTTCTTAAAATTTATCAATCCTATTATCTTATATAGAATATCTCAGGGGAGGCGAGCGGTGACGACGGCGAAACCCTGGCGATTCTGGGAGAGTGGTGACGACGGTGACGGTGTCGGCCTTCCCCCCGCTGGGGGGGAAGGGAGATTCGTCGACTGATGCGAGACCAGGCGTTTTCGACCATTTTCGAATCCAGAATTTCTTCCTCCTTTCCCAAAAATCTCTTTGAGCCCTAAGGCATCTGATCTGTTCGATGGGCGACCTAATCTTCATCTCTTAACTTCAGAGTTTTCAGAATCTTCTGCACTTCTGAATCTTACCTTGATTTTGCGCTTTAGAAATGTACGACCTTCTGTTGATGCCTTCGATAGATTTATCTTCGGTTCGTGGGAGATATAGGAAAGGGAAATTGTCGGTCTGCTTGATAGTAACCACATGATAATTCGGTTCAAATCAGAGGAAGATCTCATTACTGCTTGGTCGAGAGCTCCTCGCAGTTTCAACGGGTATCGCTTCCTTCTATTACGCTGGTCTTTTGACTTTCACATGAAGCGTGATTCACCGTCGACAGCGGTTTGGGTAAGTTTCCCTAATTTGCCGCTTCCCTTCCAGAACCCTGCTATTATTCAAATGCTTGGCAACCTCGTAGGAAGGTTTTTGTGTTCTGATAGTCGTACTAATGTTGTGTTCCATCTGGTTAATCCTCGGGTTTGTGTGGAGACGGACACCTCTCGACAGCCCTTTTATTATGTGTGGATTACCATAGGGGAAGAGTACAGGTGTAGACAGCAGGTGATTTACAAGAACTGGATGGGTTTATGTTCTTCTTGTCACCGCCTGGGACATGAAGTGGAGTTTTTCCGTAGGAATGGAGCTTTGAAGGACCGGATACATGTTCCCAGTAGAAGGGATGGAGAGGCTAGGAGAAGACCAGCGGATTTGGCTCTGAGGGTGGGATGTGAGAAGAGGGAGCCTGGTCCTATTGGCGAAGAGGAGGGTTCCCAATCTGTAGGAGTGGATAGTCTGCTAGGTGAGGCCACCAAGGTGGCTGTTGAGGAGATTCTTTCCACTGTTATTGAGGAGATGAATATAGAAGGGGTAGATTTGGATTCCCAGGCACCGGAGGTGGATGGGCCGGTGGTTGAGGTCAGTAGGGTGCTAGAGGAGGATGACCAAGGTGCTAAGGATTCGGTGGATTGGATGCTTGCTGGAGGTGGAGATGATTTGGTTCAGACTATGGGGGATGCGAGTACCAGTCCTATCCTGTAGGTTCCCTGCACATAAGGGGCTAGAGGTTTAGATCCAATGTCCAAGCCTTTTGTTTCTTTATCCAACAGTTTTGAATGCCTTGGTAATGGTGATGTTGAACCGGCGTTGAATAGTGTTTCCAGAGGTGGGGAGGAGGGTATGGAAACAAAAAGAAAGGAGACTTCTATCGGGAATCAGGGTCAAGTGGAGGCCGCCAAGGAGTTATGCATGGATGGAAGTAATACCTCGCCCAAGAGAAGGAGGGTCAAGAGCAGGAGAAATGATAGTAAAGGGAATGTGGCCTTGTCTAGTGTTGTGGAAAAGACTCCGAATGAAGATGGACGTCTCCCTTTAGTGGAAATCAGCAATACAGATCAGAGGCTGGATAATTTTGAAGGCCCGGTTTCTGTTTGGAGGGAGCAACATAGTAGAGGAGAGGAGAACTATGGGGGAGGAACAGGAACTGTGAGTGAGCTGGCTGGGATTTCTTTCAGTGATATTGTCAAGAGAGGGACTCCGAAGATGGATACAAGTGGCGGTCCTATGTCTAATCAAACAAGAAGAAGGGTGTGGAAGGATTACTCGCACCTTTTTCCACCGTTGAGGACCAGATCATCTTCTAAGCGGAGTGGGGAGGTGGTGATTGCTTTGAAAAAGGGAAAAGTGGTCGTCGAGGCCTCAACTGAACGACATGTTCTGGAGCAGCTTAGAAGTAGGGTTCAAAGTGACAACTATTGGAGGAACCCATAATGGGAGTCGGCTACGGGTGAGGAGGAATCCTACATGGGTTTTGGAGACGATTATGGCTATTATGATGTGTAATGTTGTGTTGTTCTTATTTGTTTAAGTTTCGTCTATGTATGCGTATTGTACATTGGGGTACCGGTCCCCTTTAACCCGGCTTTAGAAAATGAAAAAAAAAACGATTTGCAGGACTATCAATCTTATTAAACCTTTTGTAATTTCATTGATCCTGATATTACTTTTTTTTGTCTAAGGTTGAATCTCCTTTCTTTTGAAACTTATTGTGAATATTTTGGTTTATGTCTTCCATTAGTTTCTTACCCATGGTTGTATTTCCTTCATTATTCCATTTTTGTGGCCTTATTTATTGATTTTTTTTTGGAACATACTTGATTGAATTATCTAAACATGTATCACTCATGTGACCACATTGAGTGAAATTCCCACATATGGTCTTTGAGCTTTCAAATCTTTTTTAGACAGACATACAACTACTAATAATCTATGAACTCTTCATAATTACAGTATTTTTCTACAATAATTTTGGAATTATTTCTATTATGGTGGTTTAAAAGTCATTTCAAATATTAATTTCCATGTTTCTAAACTTTTCATAGAACCAAAAATCCCTAGAAACTTGGTTTTTCTCTCTTTAACTACTTGTTGTGCAAAATTAATAGAGTGAAGAACATGCTATTTTTGGGATTTCTTCACCACTAGTTGGGATTTTTGGGGGAAAAGTATCTCATATACACACTTCCAACCACATTCTATGTATTTGTGTGATTATAATGTTTTTTCTCATCCATATTTATATTTATTTTGGTTTTAAATATGCATTTTTCATAAAAGTAGATTTATTAAATTCATTGTTTATTGAGATATATGGTTCCTTGTCATTTAAGGATGATATATAATGATCATAGGATTATCTCATGATATATTTTACACAAATTTATAGTCTTTCATCATAATAATATTCCTTTGAACAATTATGGTATTATCACTTCTTTCATCAACTTCTTGTGAAGATGGAGAAAGTGTAGCTTCTAGATTTTATTGTTTGATATCAAGATCAAGAAATTTCATATTGAGGACATTTTATCATCTTCCATTTATTTGAGATTCTATTCATAGTTCTTCTTAGCCTTATCATTATCTTTATTCTCTATTATATTACATTCTTATAATAAAGTTTCAATATCATTGATCTTATTTGATTTGATCCCAAGTTGACCATTGATGACATCAATGATATTCATCTCATATTGTTCTAATTCTTGAAAAAAAATCAAGAATTTAAATGGATTCATATTTCTTAATGTTTTTATCAATTAAATACTTTTCAACTTGGGAGAATATTTCTTTACGATACAAAAATTTTCACTTTGATTATTACACTACTTAGTGAGATCTATACACATCATCATGATTTGTTCCAATGATCTCTCTCTTTTTTAAGATTCATCTTCAAAGTGGGTGATCTTATTCTATAGACCTTTTAAATAACCCTAAACTAAATTTTTTATATCTTCTAGTAATTTATATATAATTTCTTTTAAATTAGATACAAGTTCATCTCATGAATCATTTTAAATTTTCTCTTTCCCACTTGTGACTAGTTCATATAAAGAAATACTTTAAAGAGTAATATAAATTACCTAATTTTCATAATTAAAATGATTTTAAACTTACAAGGTAGATATATTTTTAAAATAATTGGTAGTTTATTTAGTTTTTTTATCTTATTCTTCTATTCAATATTTATCTTCAATATAATCATAGCATCGGAAAACTGACTTCCCTTCCTATTTACACAAGAGGGATATTTTCCTCATCTTTTCTAACTTCTTCTTACTTATATTCTTCAGAGTACTAGAATAAATGAAAACATAGTCATAAATAAATTAAAATAATCTAATTTTCTATTCCATATCACCCTTGGAAGAAAAACTCAAAAAAATAAAACTTTAGGTTAGTATAAAAATCTAGTTAGAGGTGTAACCTATCACTATGATACCAATTATTAGGATAAATTTGGGATATATCCACATTTTTTGGTGGGTAAATCAATGTGGAATTATTTTTTACCAATTAAAACATTATCCCTCTTTCACCACCTCACTTATACAGTGAATAGATCGCTCTCAATTACTTAACCATATTTATTCTTTAGTTGGAATGCACAAATTACAATAATTAAAGCACATGACACTAAAGTTTGTAAATTAGGTTCACCTCAAATATGGATGACTATATCCCTGATATTTCATGGTTATTATCCCATGTTCATAGCTTCCAATTTATTATCACAAGAATCTTGGGTAGGGGTATGACCTTGGACTCAAGCAAACTAGAACCAACTAGTTACACCAATTTGAATACAAGATGTAGCTTGTAACTCCATGAAGTAGATCAATGGTGAAAGATTCATGTATCCCCTAGAATAAATAGTTATAATCTCTTACACAATCATAACAAACAATATTGGTTTCCTCAACCTTCTTTTGGCATCTACAATATATGAAATTTTGTTAGAAAATTATCCTAATAATGTAACAATCAATGGGTTTATACTTCTTCTTCACACCTTACATTTTATGTATAAACTATAGGATGTATCACTCGTGTTATGATATGGACCTTTTGACCCATTAATTTTTTATAATTCTAGTGTTATAGGTGTCTAGGGGAAGTCCCAAGGAGTTTGGAGGGTGGAAGTAGGAGTGTAGCTGAGAAAATAAGTAATGGGAGTTCTAAATCATGGAGGATTGGGTTGTGTTATAAGGGTGGTAACTGTAGAATGGAGAGTATAGCTTCTAAATAAAAGTTTTTGAGGAGGTTTTTTGTGTAACTACCAAAATTAGCATATTTGTGGTGTTGAGAGAGTTTTTGGTGTATAGATGGGTTTCTTACCCAAGTGGTTATTGTGTAGGGGTGTTGGCGGCGATGTGGAGTCCTGGGGTGAGTTTTGGCGGTTTTCGTATTATGGGGGTAGTTGTGCCATGGATTTATCATGTGGCATAGCCCCTTCCTATTATTGGGTTATATAGAATATTAGTCTAGGAAGTGTCATGGTCCCTTTACCTACTTTATCAGATCTTTATTATAGATGTAGTCATAGATCTTGGAGGTACCTTTGACCATCACCATTTAATCATGGTCCCTTGCACTGCATCATGGCCTGGTGTTTTTTTTATAAATTTTATGGCATGAATCCTGAGCTACATCATGGTCTTTTGTTTTGAATACTGGGTATAAAACCCAAAATCCTCTCAAAATCCTTCATTATTTAGTATTTTATCTCATTTATTAGAAAACCCAAATGTGACCCAAGAATTTATTTTATCCCCCTTTTAGTGTATTTCAACCTCAACCTTGGGAGATTGATCATTGGTGTTTCTAGGTGACTTTCCTTCTTTCCTTACCCTATTTTATCCTTATTTATTATCTGGAGAAGGTTTTCGTTAGGGGAACCTACTATTGTAATGATGTTTTGTTAAGAAGGTGTTGTGGGGTGTTGTTTTTAGGGTGATCAATGTGTTCTTCTTCATTATGGTGGTCAATGGTTGTCTTCCTCTTATTTAGATCTTGTGTAGTGGTTCAAAAAGCCTTGTTTAAGGTAATGGGTCCTTCATTTCTCACTTAGTTATATCATATGGGAGGGGTCATGCTCTTGTTATATTTTGGGAATATATTATACACTTGACGAATGAAGATAATTAATTTTTTTAATTGAAAGGGGGAAGGGGAATGAAATCACATGCTTTACACCTTTTGGTATATTTTGATATTGTAATTGTATGGGCTTGATGCCTTGCTAAAAAACATGGTAATCGGGGTATTTGTATGAACAATGTTTGATTTATTTATAGAATCATGTTGTGTGATTTTTTTATATCACTTTAAATGAAATTTTATAAACACTTGTATTCAATTAATAAAATAGTTTACCCTAGTGTTTATGTCTTATTTTATAATTACCTTGAAAAATAAGTGAAATTTGATGTGCATTCCCTTGTATAATTATGAAATAAGACATGTTTTTATGTGAAGTGGTTCTGATTTGTGGTGGTAATGTGTGTTTTTCTTGTAGGGGAAGATGTGATGATTTTTTTGGTTGTGATATAGGGTGGTTATGATGGAAAGTAGTAGTGATGTGATGGTTGTGATGAGGGGGTGGTTTTGGATGTGTAATGGTGGTAGTGTGGTCTGGTTGGCATGAGAAGGATGGTTTGTTGTGTTATGTTTTGTTGTGCTAGATGCTCAGGTATTAATGGAATTAAATTGAAACTAATGAATTGAAATATCATGGGTTAAATGTTTAATGAATTATTTAATAAAATGGGAAGTGTGGTTAAATTTTTTCAATGCTTCTTATGAAATAAATTGGTTAGTTAATGAAATTGGTTGGTATGTGGGAATCTAGAAATTGGATTAATAAAAAAAGAGAGGGTAGAATGTGGTTTGTGTAATATAGCATGTGGCTTATTATCTAGTGTTAAGTGGTAGTAGAAGTTATGTGGGTTTTGAGGTTTGATTATTTTATTGTGAGTTAGGATGAAACTCATGTTGTTAACCCATAGGTTAGTCTATGTGTGGATATATATTTTTTACCTTGTATGTTTATTATGATTTTTATATGTTCCCTTCTAGTTTCCAGAACCTTGTTCCAACAACCAAATGTTTTGGGATGTTATTCCCAATATCCCAGTGGTGATGATAGATGAGAGGATACCCACTCTTTCCTGCTCTCTCTTATAGGTGACATTGACATGCACAAGATGTGATGTCCAAAAAGTCAAAAGTGCATTGTGGTGATGGTTTGATGAGATGGATTGTGGTGGGGGCCATGCATGGTAAGAGGGGGCATGGGGTTTATGTCCTTCATGTTCATGATACCCTCAAACAATTCATTCATTTTTATTAAGGAGAGATTACAAGAAAGACAAAATACACAAAGAAAACAGTATACAACAAAACATGAAGAATTACAGAGGCTAAAGTAATGAAACCTGAGAGCATTACCTCTTACCATATTTTTCCTATTCAGTGGAAAAATAATGCATATAATAGGAGTATATGAGGGATACACCGGTGATTTTCATAAAATCAAGGTGATTGTTAACTTTATTACCCTTCCTCTAGGTGTTTAAAATCTTTGTGAAATCACTGATGTATCTTTTTCATCTTATGATGACACAATATATGGACCATGGAGTATTTATAGTGCTATGCATGGAGTGATGTGATGTGATGTGATCGTTTAGGTGTCTATGAGTGGGATGTTATGTGATGTGATGTGATGGCTTAGGTGTTTGCGAGCGGGATGTAATTTGATGTGATGTGATGGATGAGGTTTTTTTTGTTGAGATGTGATGTGGTGTGATGTGATGGCCTAGGTGTTTTCAAGAAATTTTATATATATAAGAGATGGGAGCACCAGGATGTACGACGTTGGGGTGTGAGAGTGGAAAATCAGTGGGAAAGAAGTGTGAGGTACCCTTTTATTGGTATACTTCTTAGTATGTTATTATATTTGGGTGCCTTATTTGGTGAGTGTTCCATAGTGAGGATGGTATGGTTAGTTGACCAATTTAGTTATTGTTGGTTTTGATGTTTTCTCAATATTTTATTAGAATTATCTTTTCACATATGCATGACATACTTTAGGTATGATACTTCTAAGTATAATTTTATTTTTAACCAATGTATATACAAACTATTTTTCAAGTTTTCAAGAGGACTTTGTAGATCGTACTGGACACTATTAGATAAAACTTTTGGATTGTTGTTGTGTCACTTCCTTATCTTATATTTTGGGTATTTATTTGGAGACTCTTGTATTCGTTACATTACTCATGAATTATGGGATGGTTTTGGTTTACCTTCTTTAATATTATTTCATGTATTTGATTTATCATTGATATCATATATCCTCATCCTATATATTATAAAGGTTAATGCCTCCCATACTTGAGATTTTTATACCCTCAATTCTAATTGATAACCTGGGGCCTACTGGAGGTAGGACTTGTGGGTCATTATCCTTCTTTCTTCATTTCTAGGATAATATGGGTTACCTTTAGAGGGAGGGGTTGTGACATAGTGGTATCAAAGGTTTTGGTTGAGATATAGGATCAAGTTTGGAGTTAGGCATGGTGAGGATTACATGGGTTGGTAGAGAAATAGTGCTAGTTGACCTTGGTGTATGATATAGGCTAAGGAAGACTAGTAAGGAAATGGGATTTTAAGGCCCCCTATGATTTTATGTACGGACTTTTACCTAACTAAATGACCAAGTGAGTTGGAATAGCTTTTATGGTAGAGACCTAGGGGCACATGCATCATGATTGCTTGAGTTCTTATTTTAATTAGGTGGTTTTAGGAAATTAAAATAAATTAAATGAATCTTAATAAAATTCCATACTATTAGGATTAGGAAATGTTCTTTTCCCTTCCAGTTATGGCACCTGTTCATTGTCTTCTTATGATTCAGGTAGTGGAGGTTCATTAGGTTAACCCAATTTATTTCCAGAGTGTAACACCCAGATGTTTTTATGAAATATTTTCTTTAAATAATATTAATTCTTCAGTAGATTTAATTTCTCATAATAATGAGTTTAAATGAACCATGATATTCCCTTATCATAAAATTTTCATTATATCCTAGTCATTAGGTTACTAGGAATAAGTATAATTAACTTATGAAAATGCATTGTGAATTCACGGGCTATCAATTATTTATAAAAAATATAAATCAATTAGATATTTTTATTTTTGGGTGAATTACTACTGGTAATGAAATTAATGGTATATATATGTTATATACTTAATAAAATATTTTTTATATTCATCCAATGTATATTTTAGTCATAGGGTACGAATAAACCCTATTTGATGCATAGAAACCTATATTATAAAAAGGGTAATTTTACGCCTTTGAATGGTGAACCCCTTTTAAATTAAGATTTTCAAAAATTAATAATTTTTATATGAAAACATAAACATTTTATTTTGAAGTAGTATAGGAAAATTTACTTTGGATGAATTTTTGATATTTTTCTGATAACTTTCAAGTTTTGATGAATAGTAAAAATACACTACATTTTATGTGAAAACAATTTTTTCATCAAAATAATTTATATGGTTAAATTATAATATTGAATGGTTTTAAAGTATAAATATAGTATATTTTTATCATTAAATATAATTTATATAATTATCATTAAATTTATATTGAATTCAGATGTAAAAACATTTCAATCTCTTGCAATGTTTAGCTTTTAAAACTCATTCTCTCTTTCCGACGACAGGACTAATTTTAAATTAATTACTAAAACTTATGTGTTTTTAATTTTGAGAAATTGAATCCATATTTGGAATCATTGGGTCCAAATTATGTAAATAGATTTATTTTATTTTTTGGTACTATGAATAGTAACTTTGTTAATTTTTATTAATACGGTAAAAGGGTAAACCATGTAATTAAAGGTAAGAATACTATTATAAAATTAACCTAACACTTTTCTTAATATCATTGGATGCTTTTTTTGACCTAAATCATCCTTGGGTTGAAATGGTATCCATTTGAATCCACTTGGATGAGATTAGGATATTTAATTTAATTTATTTAAAGAAAAGTTAAATATGTTTCACTCAAATTTTAATAACTAAATAATTTTTTATATAAGGTTATACAAAAGATAAATTATACTATAAATACTAATTTGAAATATAAAATGTTTTTCTTTATCATGGTAATTTATTTTTAATTTTTAGGAAATAAATAATTACCTTAATATCTTATACATTAATAATGCAGAAATTATTTAATTGATGAAAAATCAATAATATAGTTTTTATTAAAATAATAATACCCATTAAAAGATCCAACCACATGAAAAAATCTTATCAGTTGAGTATATCTATACCATAATCATCCAAGAGTCAATTTATGGACCATTTGGAACCTTATAGAAGGGATGATGACACTTATATTATTTTATTTAAAGTGATGTTAAAGTTGTCACCTTCATAATTTAATAAGTATAGCATTTTAAATATTATATTTTACAGAATATAAATTCATATACAATTATTATTATGAAATATAGTATATTTATATTCATAATGGTATTTTATTTTTAATTTTTATTCAATAAATAAGCATATTAAATAATTACACAAAACTGTTGTAGTAATTATTTTATTAAGAGAAATATCAAATAAATGTTATTAAAAATATTAAAGTAAATATAATTTGGACTAACTAACATGTCAAATGAATTTTATAGATTAATTTGATCTCCTGGTAATATAATCAAAAAACAAATTTGAAGTTATCTTGTTATATTAATATTATTAAAAATTAGTGAATTGAATAGTGTCAAAATTGATACTATTGATTATTTATCAAAATGATGTTTTTTAAATTATTTAAAAATCATTAAAAAGAATTAAAAATATATAATGATTATGATATGGTATAAAATGATGTAATTTATTTATTTATGGTCTATTTTACATCAAATAAGTAAATATTTCACCCTTTTAATATTGAACTATTTGTTACCCTAGTTAAAAATTAAATAGAATAACTAAGTGTTAATTAAAAATATGAGGTTTAAATTGATATAAATACTTGTCAAAAATTTATTTTTTGATAATATTAAAACCCTATATCATATCATCTTATAAATTGGGACATTTAGAAGATTTTTGGGTAGGGTTTGATTTTATTATAAATTATTATTTATGGAATTTCCTAAAGTGTCACTCACCTCAATTATAAAATGGAACATCCTCCCTCACCTATTAAATTCACTTTTAGCCTTCAATCTCGGTCATAACCTTCAATTTTTCCTTTTCAACTTCCCTATTTACATTATAGAGGTTCTGGTCATCTTTAAAGACCAACTCTAGTGCTCTAAGAAGAGATTTAGAGGAAACACATCAAGGAAGAGGTAATCTCTTCTACCAATTCTTTCAAACTCATTTATTCTTATAATTACTCTTAATTAGTTGTTTCAATATAAAGTAACAACATCAGTATCAATTATATACTTATATTTTATTATAATTATGAAAAAACTATATTCCACCTTCTATCCATCCTAAAAAAATGAAATCATCACGCGTGCATATGTATGGCTTACCGTCTCCACATCGTAGTGTAATTTGTTTTTCACCACCACCTTACTTGGATGGGTATAATGATGTAAATAATAACTATATATGATTATTATAACATTATACTAAGTCTTAAATATTATACACTATCCAATTCAATACTATTCAATAATTATGGTAATGATATCGTCGCTCGGGCGTACATACGGTCTACCGTCTCCATGATGCGATGCGATTCATTCTATATGATCTTCATTAATACAAGATTATATACATGAATATAATGAATAAATATGATATATATTATACTAATATTATTCTATAAATTATATAATTATAACCTAATAAGTTTAACACAAACTTATCTGACAAAACATGCATAAGAACATAAAGCAGTTAATATATGAATAATGAGTGACAATGAAACGTTACTAAAAAATGGATGATAATATAATCATATATCATATCCTAAAAATGAATATGATTCTGGAATAAGTCAATAACATTATTTAAATCATTATACATGAGGTTTGGATACATACTAAGTATATCGGACCTAAGGTAAGGGATAATTTTGCAATCTCATTATTATCTGAGATTGTTTATACATAAGTATTTACTAGGGTATATTTATCATCCATGTCCATGTTTCCTAAGAATGTACTATTATTTATATTATTATACAATTTTTTCAAGTTAATTTTACCCGTTGGTGGATTTTTATTAAATGTTATGAAATAATTTTTTTTTCATTATTCGATACGAGATACTTTTTGACTTTTCTGGAAAAATTACAAGGAGAATGTTTTTGTTAACTTATATAGCAAGAACTGATTTTTATGCTTTCATAATGCCTTATTTTCATGAATATTACTTTATAATATTTCAATTTTATTTTAAATTAACTTATTTTCTTTTAATATTTCATGAAATTTTTGAGAAAAGAAAATTTTTTTGAAGAAGAAATGATATTTTCCTCAAGAATTAATTTCAAGTGTTTTATCAAAATTATTTTCCATATAAGATTAAGGGTATGTTTCAAGTATACTATACCTATTATTATTATGGTTTATTATGTTTATGATGTAATTATATTTATGAAATCCATTTGTTTTATATGGATTATGTTGTGAAGTAATGATGTTTTAGAAACTCATTTTATTCATTAGGTTATGTTATTGTCACGAACCAGGCCGGGTCGCCATCCGACCCGGCGCCCGACCCGGTCCGCGGCAAGGCCCGAAGGGCGTTCCCGATCCCCACGGGCTGGCACAAGTGCCTGGGTATCAAGACTAGCACGTGGGAACGATTTACCCGAAATACAAGACAGAAAAACCAACTAACCAGATAGATAAATTGAAATTAGAAATAGACAACAAAACGTGCCTTTAAACTATGAACAAGTTTAAAGTCTACAACTTGAAGAAATAACTAAAAAAGAAAAGACGACAGCGGAAACTAAACTCATACCCAACCTCCTGGCAGAAGTGAGACCACATCAACACCATTCTGCATGAGAAGACCAGCTGCCACCTGAACCACCATCACTGAGCACACAGTCACAACCTGGAATTCACAGGAAACAAAGTCTACATACACCCAAAGGTGTATGTAGGGTGTGAGCCAAAAGCCCAATAGGACGTCACCCAATAAAAAGGTTCCATGCCACAACATCAAAAAGACAATTTAATGTGTTTATTCAAAATTATACTTTCAAGATGGTTTTAAAGAAAACGTTTACAAGCCAAATGCTAAAGGGAAACACTAAAAGGAATGCATTTCACAAATATGATTTTTGAAAGGAAGGGAAAAGTTTAATATGGGAACACACACACACACACTCTCAAGCACACACACACACTCACACACCCATACACACACACACGCTAACCCGCATGGTCCTCCATATGCCGATGGAAGGCACCATGCCACAGATGGTAGAGCACTATAGGTAAAACCCCTAAGGATCATCTAGCTCGAGTGGGACCCTAGAAACCTCGTGTCTCGGTGAAACGTGGCTTAGAAGGCCACGACCCTCAGAAAACGTGGCTTAGAAGGCCACGACCCTCAGAACACGTGGCTTAGAAGGCCATGACCCTCAGATATCATGTTTAGTTAGTGTTGCAATCGTCAATCCAGCTAAGTGAAACAGGGACGATACCCATCCGGCTCACTAGCACACTAGTTCTAGTCTGCCCACCTAGATACCCAGGGTTTCCCTTGTGCTCAATCAAGTTTCACATTCACATAATTCACCACTTTCACATTTCACAAACCAAGCTTGAAATTACACCAAAAAGTCACCACTTTCATACCAAAACACTATTTCAAAGACACGCACACAAAGGACATGTCTCATTTTATAAAAAATACACCACTTTAAAAATGAATGTGTATTCAACTCCTTCAAAATACCATTTTCACATCATAAAAATGTACCAAAGAACCATTTGCACAATTAATTAGACACTTTAAAAATTTACCACAACAAGGTCGAAATAAATAAATAAATAAAAACATAACCACTTCTAAAGAGAGTGCAATTTTTACCACGCACGCATGTCAAACAATTTTTAAACCGCATTCCGTGCAACTTATAAAACACAACCATCCATTTATACAACAACACATATAGAACACAAAAACATACCATTTCGAAAATCCAATTTTTATCAAACGAGCATGGCAAAGCATTATAAACAAATATAGCACCATGCAATTAAATCATAGAACTTATCAAGTTTAACTAAACAAACAAATTAAGTTATCTAGATGATGCAAAGGCATGGAACCACCTACCTCGTCATCGCAGACTTCACGACCGTGGTGCGCAACGACCGCCGCACATCAACCGCGACTCAAACAAAACCAAAATTGATCCTAAACAAACAATTGAACCAAAACACCAATAATTAAACCATAAATTCATTGAATTCTTCAACCGCACATAATGCGCACCATAAACGAACTCAGAAAAAGAACCTAAAGAACATAATATCGACAGAAGAATTAAATTCAGACCAAATTTAGCACAAATTGGACCCCAAACAACATGAGACTCTCACTGGAAACTCAACAACTCAAATGCGAACCCTAAACAATAGATCGAACCAACAATAATCAATATCAAACCATAAAACAAACATCATACCTGCTGGAAGATGAACATATAATAAAAATAAAATAAAACTCACCTAATAGGAGGGGTTCGGCAGAGCTGTTTGACGAGGGGAGGAGGATGCAACCGAGAAGAGGGAACTGGAGGACGACGGACCAGGGAGCGCGACGGGAAAAGGGGGCGACGCCGGATTAGAGTCGGCAGCCATGGGAGGGGTGCGGGGTTGCTCTTCAATCGGGCTGAGAGGGGGGGAGGCCACCGCACAGTAGTGCTCCAAGAGGAGAGGGAGCAGGGCGAAGCGGTGGTGGTCCGGTGTGGGAGAGGGCTTGGCGCGACGGCGAGGGGTTCCAGCGGGAGGGGGTGCGGTTTTGGCTGATGAGGAAGGCAGTAGGGGGGCAGGGTGGTCGGCCGAGTGGGTAGCAGGAGGTGCGGGGAGCTGGTTCGGAAGTAGGAAAAGAAAAGAAAAATAGAAAAACAGAAGGAGAAGGGGCTACGGGATTCAGGGGGGCCGGTGGACAAAGCCGGCGAGCTGCGTGTGGAGCGAACCAGAAGAGGTGGTGGGGGTTCCGACGGGAAAGGAAGGAAAAAAAACAGGGGAGGGGCGTGACGTGACTCCGAGAAGGAGAAAGAGGTGCGGCGCATCCGGGTTGGCCAGGCGGGAGCTGTTTCGATGGCGGCGAGCCATGGGAAGGAGGTGCGGCAAGAGGCGACGACGATCCAGGAACGGTGCACGCGCGAGGAGGCTGGTGCGAGGTGTTCTCCAGGCGGGAGGAAGGCAGTGTGAGGTTTCATATGGGAGGCGATTGAAGTCGGCTGAGTATTAGGGTTTGGGGTGCGGCGAGATAGAGAGGCGGGAGGAAGAGGTAGGGAAAGAAAAGAGGGGAAGAAGAGAGAGAAAAATAGAAAATAAAATAATAAAATAGAATTAAAAAAAACGTTATAAAATAAAGAATAGAAATAAAATAATAATAAAAAATAGAACCAAATATATATATATATATATAGTTTAGGCCATTCAATATATATATTATAATAATGGTGAGTTAATAATTTTGTAATTATCCCCATAACTTGATAATATCAACCAAATTAAAATGTCAAGTGAAATAATAATTATAATACTAATCACATTAATAACATTAATAATAATCACAATAAACATAATTAACTAGATAATAAACTATAAAATGATCAGCCTAACAAAATGCTATATAAAAAAAATAATAATAAGTTCTAAATTGAATTATTATCTAAGATAATAATAATAATATCTTCAAGTGACATTATTATGATTATTATCATTGAAACAATTGTTAGTTCATTTTATTTCATTAATTAAACATCGGCAAGGCGTGCAGTGAACCGGGAGGGGCCGCACGACGGACTAAGCGAGGCCGCGCAGCTTCGACCACGTTGCACTGGACGCAAACAGGGCCCAAACACAACGAACTCAAAGATCTTATGTCAGGATTGGACCCGAACTACCCGACGCAAAGAAATTTAAAAAAAAATAAAATAAAATAAAAATAAATAAATAAATTAGAAAAGATGGGTGTGACAATTCTCCCCACCATAAAGCTTTCCGTCCCCGGAAAGCCAAAACTAGGATTGAGATACGAAGAAGAAACGGACACCCCACTAAAGTTCAAAGAGGATCTCCACAATCAACAAGTGAAAAGAGGCAAAAGCATCACGCTCAGACAAAGTGACTCAAAGACAACCTCATGAAACTCATAAAAAGACTTTATGATATGTGTCGCCGCTCCCAAAGAGCTAGAATGCCTCCAGTTGATTGATCAAGAAAAGGGGACTCTCGCACCCACAGAAACCAACTTCACAAGCCAAAACACCTCAAGCACTCTGAAACCGAAACCACACCACTTGGATAATTTGAACAAAAGAGGTCAAACCACGTCCTCGGAACACTCCTATCACTCATCGACAAACCATCTTTGAAAACAGAAGCTATAGATCAACATGGGGAAGCTCGAGGGGCTCCCCACCATTAAGAAGTCACTGATGCTCGAAATGAGAGTGGACAACCGACGAGGGAGGTTCGAGCGGACTACCCGCCATTAAAGAAAAGTCCAGCACTGATTTATCCTCGAGACATTCGTGCGAGACCCAATGTGGGTCTCCCCACCATTAGGAACCAGCCAACGCCAAAGGCGATACTAGAAAACCAACATGGGGAGGTCCATGAGGACTCCCCACCATTTGAACTAACGAAATGCATAGAACTTTGAAAAACTTCTCAATGGTGACCAAACACCCCACCACAAGAGGCGGGGAGGGAGGGGCCTAACCACCCGGGCGTCAGAACCATGACTTAAGACCTGACCAACACATCCACATCCCGGGTTGAGCAGTATAAAATTTTGGAACTGATTTTTCCCCAACAGACTCTCAAGGACCACTAAAGGTGATTGCATCCAATGGGACCCAACCCCAAAGACTTTAAGTCAACGAGACGAACAAGCCTCCACATGATCATGAAAACTTTATGCAACCAGATGGTTCGTTTGGAGCAGAACAACCGTAGAAATCAATTTGAGCTGCATTCACTTTCAACACCGATGACAGAAATAAAGTCGGGGTCTCATATACTCTCGGGGTTCCTGACCACGTGCCAGCTTCACTCCGAGGCCTATGGCTGGAGCCCTGATGTTTGAAGCATCTTCTGCCTCGTAGTCAGGCATGGAAAACTCCCGAACGGAGCTTCCCTTTTTGGTGTCACACGAAATTCTATTGCACCTAAGGATACACCAACAGACACAACACACCATGACATCCAACTGATCATACACAAAACATCAACCAACATAAGAGCTGCAATGGTGCATGCGAATCACCCTTTGTCATACTGGATGGGAACACGACGCCGCAAATCGTCACCGAACATGACCATTACTGTTGAGATGAACATTATACAGAGAAGGAATTCAAACTAGGTCTTAAACAATACATGATTCCTGCAATTGACCGTAGCATCCCCATGTGACTGGGTCTGACACACTAGTGGCCTAACGTAAACCTCTTTCTCAAACAAGACAAAACAAAGATCAGAGGTCATTTAGAATGATAGACTACACCGAAGACTTAGGGTTTCTTCTTAACCACTGTTGATTATCAAAGAGGTCTCACACTGCAAGAAGGCACCGAACATGACCCTTGCGGCTAATGTAAACACTACCGACCATTCAAGACATCAATAAGCACTGACAGCTCTCAATCTCCTTTACCCCTCCCCACTAGAATTTCTTTCGCCATTTCTAGGGGAAACCTTCATGCGTAACGACGTCAAATTTCATATCTGACAACTCAGACAACATAAGGAAACCAAAACTCTGCTCAACTCCCCTCACATCTGTCATCCCGTTGCGGGAGGATCCACTTGTTGTAAAAGGATAGGTGGGTTCAATTCTAGAATTCAGAAAGAGAGTCCTTCGATCAATTGGAGTGCCGGCCAACGGGGAATTCCTCGTAGTTGTGCTTCAATCACATGACAATGCTTTGTGGGGGCATACACTAGTCAAGAAAGAAAACTATGGACCCAACCAAACTGGTCCAACAGTCAAGACATACCACAAGCAAACACCAAACATGCAGGGGAAACCACTGCAAGTGCTCCCCGATGTACTCTTCAAAGGAATTTACTAACCACACGCTTACATCCCAACTTACAAATAAGAACTCAAACTCAGGACATAAACCATTCAGAAATAATACTCAGTTCAAAACGCCACGCATCCAACATCTCAAAAACACAAGGACACGCCACACAAACACCGTTTACTAAAACACCAAACATTTTCTTTAACAAGACATTTTAAAATAAGCAAAGCCAGTGGGTTGCACAAACACCAATGGTGTCTCATGGGCCTCGCACATGCATGTTCTCGTGCCGCACTGGCACCCACCTCATATCCATCAGAGCACTCATCCGCTCGTGCCATTAACCATTTTTTTCCCATATACGCTCATGCATGTGGTTACCCACGAGAACACCAAGGGTCAAAACCAAACCTTTCAACTTTTCAAAACCAAAACATTCATCCCACACTTTTCAAACCTTTCGCGTCATTTTCTTTTTAAAACCTTTCATTTGAAAACATTTTCCAAGATCCAAACATATTTACCTAAAAACCAAATTCTCACGAATCAAAAACAAAGAGACGAGAAATGACGCAAGAGAAAACTTGTGTCAGAGGGTGACTGGAACGTATGGTTGGCGGCCATACGCCAGTCATGCCGCTGCAACGGAGGGCATTCTAGGACAGCGTCCCCGGCTCCACATGGCTTGCCAGACCCTGCGAGCTCACTGGGACCACTGACCTTACCCCTTTTTCATTTCCCATAGACAAGATTAACCGCAATGACCAAAAACACAGACAAACCTCAACACACTTTGGTTACTCGAGTTCCGCCACGAGGTGTGCTGGCCAGGCACATTGCTCGTAGCTAGAACACCGAGTTCCGACAACCTTAATTTTGGTCCAGTCTGACTCCATCTCAAAAGCAAACGACCCAAGAGAGCAAAACCTTGCCCTTTGATACCATTTTGTCACGAACCAGGCCGGGTCGCCATCCGACCCGGCGCCCGACCCGGTCCGCGGCAAGGCCCGAAGGGCGTTCCCGATCCCCACGGGCTGGCACAAGTGCCTGGGTATCAAGACTAGCACGTGGGAACGATTTACCCGAAATACAAGACAGAAAAACCAACTAACCAGATAGATAAACTGAAATTAGAAATAGACAACAAAACGTGCCTTTAAACTATGAACAAGTTTAAAGTCTACAACTTGAAGAAATAACTAAAAAAGAAAAGACGACAGCGGAAACTAAACTCATACCCAACCTCCTGGCAGAAGTGAGACCACATCAACACCATTCTGCATGAGAAGACCAGCTGCCACCTGAACCACCATCACTGAGCACACAGTCACAACCTGGAATTCACAGGAAACAAAGTCTACATACACCCAAAGGTGTATGTAGGGTGTGAGCCAAAAGCCCAATAGGACGTCACCCAATAAAAAGGTTCCATGCCACAACATAAAAAAGACAATTTAATGTGTTTATTCAAAATTATACTTTCAAGATGGTTTTAAAGAAAACGTTTACAAGCCAAATGCTAAAGGGAAACACTAAAAGGAATGCATTTCACAAATATGATTTTTGAAAGGAAGGGAAAAGTTTAATATGGGCACACACACACACACACACTCTCAAGCACACACACACACTCACACACCCATACACACACACACGCTAACCCGCATGGTCCTCCATATGCCGATGGAAGGCACCATGCCACAGATGGTAGAGCACTATAGGTAAAACCCCTAAGGATCATCTAGCTCGAGTGGGACCCTAGAAACCTCGTGTCTCGGTGAAACGTGGCTTAGAAGGCCACGACCCTCAGAAAATGTGGCTTAGAAGGCCACGACCCTCAGAACACGTGGCTTAGAAGGCCACGACCCTCAGATATCATGTTTAGTTAGTGTTGCAATCGTCAATCCAGCTAAGTGAAACAGGGACGATACCCATCCGGCTCACTAGCACACTAGTTCTAGTCTGCCCACCTAGATACCCAGGGTTTCCCTTGTGCTCAATCAAGTTTCACATTCACATAATTCACCACTTTCACATTTCACAAACCAAGCTTGACATTACACCAAAAAGTCACCACTTTCATACCAAAACACTATTTCAAAGACACGCACACAAAGGACATGTCTCATTTTATAAAAAATACACCACTTTAAAAATGAATGTGTATTCAACTCCTTCAAAATACCATTTTCACATCATAAAAATGTACCAAAGAACCATTTGCACAATTAATTAGACACTTTAAAAATTTACCACAACAAGGTCGAAATAAATAAATAAATAAAAACATAACCACTTCTAAAGAGAGTGCAATTTTTACCACGCACGCATGTCAAACAATTTTTAAACCGCATTCCGTGAAACTTATAAAACACAACCATCCATTTATACAACAACACATATAGAACACAAAAACATACCATTTCGAAAATCCAATTTTTATCAAACGAGCATGGCAAAGCATTATAAACAAATATAGCACCATGCAATTAAATCATAGAACTTATCAAGTTTAACTAAACAAACAAATTAAGTTATCTAGATGATGCAAAGGCATGGAACCACCTACCTCGTCATCGCAGACTTCACGACCGTGGTGCGCAACGACCGCCGCACATCAACCGCGACTCAAACAAAACCAAAATTGATCCTAAACAAACAATTGAACCAAAACACCAATAATTAAACCATAAATTCATTGAATTCTTCAACCGCACATAATGCGCACCATAAACGAACTCAGAAAAAGAACCTAAAGAACATAATATCGACAGAAGAATTAAATTCAGACCAAATTTAGCACAAATTGGACCCCAAACAACATGAGACTCTCACCGGAAACTCAACAACTCAAATGCGAACCCTAAACAATAGATCGAACCAACAATAATCAATATCAAACCATAAAACAAACATCATACCTGCTGGAAGATGAACATATAATAAAAATAAAATAAAACTCACCTAATAGGAGGGGTTCGGCAGAGCTGTTTGACGAGGGGAGGAGGATGCAACCGAGAAGAGGGAACTGGAGGACGACGGACCAGGGAGCGCGACGGGAAAAGGGGGCGACGCCGGATTAGAGTCGGCAGCCATGGGAGGGGTGCGGGGTTGCTCTTCAATCGGGCTGAGAGGGGGGGAGGCCACCGCACAGTAGTGCTCCAAGAGGAGAGGGAGCAGGGCGAAGCGGTGGTGGTCCGGTGTGGGAGAGGGCTTGGCGCGACGGCGAGGGGTTCCAGCGGGAGGGGGTGCGGTTTTGGCTGATGAGGAAGGCAGTAGGGGGGCAGGGTGGTCGGCCGAGTGGGTAGCAGGAGGTGCGGGGAGCTGGTTCGGAAGTAGGAAAAGAAAAGAAAAATAGAAAAACAGAAGGAGAAGGGGCTACGGGATTCAGGGGGGCCGGTGGACAAAGCCGGCGAGCTGCGTGTGGAGCGAACCAGAAGAGGTGGTGGGGGTTCCGACGGGAAAGGAAGGAAAAAAAACAGGGGAGGGGCGTGACGTGACTCCGAGAAGGAGAAAGAGGTGCGGCGCATCCGGGTTGGCCAGGCGGGAGCTGTTTCGATGGCGGCGAGCCATGGGAAGGAGGTGCGGCAAGAGGCGACGACGATCCAGGAACGGTGCACGCGCGAGGAGGCTGGTGCGAGGTGTTCTCCAGGCGGGAGGAAGGCAGTGTGAGGTTTCATATGGGAGGCGATTGAAGTCGGCTGAGTATTAGGGTTTGGGGTGCGGCGAGATAGAGAGGCGGGAGGAAGAGGTAGGGAAAGAAAAGAGGGGAAGAAGAGAGAGAAAAATAGAAAATAAAATAATAAAATAGAATTAAAAAAAAACGTTATAAAATAAAGAATAGAAATAAAATAATAATAAAAAAATAGAACCAAATATATATATATATATATATATATATAGTTTAGGCCATTCAATATATATATTATAATAATGGTGAGTTAATAATTTTGTAATTATCCCCATAACTTGATAATATCAACCAAATTAAAATGTCAAGTGAAATAATAATTATAATACTAATCACATTAATAACATTAATAATAATCACAATAAACATAATTAACTAGATAATAAACTATAAAATGATCAGCCTAACAAAATGCTATATAAAAAAAATAATAATAAGTTCTAAATTGAATTATTATCTAAGATAATAATAATAATATCTTCAAGTGACATTATTATGATTATTATCATTGAAACAATTGTTAGTTCATTTTATTTCATTAATTAAACATCGGCAAGGCGTGCAGTGAACCGGGAGGGGCCGCACGACGGACTAAGCGAGGCCGCGCAGCTTCGACCACGTTGCACTGGACGCAAACAGGGCCCAAACACAACGAACTCAAAGATCTTATGTCAGGATTGGACCCAAACTACCCGACGCAAAGAAATTTAAAAAAAAATAAAATAAAATAAAAATAAATAAATAAATTAGAAAAGATGGGTGTGACAGTTATGATGAATGATTTTGTTTTTGTGAAACACGTAAGGATGATTTCATTATGAGATGGTTGGGAACTATATCTCCCTCTAATTAATTGGGTAAAGATTCATTTCTCATGATATATACATTACTAGAATGATAATTAAATTAGGTTCAGTAATATATGGTTGGAATGGCATGTAAACCTGATTTAGTAATGGACTTTGACCACTATGATTGTATTAGAAATTAGCCTTGACTAATATTAAATGATTTTCTAAGATTATGTGTATACCAAAAAACTTAATGACTTATTTTATGACTTTTGGTATTTTTTCCATTAATTATTATGAACTTTTATCTCATGAAATTATATCATGATCTTTCATATGAAGGATAAGACTTTCAAATGTTATGTTCTTATGTATTATGATTATGATATGATTGATATTTACCATGTTTATCCTTACTGAGAATTTGATCTCGCCATTTCATATGTTTCTTTTCCCCAGGTTATGAAGAAGGGTATTAAGTAAGATATTTTAAAAGGATTCTAGTTATGAAGAAATAAGTGGGAGACAATTTAGATGTTTTATGAACCAGTTGTTTTTGTTTCCCAATTTCTAAAGAAACTATACCGATATGGTCTTGTCGTGGATTTATCTTATGTTGTAATTAATATAATTCAATTTTGAAGTAATATCAATGTATTTAAATTATGGGTCATTATAGTTGGTATTAGAGGAAAGTTATAGTTAACCTTTAGAAACTAGGATGAGAAAGCCTTAGTAAAAACCCTATGGATAGTCTAAGTATAGGTTACAATCATAGTGTTTTAGAAATGACCATGAATAACCTATGATAAAAACTAAAGTGTTCTAAATTGAAATTTTATTCTTGATTGTGTGGTTTTCTAATTATGATTAGTGTTTCTCACACTATAATTCTTGGTTTTAGTTAATGGTTGGAACCTGAAGGAACTGCATTATTGCTGAATGTGATGGGCAATGTAATGATTGTCCTCCTAAGAAACCAAATGTCATAGGAGATGGAATGAAAAATATTTTAGATATGATCACACAACTTTATCAAGATATTAATCATGCATGAATTACAAACGAGCAAAGGAGGGAACAACATTCTATTGAGTCCTTCATAAGGCAGTGTCCACCTTCTTTTAGTGATTCTTCTGATCCATTAGTGGATGAAAAATGGATCAGCGCCATTGAAAATATATTTTCAATTCTACAATGTTTTGAACATGATAAATTAATCTTAGTAGTCAATTGTTTAGAAGGTAAATCTTATCAATGGTGGAATATTATCAAGAATATGAGGCAAAGAGATGAAATTGAGTCCATGGAATGGGATGCGTTCAAGAACTTATTTTTCAATAATTATTGTACTTGTATTCTTCAAAAAAAATATGGCGAAGGAGTTACTGAAACTTAAGAAAAAGGTTGATGAATCTGTTGGTACCTATGAAGAAAATTTTACAAGACTTTCAACGTACTCTTTTGGAATTATTATCCAACCTAAGATTAAAATTGATCGATTCTTTAGTGGCTTAAAACCAAGTCTCTGAATGGAATTAGACATAAGGGACTTTAATAGCTATGAGGAAATCATTCTATGTGCTCTCAAGGTTGAGATGGATATTGGACTAACCCATCAGTCCTATGGGTATGATAAGAAGATAAAAATGTAATTCAAAGGAAAATGACAAGACCACACTAAAAAATTGATGATTTTTCCCTTATGCTCAAAGTGTGGAAATAAACATGGATAAAATTGTATTAAAGGGACTAGTAAATGTTTTAAGTGTGGAAAATAAGTTCATAGGGTAGTTGAATGTTGATGTGATGGGAAAAAGATGTCTAATTATGTGAACAGAGAAAAGGATACACAGAATTCACCTCCAGCACTTCAATGCTACAAGTGAAAGGAAATGGGGAATTATTCCAATCAATTCCCTAATCCAAGGGTTATTGATGATGATTGACATTAGAAATCTCTTAAGTCCAAAGAAAATGTAAAGTCACGTGAAATCACTATTGATGATGTGGAGTACAATAAGGAAGTGGTGAAAGGTACACTTACCATCCACTCTAACATAGAAAATGTTTTATTTGATTATAAATCCACCCACTCTTTTATTTATGAAGAATTTTCTAAGGGTGTCACCATATTACCTCAACAATTAGATGTTGAGTTAGCTGTGACAACTCTTAATGGCACAACGGTCGCATCAAAATTTTATAATTTTTCTTAGGTTGAAGTTTGTGGAAAAGTGCTTCTTTAAAATTTTGTGATCCTTCCTATAGTGGAATTTGATATGATTCTTGGCATGGATTTACTTTATCTACATGGATCTCATATAAATTTCCAAGGAAGGGAAGTCACATTTCATATTCCAAATCAATTTATGATCATATATTGATGTAATGATGAATATAACCTTCTAATAGAAATTTCTTCTTTCCTATGGGTCTTGATTCCTATAAATAATGGTTATTTATCTCAAATGGTTGAGGAGAAACTCATGATTAATAATACACCCATTTCATGGGAGTTTGATGATGTCTTTATAGAGGAATTTCCATGTCTTTCACCAAATCATGAAGTTGATTTTTCAATAGAACTCATACTGGTTGCTATTCCCATTTCAAATACACCTTATAGAATGGCCCCAATTGAGTTGCAATAATTAAAGAAGTAACTCAAAGAAAATATTGATAAGTGATACATACGCCCTAGTGCATCACCTTGGGGAGAACATATTCTGTTTGTTAAGAAGAAAGATGGATCAATGAGGCTCTGCATTGATTATCGAGAACTTAACAAGATCACTATCAAGAACAAATATCATCTTCCTTACATTGAAGCCTTATTCGACCAACTACACAGATCTCAATACTTTTCCAAGATTGATCTTTTCTCAGTATATCATCAATTAAGGGTCAAGGAGGATATACCAAAGACGATGTTCCATACAAGGTATGGACACTATGAATTTAGAGTGATGCATTTTGGTCTTACTAATTCCTCTGCTATCTTCATGGATTTAATGAATGGATTCTTTAGAGACTATCTTGATCAGTTTGTGGTAGTCTTTATAGATGATATTCTTGACTATTATAAGACCAAGGAAGAACATAAATACCACTTGAGAATTGTACTGAATACCCTAAGAAAGAATAAGATTTATGAAAAATTTACCAAGTGTGAATTTTGGCTTCAGAAAGTTTCATTTTTCGGTCACATAATCTCAAGAGAAGGTATATTTGTGGATCCATAAAAAACATAAGTTGTTGAAAGTTGGTTGAGTCCAAAAATGGTAACTGAGATCCGAAGTTTTCTTGGTTTAGCTGAATATTATTGACATTTTGTGAAAGATTTTTACAATTATCTAATCCACTCACCAAGTTGACTCAAAAAGGAGTTAAGTTTGTATATATGGAAGAATGTGAAGAGAATTTCAAAGAGCTAAAAAGAAGGTTAGCCAGTGCACTTGTTCTCACACTGTCTTATATTGGAGAAAGGTTTATGATCTACAGTGATGCATCCAAGAAGGGTTTGGGATGTGTTCTCATGAAAAATTATATGTTGATAGATTATGCCTCACGGTAGTTGAAAATCCATGAGTAAAATTACCTATCTCGTGATTTAGAGTTAGTTGCGGTAATATTTTCATTAAATATATGGAGGTATTATCTTTATGGTGAAAGGTGTGATATTTATACTAATCATAAAAGTTTAAAGTATATTTTCACACAAAAGGAGTTAAATATGAACCAAAGAAGATGGTTGGAGTAGATTAAAGATTATGACTTCTCAATACATTAGCACCCTAGGAAAGTGACCAAGGTGGAAGATTCTTTGAGTCGACAAGACCATGCTAGTCTATTCGTGATGATGATCACAAAAGATCCAATATTCATGGATTTTCAAAGGATGGATCATGAAATTTTAAAAGAAGGGGAGAAATCATATCTTTCTCAAATGAATGTTCAACCATCTATACATGTGAAGATTAAGGAGGCACAGAAGAAAGATGTAGAGCTAAAAAAGAAGGTGAGAAATGTTCTTGAATTCAACCTTGATTATGATGAAATAATAAGGTTTAGAAATCGGGTTTGTATTCCTCCCATACCAGAATTAAAGAAGGTGCTATTGTATGAGGCTCGTAGTTCTTCATTCTCTATTCATCCTAGAATCAAAAAGATGTACAGGGACCTGAAAGAGTATTTATGGGGGGATGGAATGAAAAGAGATGTTGTTGAATCTGTCTCTCAATGCTTGTTTTGTCAGTAATTTAAGGCTAAGAGACAGAAGTATAAGGGTATGTTACAATCATTACCCATACTGGAATGGAAATGGGAAAACATCATTATGGACTTTTTTTGGACATCCCAAAACGTCTAAAGGAAATAATGATATATGGGTTATAGTTGATTGCCTTATGAATTTGGCACACTTTATTGCAATTATATAGTATTTCTATCATGATCAACATTCCAGGATATATGGAAAGGAAGTGGTAAGATTTCATGGAGTACCACTTTCCATTATATTTGATCGATATCCAAGGTTTACCTTGATGTTTTGGAAAATTCTTCAGTATGCTCTGGATACATAGTTAAGTTTCAGAACTACTTATCATCCTCAGACAAACGGTCAGTCTGAGAGAGAAATTCAAACTCTGGAAGACATGTTTAGAGCTTGCTCTATGGATTTCAAAGGTGGTTGGGATCAACACCTACCTTTGATGGGATTTTCTTATAATAATAGCTTTCACTCCATTATTCAAATAGATCCTTATGAAGACCTATATGAAAAAAAAATACAGAATTCCAACTTTTTGGGATGAAGTTAGGCAAAGAAAGCTATTAGGACTAGATCTTGTTGATAAAATGGAAGAAAAGGTTAGATCTATTCAACAAAACATAAGAGCATCTCAGAGCCAACAAAAAAGTTATGTTGACAACCAAATAAAATACCTAGAGTTTGAAGTGGTTGATAATGTGTTTCTAAAAATATCTCTCTGTATGAGAGTAATGATATTTGGAAATAAGGGAAATATGAGCCCTAGGTATATCGGTCCTTTTGAAATTTTGGATCGTTTTGGGAAGATAGCTTACCGAATGGAACTTCCACTGAATCACTATCAAGTTCATGATGTGTTCCATGTATCTCTCCTAAGAAAGTACATACTCGATCCTACACATGTACTAAACTCAGAAGTCGAACCGCTGGAGAAATATCTTTCTTATGAAGAACAACTGATAGAGATTCTAGATCGTAGCGAAAAGGTTTACAAAAAAGGACCACTCACTTGGTTAAAGTTTTATGGAGAAACCACCAATTTGAGAAAGATATGTGGGAACTTAAGGATATGATGAGGGAGAGGTATCCTCATATTTTTGTTTCCAAGTGACAAATTTTAAGGGAGAAATTCAGTTTAACGGGGGATAGAATGTAAAACATGGATGTTTTTATGAAATATTTTATTTAAATAATTTTAATTCATCAGTATATTATATTGCATGAAATTTTGAGTTTAAACAAACCAAGATACACCCTTAGTATAAAATTACTGTTATTTCCTAGTTTTTAGTTTAGTGGGAGTAAGTATGACTAACTTATGAAATTGCATTGTGAATTCATGGGCTATCAATTATTTATAAAAAATATAAATCAATTAGATATTTTTATTTTTGAGTGAATTACTATTGGTAATGAAATTAATGAGATATATATATTATATACTTAATAAAATATTTTTTATATTCATAAAATGGGTATTTTATTCATAGAGTATGAATAAACTCTATTTAATGTATACAAACCTATATTTTTAAAAAGGGTAATTTTACACCTTTGAATGGAGAAACCCTTTTAAATTAATATTTTGATACATTAATAATTTTTATATGAAAAAATAAAAAATTTCTTTTTAATCAGGATAGAAAAATTTACTTTGGATGAATTTATGATATTTTTCTGTTAACTTTCAAGTTTTGATGAATAGTAAAAATACACTAAATTTTATGTGAAAACAAATTTTTTAATCAAAATAATTTATATGGTTAAATTATAATATTGAATTGTTTTAAAGTATAAATATAATATATTTTTATCATTCAATATAATTTATTCCATTTTCATTAATTTTATATAGAATTTAGATGTAAAACATTTCAATCTTTTTCAATGTTTTAGCTTTTAAAACTCATTCTCTATTTCTGAAAATGGGATTAATTTTAAATTAATTATTGAAACTTATATGTTTTTAATTTTGATAAATGTACTCCATATTTGGAATAATAATGTACAAATTATTTAAATAGATTTATTTCATTTTTGGGCATTATGAATAGTAACTTCGGTAATTTTTATTAATATGGTAAAAGGGTAAACCAGGTAATTAAGGGTAATAATACTATTATAAAATTACACTAACACTTGTATTAATATCATTGGATGTGTTTTTTTTCAACCTAAATCATCCTTAGGTCGAAATGGTATCCATTTTAATCCACTTGGATGAGATTACAACATTTAATTTATTCTATTTAAAGAAAAGTTATATATGTCTGACTCAAATTTTAATAAAGAAATAATTTTTTATATAATTTTGTACAAAATATAAATTAAATTATAAATACTAATTTTAAATTTAAAATGTTTTCCTTTATCATGGTAATTTATTTGTAATTTTTAGGAAATAAATAATTACCTTAATATCTTAACATTAATGATGCAGAAGTTATTTAATTGATAAAAAATAAATAATATAGTTTTCATTAAAATAATAATACCCATTAAAATATCAAAACACTTGAAAAAATATTATTTTTCGAGTACATATCAACCATAATCATACAATATTCGAGTTATGGACCATTTGGAGCCTTATAGAATGGATTATGACACTTATATTATTTTATTTAAAGTTATGTTAAAGTTGTCACCTTCATAATTTAATAATTATAACATTTTAAATATTATATTTTCTAGAATAAAAATTTGACTACAGGCAGTATTATTAAATATAGTATATTTATATTCATCATAGTATTTTATTTTTAATTTTTATAAAAAAATAATCAAATTAAATAATTACACAAAATAGTTATAGTATTTATTTTATTAAGAGAAATATCAAATAAATGTTATTAAATATTTTAAAGTAAAAATAATTTAGACTAATTAACATGTATAATGAATTTTATAGATGACCTTGACCTCCTAGTAATATAATAAAAAAAAAATTCCAAATTTATCTTGTTATATTAATATTTTAAAAAATCAGTGAATTGAATAGTGTCAAAATTGATAATATTGATTGTTTATCAAAATAATGTCTTATTAAATTATTTAAAAATAAAAAAAAAATTAAAAATATATAATAATAATTATATGGTATAAAATTATCTAATTTATTTATTTATGGTCTATTTTACATCAAATAAGTAAATATTTCACCCTTTTAATATTGAATTATTTGTTACCCTAGTTAAAAATTAAATAAAATAAATAAGTGTTAATTAAAAAGATAAGGTTTATATTGATATAAATACTTGTCCAAAATTTATTTGTTGATGATATTACAACCTTATCTCATCTCATATTTAAAATTGGTACATTTGGGATGTTTTTGGGTAGGGTTTTATTTTATTATAAATTATTATTTATGGAATTTCTAATAGTACCTCTCACCTAAATTATAAAATGGCACCTCCTCTGTCACCTCTTCGCTTCACTGTGTGCCTTCAAGCTCATCCATTCCCTACCCTTTTTCATTTTAAACTTCCCTATTTACATTCTATAGGTTCTGGTCATCTTCAAAGACCAACCCTAGTGCTCTAAGAACAAATTTAGAGGAAGCACGTCAAGGAAGAGGTAATCTATTCTACGGATTCTTTCAAACTTATTTCTTCTTATACTTACTATTAATTAGTTGTTTCATCATAAATTAATAACATAAGTATCAATCATATACATATATGTTATTATAATTATGAAACAACCATATTCCACCTTCTATCCATCTTACGAAAAACCAAATCACCATGCATGCGTATGTACAGTTTACCATCTCCACATTGTGGTTTAATTTATTTTTCACCACCACCTTAATTGGATGGGTATAATGATGGAAATAATAATTATATATGATTATTATAACATTATATTAATTCCGAAATATTATACATCATCCACTTCAATACCATTCAACAATTATGAGAATGATATCATCGCCTGTGCGTACATACGGCCTACCGTCTCCACGATGTGATGTGATTCATTCTACATGATCTTCATTAAACCATGATTATACATGAATGGAATGAATAAATATGATATATATTATAATAATATCATTATTTAAATGATATAACTATAACCTAAGAAGTGGAACATGAACTTATCCGACAAAACTTGCATAAGAACATAAAGAAGTTAATATCTGAATAACGAGTGACAATGAAATGTTACTAACAAATGGATGATAATATAATAAAATATGATATCATAAAAATGAATATAATTCTATAATAAGTCAATAAAATTATTTCAATCATTATACAAGAGTTTTGGACACATTCGAAGGATATCAGGCCTAAGGTAAGGGATAATTTTCTAATCTCATTATTATCTGAGATTGTTTACATATAAGTATTTACTGGGGTATATTTATCATTTAGATCCATGTTTCCTAAGTATGTAATATTATTTCTATTTTTCTACAATTTTTTCTAGTTAATTTTACCCTTTTTTGGATTTTTATTAAACAGTATGAAAGGAATCTTTTGTTGTTATTCTATATGAGGTGCTTTTTTACTTTTCCAGCAAAAAGTACGAGGAGAATGTTTTTGTTAACTTATACGGCATGAACAGATTTTTACACTTTCATAATGCATTATTTCCATGAATATTCCTTTATAATATTTCAAGTTTATTTTCAATTAAATTATTTTCCTTTAATATTTCATGGCATTTTGAGAAAATAAAATGTTTTTGAAGAAGAAATGATATTTTCCTTAAGAATTAATTTCAAGTGTTTTATCAAAATTATTTTCCATCCTAGATTAAGGATATGTTTCAAGTATACTATCCCTATTATTCTTATGGTTTATTATTTTTATGATGTAATTATATTTATGAAATCCATTTGTTTTACATGGATTATGTTTTTAAGGAATGATGTTTAAGAAACCTATTTTATTCCTTGGATTATGCTATGATGAATGATTTTGTTTTTGTGTAACATGTAAGAATGATTTCATTATGATATGGGTGGGACCTATATCTCCCTCCAATGAATTGAGTAAAGATTAATTTCTCATGAGATAAAAATTACTAGAATGAAAAGTAAATCTGGTTTAGTAATATAGGGATGGAACGACAAGTAAACCCAGTTTAGTAATGGACTTTGTCCGCTATAATGGTCTTGGAAATGATCCTTGACTAATATGAAATGATTTTATAAGATTATGTGTATTCAAAAAAACTTCATGTCTTATGGTATGATGTTTGGGATTATTTCCATTAATTCTGATGAACTTTTATCCCATGACATGATATCACGATCTTTCATATGTAGGATAATACTTCCAAATGTTATGTTATTATGTATTATGATTATGATATGATTGATATTTACCTTGTTTATACTTACTAAGAATTTGAGCTCACCATTTCATATGTTTCTTTTCCCCAGGTCATGAATAAGGGTATTAAGTAAGATATGTCAAAATGAGTCTAGTTATGAAGAAATAAGTGGGAGATGGTGTAGATGTTTTATGAACCAGTTGTTTATGTTTCTCGGTTTCTAAAGACACTATACCTATACGGTCTTGTCATGGATTTATCATATGTTATAATGAATATAATTCAATTTTGAAGTAATATCAATGTATTTAAAGTATGGTTCATTATACAGAGGGTTGATATGATTGATGAGGAGGATCGGTGGTTGAGGAACTTGTGCACCTTTAATTGGCAGGCTTTGGGAAAGTATGGGGGAAGTGTTTTTGATTAGGAGATAGAGAGTTGGTTCGATGAGATCAAGATAACCTTTAGTTTTATTCAGTCCCCAATGAAGTACTTGGTCCCTTTGGTAGTTATTCAAATATGAGTAGTTGTGTGTTAGTGGTGGACCTTTTATCTTGGTGATAAGAATGAGGAATATGTTTCATGGGTTGAATTTTTGAAGGAGTTATGAGTGGAGTTCCTCTCATTAACCATAAAGGCAATGAAGAGACATAATCATATATCTCTTCAGTAGGGTATTATTTCTATGTGGGATATGGGAATAAATTCTAAATACCTTTTTAATTTCACCATGGATCTTTTTCATAATGAGGAGTCTCATGTGTGGTATCTTGAGGAGGCACTTAATCCTTCTATCAAGTATATAATTACTTTTTTTATGTTTTTAATGTATTTAGAGGTTTAGAAAAAGGAAGATAGTAGTATGATGCTGTGTATAGGCTACCGGAGGTTGAATCAGGTGATGATTAAAAAAAATTCTACCCCCTTCTAAGGATTGAAAATATTTTTGACCAGTTGAGGGGAGCTAGTTGGTTTTCAAAGGTCGATCTACGGTTTGTTTATCACCAGTTGAAGGTGAAGGGGGTGATATATTGAAGACATCCTTTAGATGTAGGTCTAGAAATTTTGAGTTCATGGTCATGTCATTCAGTGTCACAAACACAATGGATATTTTCATGGGGATTATGAACTCTAGGTTCCATGAGTTCCTAGAACATTTCAAAGTCATTTTCATCAACAACATATTTATTTACTCAAAGTCATGGGAGAATTATATTGATCATATCAGAGTTTTATTGTAGGTTCTTAAACACCACCAACTTAATGGAAATATTTACAAGGTTAGGTTTTGGACATAAGAGTTTTATTTCCTTGGGAACATGGAGTCTAAGTAGGGTGTTTCCATGGACACATCAAATATTGACGCAATTATTTCATGTGAAGCACCCAAGAATGTGGTAGAGGTTTATGGATTCCTTAGTCTTACAGGCTATTATCATATGTTCATATCTTATTTATCATGGATTTTAGACCAGTTGAAATATTTGACCAGGAAGTACCAGTATTTTACCTAGACTAGTCAGTGTCAGGAAGATATTGACTACCAGAAGGGGAGATTGGTCGGTGCCCGGGTGCTCTAGTTTCCAAAGGTGGGGGTGATGTTTGAGGTGTCTTGTGATGATTCCTGGTTAGTATTAGTATGAATCATGATATATAATAAGGTAGTGATCTCTTATGGGTCTAGTTAGTTATTCCCCCATGAGAGTAACTATACCACACATGATCTAGAGTTAATAGCAGTTGTTTTTATACTGAAGTTGTGGTGACATTACCTCATTGGGGAGCACTTTTTGGTATTCATATATCATAATATATTGAGTTTTATATTTTATTAGCATGATCTAAATCTATGGAAATTAAGTTTTATGGAGTTTATTTAGAAATATGAATTTGATATCTATTAAACCTCGGGAAAGGGGAATATGGTGGCTGATTCTTTGAGAAGGAAGTCACAAAAGGATATTGTACAAGAGTCTGGAGTTTCTTGGAGGGTGATGGAAGAGTTGTAATCCTTTCACCTATATTAAAGGGTGTATGATGGAGGAAGTTTATTGTTTTAAATTATAGTGTAGTATTCTCTAATATAATAGGTGGAGGAGTCTTAGTGGGGATACTCGGAGGCATAGGTGATGTATAATCATGTTGACTATAGTGATTCTCTAGAGGGATGGTTAGAGGATGGTCATAACAGGATATTTTTTAAGGGATGTTGTTTATTTTGATAGAGATGCATAAGGGAGTCCTTTGTGGGTTTTATAGATCACTTTTGGTAGTACACTTAGGATTTTCTATAATGTATTGTGGCTTAAGGATGCAATTTTAGTGGCCTGGGATGAAATGGGTGGTGGTATAGTTTGTGGATCTATGATTGGTTTTCTGGTAGGAAAAGGTATAACACCATGTTCCTGGTGGTTTTTTGTAACCCTTGAAAGTTCTCGAGGGTAAATGCGATAACATCTTGATGGAATTTGTTACAAGTTTACCCCAAGCTCAGGGATGTTGTGATTTTATCTAGGAAATCATTGATCGGTTGATGAAAACTGATCACTTCATAGAGATCAAGGAGTCGAGCATCATGTATGTTTTGGTAAGGACATATATGGATTAGTTGGTTCATCATCATGGAGTCCCAAGGTCCATTGTATCAAATCAGAATGCTTGTTTTACCTCATGAGTCTGGAGGGGATTATTGCATTCTTTTGACACTCAGTTTCACCTCAACACTACTTTCCACCCTCAGATGGATGGGCAGATATAGTATACTATTCAGAAACTGGAGGACATGTTTTATGCATGCATCTTGGAATTTAATGGATCTTGAGAAAAGAGCTTTACATTGGTTGAGTTTTATTATAACAATTACTATTACTCATCAATTGGTATGTCCTAAGTAGATGATTTTTATGGGAGTCCATGTCATTATATATTATGATAGGTTGATCTTGGAGAGTCATTGGTTCTTGGTCCTGATGTGGTGTATACCATTACATATAAGGTTTATATTATTATTTAGTGGATGAAGGTAGCACAAGACCAGAATAAGGATAATCAAGATCACATAAGGAGGCCCTTGGATTTCGAGGTTGGAGACTATGTGTTTTTTAGGGTCTTCCCTCAGCGTGGGTAGTGGAGTTTTAGAAGAGGGAGTAAGATATTGCCTTGGTTTTTGGTCCTTTCGAGGTGTTAGGGTGCATTGGTGAGGTTGATTATCGATTATAACTCATGCCATGATTGGATAGGTTATAGAGTGTCTTCTTTATCACTCAGATATGTTGGAATCTTCATGATGACCCAAATTTCATTGACTATGGAGAGTTAGATATTGAGGATGATGTGACCTTTTTGGAGAGGCCAATAAAGATCCAAGATCATCGGGTGAAGTGGTTGTGTGGACGGACCATTCCTTTGGTTCATGTGTTGTGGAGTTATAGTGTCCTGGAGGAGAATACTTGGGAGTATGATATGCATATTCATTCCCATTACCCATAGTTGTTTTGATTTCATCCTTTCTTGGTTTTTCTTAGATGATGTGGTATTTGGATCTTGATGTTTTATGAGATTTTTTTTCTTTGATGACGTGATGTGTGATTAATGATTCAAGCATATGAAGAGGTAAAACCTGATTCATAATCAAGACGTGTTATACTTTTACACAAGTAAAATATTGAGGGTGAGCTGGTGTCACCCAAAGAGGATAATATATTGACATGGGGTATGGAATTACTTGATTTTTGTGCTTAGGGATCTGTTGTGGCATGGTTATAGTAATAGTTGGCTTGGGATGTGTAGAGGTTGATATGGTAGTTCCTATGGTTATGTGGAGAGGTAGTAGATTATAGTTGATGTAAAATAAGTGGTTGAGTGAGATGTAGAATGGACATTTTTGATTGGGTTTGGTGTGTTTGGTTGGTTTTGGTGTTTAGTTGTAACGATATCCTTGAGTGGTTTTCGTGGGGTGTTTTTTTGGACCTATTTTTCCATTTTTTTTCTTTCTAGATTGGTTTGGATCTTTAGGATGAGAATAGTTTTAGAGGTATCTAATGTAATATTATGGACCTTTCAACCTATTAATTTGAGATAATTCTACTGGTATAGGCTTTTGGGTGAAGTCCCAATGGGTTTGTAGGGTGGAAGGAGGAGTATAGATGAGAAAATCATAAAAGGGAATTATACGGTGTGGAGGCTTGGGTTATGCTATAAGGGTGGATACTATGGTATGGAGAGGCTAACTATAGTTTAGATTCTTGGGAGTAGGTTTTCGATTCTATTACTAAAATTGGTATAGCTATAGTGTGGAGATAGGTTGTGGTATAGAGATGGGTTTCTTACCCAAGTGGTTATGGTGTAGGGGTGTTGGTTGTGGCGTGGAGTCCCAGGGTTTAGTTTTAGAGGTTCTTCCATTTTGGGGGGGGGCACATGCACTATGGAGTTGGGATGCAGTGTATCTCCTTCCTATTGTTGGTTTCTACAATATAGTGGTCTAGGATGCATCATTGTCCCTTTCCCATCTTTATCATATTTTAAGCATAGAGATAGTCATGGATATCAAAGGTACCTTTTACCAACCCCACTTCAGTTTGGTTTCTTTCATTTTATCATGGTCTGGTGTTTTTTTTTCAACAATTTTTTAGCATGGATCCTGGGCTACACTATGGTCTTATGTATTTCAGACTGGGTATAAAACCCAAAATCATCTCAAAACCATTCATTATTCAATCTTTTCTATTGTTTTTTGGTGACCCAAGTGTATCCTAAGGATTTTTTTGTCCCCCTTTAAGTGTATTTCAATCCTAGCCTTGGGAGATTGATTATTGGTGTTTCTAGGTGGGTTTCCTTCTTTACTTTCCCTATTTTTAATCTCTATTTATTATCTAGGTAAGGTTTTTTCAAGGGTAAATGTTGTTTCAATAATGTTTTAGTAATAAAGTGGTTTGGGGTGTTTTGTTTAGGGTGATCAGGGTGTTATTCTTCATTATGGTGCCATGTGGTTTTCTTGCTCTCATTCTAACCTTTTTTAGTAGTTTGGAAAGCCTTTTTTTAGGTAGGAGATCCTTCGTTTATCATTTATTTGTATCATCCAGGATGAGTTATGATCTTATTATCTTTTTGGAATATAGTATACACCAGCCTAATAAAGATAATGAATTGGTTTAATTGAAATGGGTAAGGGTAATGAAATCACATTTTTTTCATATTTTGATTTATTTTGATATTAAAATTGTATAGGCTTGATGCCTTGCTGAAATTCATGGTTGTTGGGGGATTTTTTTTGTGTTGTGGTTGATTTTTCTTGGATCCATGTAGTGCGATTGTTTGGAAAAAAATTAAATTAAATTGGATAACCACTTATATCCAGTTAATAAGATGATTTCCCTAGAATTTATGGTATGTGTGAGAATTCCCTTGAAAAATAAGTGAAATGTAATGTGAATCCCCTTGTCTAAATATTAAATAAGACATGTGTTTTGTGTGGATTGGTTATGATGTGTGGTGTTAATGTGTGGTTGTGATGTAGGGGAATATATGATGAGTTGTATGGTTGGGATATGTGGTTTTTATGATAGAAAGTTGTGGTGATGTGATAGTTGTGATGGGGTGGTGGGTGTGGCTATTTAATGGTGGTAATGTGGGATGGTTATCATGAGAATGATGGTTTTTTGTGTTTTTTTTTTGTGTTATGATAGATGCTTAGGTATTAATGGAATTAAATTTAAACTGATGAATCAAAATGGCATGGTTAGAATGGTCAATGAGTGCCTAAATATAATGTAAAGTGTAGTTAAATGTGGTTGATGCTTCTTGTGAAATATATTGGTTGGTTAATTGAATTTTTTGGTATATGAGAATCTGAAATTTGGATTAATAAAAAATGGAAAGTTAGAATATGGTTTATGGAATATGTATTATAGATTGTTTTGTGGTGTTATTCATTTAGAAGTGGTAGTGGAAGTTATAGGGGTTGGGTGGTTTAGTGACTATATATATTTATACCTTGTATATTCCTTGTGATTTCTATATGAACCCCACCCATGTTGAGAACCCAATATCAATAACCAAATATTTTGGGGTTTTTTTCCTAACATCTTGGTGGTGAGGATAGATGGTTGGCTACCCTCTCTTCCCCACTCTCTCTTCTAGGCGATGTTGACATGCACCTACTATGATGGCTAGAAATCAAAAGTGTATTATAGTCATAGTTTCTTGAGATGGATTTTTTTATGGGTTGTTCCTGATTGGGGAGTATGAATTTGATGTCCTTTATGTTCATGATAACTTACAATTCTAGTTATGGATGAGATGTGATGTGATGGCCTAGGTATCTATAGGCGGTATGTGATGTGATGTGATGTGATGTGATGTGATGTGATGTGATGTGATGTGATGTGATGTGATGTGATGTGATGTGATGTGATGTGATGTGATGTGATGTGATGTGATGTGATGTGATGTGATGTGATGTGATGTGATGTGATGTGATGTGATGTGATGTGATGTGATGTGATGTGATGTGATTTGATGTGATGTGATGTGATGTGATGTGATGTTATGTGATGTGATGTGATGTGATGTGATGTGATGGCCTAGGTATGCATGGATAATTATGTGTTCAATTAGTTTTAAAAATTGAATGTGTGGGACAATAAGGCTCTATAAATCATGGCTAAGGTAAATGTTAAGATATGAATTAAAAATGGAAGTTATCTTGATCTCAAGGTAGTTTTGGCATATACTAGGTTTGTAGAAAAAATTAATTTTCATACGATAGATGGATGAGGAAGGGTTTGGAAAAAGATTCGCCAATGAAGTATGGAAGATCACTTGGATATCCATAGTCCTAGATATAGGGATAAAGTATGAAACCTTGTATTTGACTGGAAGATCATATGGACCAGAAACTATCAGAACCATGACTTCTGAGAGTTTAGATTTGCAAAATTTTCAACTTGGTAATCTCAGTAAGAAGGACATGAAATTTCTAGTGGAAAATGGAATGTTAAAGATAGATCATATATAATTTGTAATTTTTTAGTGTTATATACTTAAGAAATAATGGAATGTGTTGTTTAATCTATGTGGATAGACACCAAAGAGATGTAAGTTGGAACTAATTCACATGGATGTTTGGTGGCTTGGACCCATCCAATATCATGAAGGGTCAAAATAATTTATGACATTAATTGATGAATCCATTTAGAAATTTTGGGTTTAATTTCTGAATCATGATTCTGGGGTGTTTATATTATTTTATAAATGTAATAAAATTATGTAGAATAAGTTTGGAACAAATAAGAAATGTTTAAGGTCTAAAAATAGTTGTGAGAATAGCATAAGTAACTTCTAGAACTTCTACAAGCACAAAGGGATAACACTTAAGAATACTATACTTGGAATTATATAAAAAATGGTGTGAATAAAAGAATGAACTATAGATTAATAAAAAAGGGGAAGAACATGAGGATGTACTCAAGAATGTCCAGGGAAATTTTGGTAGAAATAGTCAAATGTGTAGCATACTTAGTTAATAGAATCATATCAGCACCAATGGGGTTGGAAATTATGGAAATGATATGTTCTAGTAAAATATTGAATTTCAACCATATCAAAGTTTTTGGGATTCTTTAATATGTCCATGTGGATGTTAAGGATCAAGTTAAACTTGATAAAAAAATAAAATTCATGTTTTTTTATATAGAGATGAAAACAAGAGATTTAGAAATTGGGATGATGATAAGAGACAAGTATATAAAGCCAAAATATTCTCTTTAATGAGAAAGTCAAGTAAAAATATAGGAACTAGGACAATCCAAGTTGATCTAAATTATAACTCTATAAGGAAACAAGTTTCTAAGAGTTTAGATTTAATTAGATAAAGTATAGTCAATATACATGTGAAAGATATACTAGAGAACTCTATGGCTATTAAGGATTGAATCAAAGCACTATAAATTAAGAATATAGAAGTTTTAGTTCCATAAAAATATAAACCACATGCTACATTGTAGTGATAAAAAATATATAGATTCCTAGTTCAAAGGTTTTGATCATATTTTAACTTATTAATTTTAATGGAAAGAGGATAACCTGAGAGCCCAAAATAAGTGGAAAGACTCAATGATTTCATAAAGTGGGAGTTATCCATGAGGGATGAGTTGGATTCATTGTATGCAAGTAAAACATGGAAGCCAATAGATATACCACATAGAATGAAACCACTTGAGAAAAAATTGATATTTTGGTTAAAATAATGAACTGATGTAAAGAAAACATACAAGGCTATACTAGTGGTGAAGGGGTTTCAACTGAAAAAAGGGATTGAATTATTTGAAATATTTTCACCTGTAGTTAAACACACTACAATCTTGATAGTTCTGATCATAGTCATGTCTGATGATTTTCATTTAATGACATTATTTCTCCATGAATATTTGGAGAAATAAATTTACATGAAGCAACCAATGGGTTTTAAGGATTATTGGAATAAAGTCTTGGTCTACAAACTGAAAATGATTCTTTTTGCCTTGATGTAGAAACCAAGACTAAGAAACCAAAATTTCAATGATTTCAGGGCTAAGAAGGGTTTTATGTGTAGTAATACGGACCACTATTTCTATCACATGGAATTTGAGGATGGGAGATTCATAATTTTTCTCTTGTACATAGAATATATGATTTATGTGGGTCCAAACATCAAAAGGATTCAAGAGCATAAGTGTGAGTTCTATAAAATATTAAAGATGAAATATATTGAGGAGGAAAAGAAAGTATTTGGGATAATGATTGATTGAGACATGAAACTCAAAATTTTGGTTTTTAATTATAATTATTTCATCTAAAATATTATTGAGATATTTGGTATGTCTGAATATAATCCGGTTTTAAACCCACTTGTCAGAAACTTTAACATTTCCAAATAGTGGGCACCAAAAATGAAAGATGATATGAAGTACATGGAAAATTTTCTCTTTGAATCAGTGGTAGGAATTTTTATGTATGTCATAGTGTGTAATCTCTTCAACATTACTTATACAATGGTAGTTGCATATTATTTCATATCTAATCCTATGAAATAGAAATGGGAAATCATGAAGTGGATTATATGATATCTCAAAGGAATGGAAGATACAACACTTTATTTTAGGGAAGATGATCTATTTCATGGGTATATAGATGTAGAATTTAGGGGATGTTTAGATAATTAAAATATAAAAACTAGTTTTTTGTTCACCAACAAAGGAAAGGTGGAGAGTTGGATGTCATAGTTATAACTGGTAGTAGTTTTGTCCGCAACAGAAGTAGAATATGTGGTATTAATGGAAACAGGGAAATAATTGATATGGTTGAGGTGTCTATTAGATAATATTGAAAGAATCCAAGAAGGTGTATTTCTCTACTATGATAATTAGAGTACAATGAACTTGAAAAAAATTAATGTTCCATTTTTGGATAAAACATGCCAACCTAAAATATCACTTCATTAAGAAGTTGTTGGATGATCGGGAGCTAGATTTTTAAATGATAGTCATTAAAAAATATAGTGTACATGTTCAAAAAAAATTTAGTATAAGAAATTTTGAGGCAACATCATGCCTCATTTGGACTTGTGTGAATAGAAGGATATGAAGACACTTTTACAGGAGTTTGGTCATTTAGTGCCAAATTGTTAGAGAGTTTTTCTGGTTTTACTTGATATGGACTTCAAGTGGGTGATTGTTGGGATTTTAAAGATCGTTCAAGTTTTATTTCATCAACCATAGGGAGTAACTCTAGATGATATCTTGGTCTTGATGGTTTATGCTATGATAATGGGTTTATTAAATGAAAAAATATTATTTCAAAAATTGTCAACTTTTCATGGTCAAGTGTTGATAGCTACTAGGTATCGATAGTCACTGGGTTCAAATAGTGGGTTGTCTATGAACTTTAGATGGTATTTCAACTATATGACCTATTGGTACCTGCTATGTAGGTGGAGTGCGACCACTTGTATAGGTGTCCAATGATGTGTAAAGTAAAGTCAATCTAGTATCAGTTATAATTTTTTATTATGTTTTTTAATATTTATATCATCTGATAAATGAAAATGGAAGTAGTGGTCTCTCATGGATATAGGACTTAATTATCTAAACCATGTAAAATCAAAGTTTTCCTTTCTTTCTTTCTTTTTCATTTCACTTATGTGAATTTTTGTGTGTGTTTTTACTTGTTATGAGTGTGTGTGCAAGAAATATGACTCGGTGGGGTGAGTAGGGTGTAAGTTCTTCCTAAATTATAGTAAACTGGGATTATTTAAGGTTATCATATATTGATTGGTTCCACTATTTTAAGTTCCAATGATATAACCTCCAATGATCTTGAATTGTGTGGGATTCCTAATAAGTGGTATCAAAGTTTGGTTCATGTCTTGATAGAGAACACTTGGAAGTAGAATCAGGTAACATTATCTTGTCATGATATTATTTTGATTTGGTAGGAGTTATTTCATTGTATAGTATAAATTTGGAAGGGGATAAGGTTTTTATTGACAAAGTAAATAGGAAAGACTTTGGATTCTAAAGAACAAAGATGTTAGATTATCTCATTCAAAAGTACCTAGAAGTTTTGTTGACTGGAATGAAGCTGGAGGGCATGAAAAAGATAGAATGAGATAGATTATAAAGAATTTAGGTTGGACTTATTTAGATACCATTGTCTTGGAGTTTATCCTTTAAAATTTTGGATATGAAGAACTCATTGGGGTTAATAAAGACTTAGATGGACATGTATGAGAAACCAACAGTGATGAACAAGGAGTTTATGATGAAGAGATTATTCAGCATGAGATTTTTGGAAGATATAATTATATCTAATCATTTTAATGAAATTAACATGATTTTAAGTTATCTAAAATATGTTGACATCATGTTAATGGAATATGTTTGGGAACTATTGTTTTTATCATCCCTTCTAGAAAGTTGGAAGGTGATGGAAACTGTTGTGAGGAAATCTTATTGGAAATATAAATTTGTGTTTAAGGATGTTTAGAGGCTTATATTGAATGAAGAAACTAGAAATAGGGGAGTTTAGACACCATATATAAGTTCACTCAATATATATGGGTGATTATGATCTACTCATTGAAGGATTTGGAAGAAATTAGATGATAATTAATGTGATAAGAGCTAAGGTAAAACAGATGGTTCTGATCCAACATGTTGGAACTATGATTAGATAAGGAATCTCAAGAAATATTATAAGTAAATAATCATAAATTATATAAATAATTTTGAAGTAAAAATTTCATTAAATTCTATAATAGTTGAAGGTAGCAGGAGTTTACTACTAAGCATGCATGTTTCAGTGGAATCATGGATTATTGATTCTGAATAATCATTTCACTCCATGGAAAAGACAGTATGCATGGATAATTATGTGTTCAAGTAGTTTTTAAAAGTGCATGTGTGGGACAATAAGGCTCTATAAATCATGGCTAAGGGAAATATTAAGATTTGAATGAAGAATGAAAGTTACCTTGATCTCAATGTAGTTTTGGCATATACTAGGTTTGTAGAAAAAATTAATTTTCATACAATAGCTGGATAAGAAAAGGCTTGGAAAAATATTCACTGATGAAGTATGAAAGATCACGTAGAGATTCATAGTCCTAGATAGAGGGATAAAGTATTAAACCTTATATTTTACTGGAAGATCATATGGAGCAGAAACTATCAGAACCATAACTTCTGAGAGTTTAGAGTTATGAAATTTTCAACTTAGGAATCTCAGTGAGAAGGACATGAAAGTACTAGTGGAAAAAAGGAATTTTAAAGATAGATCATATAGAATTTGGAATTTTTTAGATTTACGTACTCAAGAAACAATGGAATTTATTGTTCAATCTATGTGGAGAGACACCAAAGAGATAGAAGTTGGAAATAATTCACATGGATGTTTGGTGGCTTGGTCCCATCCAATATCATGAAGGGTCAAAATAATTTATGACATTCATTAATGAATCCATTTATAAAGTTTGGGTTTAATTTCTAAAGCATGAGTCTCGGGTGTTTATATTATTTTATAAATGTAATAATATTTTGGAGACTGAGTTTGGAAGAAATAATAAATGTTTAAGGTCTAAAAATAGTGGTGAGTATATCATAAGTAACTTCTATAACTTCTACAAGCACAAAGTGATAACACTTAATAAGAATATACTTGGAATTATATAAAAAATGGTGTGACTAAAAGAATGAACTATACATTAATAAAAAAAGGGGAAGAACATGAGGATGTACTCAAGAATGTCCAGGGAAATTTTGGTAGAAATAGTCAAATGTGTAGCATACTAAGTTAATAGAATCCCATCAACACCAATGGGGTTGGAAATTCTGGAAATGATATAGTCTAGTAAAATATTGAATTTCAACCATATCAAAGTTTTTGGGAGTCTTTAATATGTCCATGTAGATGTTAAGGATCTAGTTAAACTTTATAAAAAATACAAGTCATGTTTTTTTGGATATAGAGATGAAAACTTAGGATTTAGACATTGGGATGATGATAAGAAACAAGTATCTAAAGACAAAATATTATCTTCAATGATAAAGTCATGTAAAAAGATAGGAACTAGACAAATCCAAGTTGATCAAAATTATAACTCTATAAGGACACAAGTTTCTAAGATTTTATATTTAAGTAGAGAAAGTATAGTTAATATACATGTAAAAGATATACTAGAGAACTCTATGGCTACTAAGTATTGAGTCAAAGCACTATAAATTGAGAATATAGAAGTTTTAGTTCTAGAAAAAGATAAACCACATGGTACATTGTAGAGATAAATGATAGATAGATTCCTAGTTCAAATGTTTGGATCTTATTTTAATTTCTTACTTTTAACGGATAGAGGATAACCCAAGATCCCAAAATAAGTGTCAAGACTCAATGATTTCATAAATTGGGAGTTATCCATGAGGGATGAGTTAGATTCATTGTATACAAGTAAAAAACAGGAGAAAATATATATACCGCATAGAATGAAATTACTTGAGAAAAAATGGATATTTTGATTCAAATAATGAACTGATGTAAAGAAAACATACAAGGCTATACTAGTGGTGAAGGGGTTTCAGCTGAAAAAATGGATTGAATTCTTTGTAATATTTTCACTAATAGTTAAACACACTACCATATTGATAGTGCTGAGCATAGTCATATCTGATGACTTTCATTTAATGACATTATTTCTCCATGAATATTTGGAGGAATAAATTTACATGAAGCAACCAATGGGTTTTAAGGATTATTGGAATAAAGACTTGGCCTACAAACTAAAAATGAGTCTTTATGGATTGAAGTAGAAACCAAGACAAAGAAACCAAAAGTTAAATGATTTAATGGATAAGAAGGGTTTTATGTATAGTAATACAGACCACTATTTCTATCAGAAAGAATTTGAGGATAGGAGATTCATCGTTTTGCTCTTATACATAGAATATATGATTCAGGTGGCTCCATACATCAAGAGGATTCAATATAATTAGTGTGAGTTCTATGAAAGCTTCAAGATGAAAGATATTGAGGTGGAAAATAAAGTATTGTGGATAATGATTTATTAAGACAAGAAACTCAAAATATTGGTGTTGTATTATAAGGATTTCATCTAAAATATTATTGAGAGATTTGGTATGTCTGAATATAAGCCTGTTTTAAACCAACTTGTTAGAAAATTTAATATTTCCAAATAGTGGGCACCAAAAATAAAAAGATGATATGAAGTACATAGAATATTTTCTCTTTGAATCAGTGGTAGGAATCTTGATGTATGTCATAGTGTGTACTCTCCTGGACATTTCTTATACAATGGGAGTTGCCTATTGTTTCATATCCAATCCTAGGAAAGTGAACTAGGAAATCATGAAGTGGATTATATGATATCTCAAAGGAATGTAAGATACAACCTTTTATTTTTGAGAAGATGATCTATTTAAAAGGTAAATAGATATAGAATTTAGGGGATGTTTAGATAATTAAAATACAAAACTAGTCTTTTTTTCACCTACAGAGGAAAGGCAGAGAGTTGGATGTCATAGTTGTAACTTGTAGTAGTTTTGTCTACAACAAAAGTAGAATATGTGGTAGTAATGGAAACAGGGAAATAATTTACATGTTTGAGGTGTCTATTATAGAATATTGAAAGGATCCAAGAAGGTGGGTTTCTATACTATGATATTTAATGTATAATGAACTTGAAAAAAATGTTCCATTTTCAGATGAAACATGCCAACCTGAAATATCACTTCATTCAGAATTTGTTGGATGATAGGGAGTTATATTTATAAATTATAGTCATTAAAAAATCTAGTGTACATGTTCAACAAAGTGTTAGTATAATAAATTCTGAGGCAACATCATGCCTCATTTGGACTTTTGTGAATAGAAGGATATGGAGACACTTTTATAGGATTTTGTTCATTTAGTGCCAAAGTGTTGGAGAGTTTCCCTGGTTTTACTTGATGTGGTATTCAAGTGGGTGATTGTTAGGATTTTGAAGATTGTTCAAGTTTCATTTCATCAACCATAGGGAGTAACTCTAGATGATAGCTTGGTCTTGATGGTTTATGCTATGATAATGGGTTTCTTAAATGAAGAAATATTGTTTCAAAAATTGTCAACTTTCCATGGTCAAGTGTCGATGGCTACTGGGTATGGATAGTAATTGGGTTAAAATAGTGGGTTGTCCATGAACTTCATATGGTAATGCAACCAAATGATCTATTGGGCCCCGCTATGCAAGTGGGGTGGGACCACTTGTATAGGTGTCCAGTGATGTGGAAAATAAAGTTAAACTAGTATAAGTTATAATTTTTTATTATGTTTTGTAATCTTTATACCATCTGATAAATGAAAATGGAAGTAGTATTCTCTCATGGATATGGGACTTAATTATCTAAACCATGTAAAATCAAATTGTTCTTTTCTTTCATTCTTTTTCATTTCACTTGTGTGAATTTTTTGTGTGTGTTTTTCATTTTATGAGTGTGTGTGCAAGAAAGATGACTTGGTGGTGCGAGTAGGGTGTAAGTTCTTCCTAAATTATAGTAAACCGAGAGTAGTTAAGGTTCTCATATAGTGATTGGTTCCACTATTTTAAGTTACAATTATATAACTTCCAATGATCTTACATTGTGTGGGATTCCTAACAAGTGGTATCAAAGTTTTTTTCGTCTCTTGATAGAGAACCCTTGGAAGTAGACTCAAGTAACATTCTCTTGTCATGATATTATTTTGATTTAGTAGGATTTATTTCTTTATAAGGTATGAATTTGGAAGGGGATAAGGTCTGTATTGATAAAGTGAATAGGAAAGGATTTGGAATCTAGAGAATAAATATGTTGGATTATCTCATTCAAAAGTACTTGGATGTTTTGTTGACTGGAATGAAGCTGGAGGGAATGGAAAAGATAGAATGAGAGAGACTAGAAATAATGAAGGTTGTTCTTATTTGGATACCATTGTCTTAGAATTTATCCTTTAAAATTTTGAATATGAAGAACTCATTGGGGTTAATAAAGACTCATATGGACATGCACTACTAAAAAAACGGTCTTTATCCGCACTCAAAATGGGCTTTATCAGTGCTAAAAAAGCACTTTAAAGCTCGGCGCTGATAAAGGGAGGTACCCTTTATCAGTGTTAAAAAGGCACTGATAAAGGTAGACTTTATCAGTGCTAAAAGAGCATTGATAAATGTGTGTTTTATCAGTGCTATTTTAGCGCTGATAAACTGATCCTTTATCAGCGCTTCTTTGGCACTGATAAAGGTGTAGTTTATCAGTACTTTTTTAGCACTGATAAATGCCCTATCTGCTGCTACGAAAAAATCTGCAGCAGCACACCCGAACACCTGCAACAAAATTCAGCATCTCAATAAGCTAATTAGAGCATGTATACCCATGCAAAATTAACACATAAATCATAAGGTAATTAGACCAAGTATACCCATACAACAAGTATATTCGTACACCATTAACACATAATTCATAAGTTAATTAAGTACATAAAGATTTCAATTCAGAATTCAGGGGGTTGGGGGATGTTCAAGGGTTTGGGGTGGCTTTCCAAGGGGGGTAGGGGTGTATGGGGGGATAGGGGTGTTCAGGGGGGGCTTTCCAAGGGGTGGGCTGGTGTCCAGGGTGTTGGGGGGATTTATAGGGGGTGGGGGTGTCCAGAGGGGTGGGGGTGTCCAGGGGGTGGGTTGGTTTCCAGGGGGTGGGGGCGGTTCAGGGGGTTAGTGGGGTTGACTTGTACATGTCACCAAGGACCCTTAGATCATTCTTATAAAAGATCAACACAATCTGAATGCGTTTGGTCATATTTACATAGGTCGGTTGTTGTTTTCAATTAAAATTGTGTCCATTTTAAACAAAAGAGAGACCCTTTGAATGATAGCGGTCACACCGTGCCTTGGATTGAGGCAGGGATGACTTGTACATGTCACAAAGGACTCATGGATCGTTCTCCTAAAGTATTAACACAATCTGAATGGGTTTGGTCAAATTTTTGTAGGTCAGTTGTTGTTTTCACTTAAAATTGTGTCCATTTTAAACAAAATAGAGACCCTTTGAGTGATACCGGTCACACCGTGCCTTGGATTGAGGCAGGGATGACTCTTACACATCAAAAAGGACTCTTGGATCGTTATCCTAAAGTATCAACACAATATGAATGGGTTTGGTCAGATTTCCATAGGTCAGTTGTTGTTTTCACTAAAAATTTTGTCCATTTTAAACAAAATAGAGACCCTTTGAGTGGTACCGGCCACACCATGCCTCGGATTGAGGAGGGGTTGACTCTTACATGTCACCAAGGACCCGTGGATTTTTCTTATAAAAAATCAAGACAATATGAATGCATTTGGTTGGATTTTCATAGGTCAGTTGTTGTTTTCACTTAAAATTGTGTCCATTTTAAACCAAAGTGAGACCCTTTGAGTGATAGCAGGCACACTGTGCCTTGGATTGAGGTAGAGTTGACTCTTATACATCACAAAGGACCCTTGGATCGTTCTCCTAAAGGAACAACATAATCCTAATGCGTTTGGTCAGATTTCTGTAGGTTAGTTGTTGTTTTCACTTAAAATTGTTTACATTTTAAACAAAATAGAGACCCTTTGAGTGGTATCGGCCACACTGTGCCTCGTATTGAGGAATGTATGACTCATAAATGTCACCAAGGACCCTTGGATCATTCTTATAAAAGATAAAGGCAATCCAAATGGGTTTGGTCGAATTTCTGTAGGTCAGTTGTTGTTTTCACTAAAAATTTTGTCCATTTTAAACAAAATAGAGACTCTTTGAGTGATAGCGGGCACACCATGCCTAGTATTGAGGCGGGGTTGACTTTTACATGTCACAAATGACCCTTGTATCGTTCTCCTAAAGGAAAAACATAATCCGAATGTGTTTGGTTGGATTTCCATAGGTCAGTTATTGTTTTCACTTAAAATTGTTTACATTTTAAAACAAATAGAGACCCTTTGAGTGGTACCGAACACACCGTACCTCGGATTGAGTCATATTTTACTCATAAACGTCACAAAGGACCCTTGGATCATTATCCTAAAGTAAAAACACAATATGAATGTGTTTTTTTAGATTTTCGTAGGTCAGTTGTTGTTTTCACTTAAAATTGTTTACATTTTAAACAAAATAGAGACCCTTTGAGTGGTACCGGCCACATCGTGCCTCAGATTGAGGCGGGGTTGGCTAGTACACATCACCAATGACCCTTGGATCATTCTTATAAAATATAAAGTCAATTAGAATGGGTTTTGTTGGATTTCCATAGGTCAGTTGTTTTCACTTAAAAGTGTGTCCATTTTAAACAAAATAGAGACCCTTTGAGTGATACCGGCCACACTGTGTCTCGGATTGAGGAGGGGGTAAATCTTACATGTCACAAAGGACCCATGGATCATTCTCCTAAAGGATAAACATAATATTAATGGGTTTGGTCGGATTTCTGTAGGTCATTTGTTGTTTTCACTTAAAATTGTGTCCATTTTAAACAAAATAGAGACCCTTTGAGTGATACTAGCCACACCGTGCCTCGGATTGAGGCGGGGTTAACTCTTACACGTCAAAAAGGACACTTGGATCGTTATTATAAAATATCAAGACAATACGAATGAGTTTGGTCAGATTTACCTATATCAATTGTTATTTTCAATTAAAATTGTGTCCATTTTAAACAAAAGAGAGACCCTTTGAATGATAGCAGTCACACAATGCCTCGGATTGAGGCAGGGATAACTCGTACAGGTCAAAAAATAACCTTTGGATCTTTCTTATAAAGGATCAACACAATCTGAATGGGTTTGGTTGGATTTCCATAGGTCAGTTGTTGTTTTCACTTAAAATTGTGTCCATTTTAAACAAAATAGAGACCCTTTGAGTGATATCGGCCACACCGTGCCTCGAATTGAGGCGGGGATGACTATTATACATCACAAAGGACCCATGAATCATTCTCCTAAAGTATCAACACAATCCAAATGGTTTTTGTTGGATTTCTGTAGGTCAGTTGTTGTTTTCACTAAAAAATTTGTCCATTTTAAACAAAATAGAGACCCTTTGAGTGGTACTGGCCACACCGTGCCTCGGATTGAGGCGGGGTTGACTCTTACATGTCAAAAAGGACCTGTGGATCATTATTATAAAATATCAAGACAATACTAATGCATTTGGTCAGATTTTCGTAGGTCAGTTTTTGTTTTCACTTAAAATTGTGTCCATTTTAAACCAAAGTGAGACCCTTTGAGTGATAGCGGGCACATTGTGCCTCGGATTGAGGCAGAGTTGACTCATACACATCACAAAGGTGAGAATAAGGTGGGTTTCTCTACTTTTATGGTTAAATTGCAATTAACTTGAAAAAAAATAATGCTCCATTTTCGGATGAAATATGCCAGCCTGAAATATCACTTCATTCAGAAGTTGTTAGATGACAGGGAGCTAGAGTTTTAAATGACAGTCATTAAAAAATATAGTTTAAATTTTCAACAAAGTTTTAGTATAAGAAATTATGAGGCAACATCATGCCTCATTTGTACTTGTGTTAATATAAGGATATGCAGACACTTTTACGGGAGTTTATTCATTTAGTGCCAAAGTGTTGGAGAGTTTTTCTGGTTTTCCTTGATGTGGTCTTCAAGTGGGTGATTATTGGTATTGTGAAGATTATTCAAGTTTCATTTCATCAACCATAGGAAGTAACTCTGGATGATAGCTTGGTCTTGATGGTTTATTCTATGATAATTGGTTTCTTAAATGAAGAAATATTTTTTCAAAAGTTGTCAACTTTTGATGGATGTTATGATTGTGGAATGGTTGGTCATACTAGGTTGTCTTTAGATGGGTGTCTATAGGTAGTGGGATGGACAATAGTGAAAAAAAGTTACTATCATAAGGGTAGCTTAGATTTTTTTCCAACTTCAATGATCATGTTCCAATGGATACAAGTTATTGGAAATCACCAAGTTTAAATGGTGGGTTGTTCGTGAACTTTGAATAGTGGTGCAACCAAACGACCAGCTGGCCCCACTATTTAGGTGGGTTTATACCACTTCTATAGGTGTTATGTGATTTTGAAAACAAAGTTAAACTAATATCAGTTGTAATTATCAATTATGTTTTTTACTCTTGGTACTATCTAATAAAAAATGATAGCAGTGTTCTCTCATGGTCATAAGACTTAATTTTATGAATCATATAAAATCAAAGTGTTCCTTTATTTCCTTGTTTTTTCATTTCAATTGTATGAATATTTTTGTGAGTTTTTCCATTTTTTTAGTTTGTTTGAAAGGAATATATTTTGGTGTGGTGAGTAAGGTGAAAGATCTTCCTAACTTCTAGTACACTAAGAGTAGGGGAGGTTCATATCTGATGCTTGGTTCAACTGTTACAAGTTCTAATGATATAACATCTGGTGGTTAGATTTTGAATAGAATTACCAACAATAATATTCCACATGATGCAAAAGTAAGTCTAAATGAACATACATAACGCATAAAAGTAGTCAGGATCACCCCTAGGCTGATCACACATGTATATGTACAAAACAACCAAAAGTATCACCATACCGACATTAAGAAACCACCCAAACCATCCATAAAGTTGTACCATATAGTTTTTTAACCATCCATATATCTATTTCTACTAGGTTAAAGATATTTAACCCTTAACTTTACATGTACCAAGAACCATAAAGTTTTCATGCGTCCTATAGGGCCTATACAGGGTGTGAGTATGAACTCAATAGGCCACCACCAATAGTTTCCTTAACTAATATCTATATGTATACTAGTGTATGTAAAAAAATAGTAAATGGATTCCAAACACATTTCACACAAACTTATCCACTATTATCAACCAACACTAAGTGATCCTTTACTTACTTTATTTAGTGCAGAAGTGGAATGATACATCCATTGTTTTTCATAGTAGAAGTGCACTTAACCTTCCAACCAAATCCATACTACATGATTTCACACATAATTATAACCATGTAACCATTATAATTCTCCATAATTCCCCAAAGAAATGTCCTCAATCCATATCACAATACCCATAGCCTTCCATATCTCTTCACCAACCACCAACTCAACAACCTAAAGAACCTAAGGCTTGATGATACCCATCCCTCCAAATTCATCCCATTGGTCCCAACATAAATGGAAAACTCATGTTCTCATCTAGAGGTCTCACACACCACCAATTGTATCCTTCTTCAGTTTACTCCCTCCTCTATATTTATGGTTAACACCATCATCCTATTTCACTCCACCGCCACCATTAAAATTTTATTATTAGGCCAAAAGGCTACAAGAAAAGAGAACAGCCAGGACTTATGGAGGCCGAAAGTAATGCAAGACAAAGGCATCATCCCGAATCAAGTTCACCCCCTTGGGTTTAAGTAAGAAAGAATCAGAAAAGAAACTAAACAGGGTACCAGGAGTAGTCAGGGAGGCCAAATAGTCCTCCACTTTGTTCCCCTCCCACCAAGTGTGGGTGACTAAAATGTTGTCGCTTAGGAGGGCCTTACATTGCCAAATGATGTAAGAGATTGACCAGGGGATGGAGCCTTTACCAATATGTCACTGAATCTATATAGGTTACATCTACAATGAGTGGACTAAACTGGCTTATGGGTCATGTCTTGTGTGTGCACAACCCCAATTGAATCACCCCCAATGATGAGCATATATCACCAATAACCCAGTCCACACTACCTATAAAAATATATCACTACCTGTGAACCATTTTTTCACCCATAGCAATGGACAAAACCGCCTAATTCATCCTGGTGAACCACATCACCCCATTTATAGTGATTAACATCACCCACAGTCACATGGGTTACACCCAACATGTCCCAAGGAACCATATTTATCATTACAGTTCAAGAATCACTACTTTAAATCGCACTACATCAAGCTCACCATGACATGAACACACAAAGTTTATCAAGCATATCATTCTAGATTATATCCACTATTTACCACATGATATTATCCCTAGGTGTCACTTATAAACAACAAAAAACCTAATAGGTTCTATTCTTTATCACACATAGATAAACCTACCAATTATTATTTATTACACCATGAATAACATAATTATAAAACCAAAAATATTTAAGCACCACCTACCTAGAGTATGTTGGACTCTACTATCCAAGAACCTATAACTAGTTCAAATTTAATCAAAAGATTCACCAAAATCTAATAAAAGCCTTGGAATTAGCGTTTTCAGTGAGAGATGGGATTACAGTGAGAAAACTAGATAATAAACATACACATATAGTTATCCTTACCTATGGATACTCTCTATTTCAACCTACATAAGATTTCGACAAGAATAGAAGAACTCTCAAGAATGAAGTAGGAACAAACAAGAGGTTAATCTAGGGAACTCCCACATATTCTAGTCAAAATGAACTAATTACCCTTTTAAAATCATTTTCCTTGTTTAATATTTCATTTAAAAAAAATTGGGAAATTATAGGAAAAAATATGTTATAAAAAAATTGGAAAACTATAAAATTCTAGAAAACCTTACATATAACCCCTATAGGACCATGAAAAATATTTTTATAAAAACCTTACGTATCACTATAAAAACCATATGTGTCCTATACATAATATTTTCTTCACCGTGTAAGGTTTTTCCCTTATCCAAAACTCAATATGTAATATATTTCTCCTGTATGTAAGGTTTTTCCTTCTAAAAACCATATATATAACATTTTTATCAATACATAAGGTTTTCCCTTTTGTTTAAAACCCATACATGTCATATTTCTTCAATACATAAGGTTTTCCCTATAGGAAAAAACCTATATGTAATATTTTACTCTATATGTAAGGTTTTATACTTTGGAAGATTTTGATATGTAATATCTTTCTCTAATACATAATATATTTTCTCTCATGTATAATATATATTTCATATATAAGATATATTAATTAATCAATTCCTTCATATGTAACATTATTATTCATACGTAATAAATTTTTAGGCTTATGTAATATATTCTTCTTATAAGTAAGGTTTTTTACTTAACTCAAAAACCCTTATGTAAGTTTTTCCAACCCATGAATAATATATTTTTTCCTCCCTTGAGATATGTAACATACATATTTCCAATACTTATCCAATTTTTTAAAAAAAATCTGCAACTTTTAAAAAAACCAAAAAATATTCCAAAATACCTCCAAAATTTAAAATTTAGTAAAATATGCCCAAATCAACCAAATATTATAAACTCTTATAATTTACACCAATAACAAAATTTAATTATAATTAATCTTTAAGATAGGTCAAATTCTTGATACTTATTCCTTAGCCTATGTCGATGCCCTCAACATATCTAAAAGGTCCAAAACTATACGTCTAATCTAATATCTGACCCAAATTTCTATTCTCGAATACTCAAGACCTTAAATTTAATGAGATAAGCTTATTGTAAATTTTTAACATGAATCTAGTGTATTTTTTCTCATTTTTATTGATTATGTTCTATTATAATTGTCATCTTTTGTCATATGTTTATTGGAATTTATTGTAATATTTTTGAATTCAATCATTATTGTCACTACCTAATGTATTTAGAATAATAAACATGATATGTTTGAATTTTAGAATTTTCAGAACCAAAATTAAATCCACAAGTCTTGATTTTCCATTGAATGTGAATTTCCTCACAATAAAATGCACAACATAAACCAATCATTATATCTCATTATGTGAGAAACAATAAGAAACAATGATTGATATGATTTATCATATAACACAAGAACTACCATGCACTAAGACATGACATTGTGACCTTTACCACATCATGGTCTACACTGTCACAAACCATAATTTCATTCACACCACCACAGCATGATTTAGCATTAGAACACTTTACAACCAACTATTTAGATCAATCCTTATTCTCTAAGAAAGATCTAATTATTATAATTGAATACATGTGATTAAGTTTGAGAAATTAATGATCATGAATATTTCTATCCATGAGAATGAATTATATGAGAATCAACACCCATGTAAATGGTTTCATAGATAATATTAATATTATTTCTTCCCTGAGGTGTTCCAATGGTTTGGTCATTCATTTGAATTCCTAGAGGTAACAGGTTCGATTCACAATGGTTGTTTTTATACATCACAATTCTATGCTAGATGATTTAATCCACCTTTTGTGGAGGGACTCATGGCTGGTGAAAATTTTACCTAATTCCTTTGAGGGTTGAATTTGAGACTCAAGATCTAGTATCCACTTTGGTTGGGGAGGTGATGGGATTTTTTGGATCATCCTATGATCATAGACAATGGAATAAATCCCAAATGTGGGATTAATCTAATAAAATACACTAGTAAAAAAGCCTTTAACATCAGTTTTTTTCTGGTTTTAACATTGGTTTTGAGGTGATGTCTTTTTAAGAAATTTCGTAGGTATATTTTTAACCTCAATTATTAAAACCAATGTTAAAATATATTTTTTTTATAAAATAAGACTTTTGACATTGGTTTTTTTTAATAACCAATGTCAAAATTGTCGCTCAATTATGACTTTTTACATCAATTTTTTAATAATAGACATCAAAAATAGCACTCGATGACTTTTGACATCAGTTTTGTGTTGTAACCGACATAATAAGTGACTTTTGACATCTATTATAACAAAAACTGATGTAGAACACTATAATTTTTTTAAAATATTTCAATTTTCATTACTCACTTGGATCAAAATACAAGATTGATGAATTATAAAATTGTATAAACTAAAAATAAATATAAAAAGAAATATAAAGCTTCAACTTAAAGATCCAAATTAAAGTTTTGACTCACTAGGATGAAAATACAAGATCGATAAATTATAACATTGTAGAAACCAAATTAAATCTAGAAAAATAATTTTAAAGGTTTTATTTAATTTTGATGCTTTATGTTGTGTCCATAGACTTAATTTTAATTGTAGGGAAGATCTCATGAGTCATCTGAAGTTTTAGTTTATATGGCCATTTAGACTCTGGCATGTAAATATCACAAGAAATATTTATATTTTTAGGTAGATCTAATGAAGGATACTTTATCATAAAAAAAAGAATAATTAACAATAACTAACATTAAATGCGGAGTTTTAACATTGGATCCTAAAAAACCAATGTTAAAAGTCTTATATGATGAATCTTGATGTTGGTTTTTCAAATAACCGATGTTAAAACATTGAAACACTAAATACAAGTGAAAAAATATAAAGGATTCTTTAAAAAGTGTAATGTGGTATAATAATTTTTAAGTGGTAAATGAAAAATTAGAAATTTTTCTATAAAAAAATCAAATCCCACTTTCATACTACTTTTGAGGTTAGATATGTATAAAACCAATCCTAAAAAATTCCAATGAGAATAGTTTTAATGTTGGTTTTTAATAAAAACCAATTTCAAAAGTTAATATATATTATCAGTAATTTTTGTAAAAACCATTTTCAAACAAATTAAAAAAAATTAGATTTCATTTTTACAAAAAAAATGGACATTAAAAGTATAAAAAAATACTTTTAACATACATTGGTTTTACAAAAAAACTGATTTCAAAAGTAAAAAAAAATAAATTTAACATTATTTTTTAGTAAAATATGATGTTAAAACATGGAAACTCTAAATATAGTGGAATATTTGGTTTCATATGATTCGATTTCACTGGTTTTGGAACTCAAAGGGACTTATGGATCAAAAGTTATGGTCCTCAGAATTTGGACTTCTCTAAGACTTCTCTTAGATAATTCAAACTTCTAACACTCATAACTTTTGATCTGTAAGTCTGTTTGAGATCTATGAGCAGTCAAATAAAATCCTGAAAAATTAACTAAAACTCAATATTTATGATTTCCACATTTTTAAAATTAGTTATTTAAAAAAACTAATGTTAAATGTGGAATTTTAAAATTGATTATTGGAAAAACCAACATTAAAATTCTTATATGATGAACTTTGACATATTTTTTTCAAATAACTGATGTTAAAACATGGAAACACTAAATATAGGTGAAAACATATAAAGGATTCTTGAAAAATTGTAACATGGTATAATGAATTTTAAGTGAAAAATGAAATATTATAAAATTCACTATGAAAAAATTAAATTGTTATTTTGTGTTACTTTTGATGTTAGTAATGTATAAAACTAATTTTAAAAAATTCCATCAATAATGGTTTTAATGTCAGTTTTTAATAAAAACCAACATAAAATGCTAATATATATATATATATATATATATATATTAGTTTATTTTTTAAAAATCATTTTCAAAAATTTAAAAAATATGTTTTGACGTCGGTTTTACAAAAAAACTGACATCAAAAGTAAAAAAAGAATACCTTTAACATGCATCATTTTTACAGAAAAACCGACGTAAAAAGTAAAAATAAATAAATTTAACATTTATTTTTAGTAAAACCTACCACTAAAACATGTAAAACCTAAATATAGGGGCTTATTTGGTTTCGTAGAATTTTATTTTACTGGTTGTTGAGCTCAAACGGACTGATGGGTCTAAAGTTATGGTCGTCGGAAGTTGGACTTCTCTATGAATTCTCTTAGAGAATTCCAACTTTTAACACCCATAACTTTTCATATGTGGGTCTGTTTTAACTCCAAGACTAGTAAAATCAAATATTGGGAAACAAAATAAAATTTAATATTTATGGTTTCCACATTTTTAACATTAGTTATTTACAAAAACCGATGTTAAATGTGTACTTTTAATATTGATTCCTGAAAAAATTGATATTAAAAGTCTTATATGATGAAATTTGATGTATTTTTTTCAAATAATTGACATTAAAATGTGTAAAAAATAAGTACATGGTAATATTTTGTTTTTAGGCTTCAATTTTACTAATCATGAAGCTCAAATGGACTTACGGATCAAAATTTATGGTCGTCACAAGTTGGACATCTCTAAGACTTCCCTTAGAGAAGTCCAACTTCTGATGACCATAACTTTTGGTCAGTAAGTCTGTTTTAGATCCAAAACCATTAAAATTGAAGCCTGAGAAATTAAATACAACCCCATATTTAGGGGTTTACATTTTTAATGTTCATTATTTGAAAAACCAACATTAAATGTGTATTTTTAATCTTGGTTCCTGAAAAAGATGACATTAAATGTAATCTATGAGGTCTTTTAATGTCAGTTTTTTCAGGAAATAGTGTTAGAAATGGACTTTTAATATCTATTACTAATGAACCAACATTAAAAGTTATCTATGAGTACTTTTAATTTCATTCTTGAATAACTGATGTTAAAAAGGTGACGCTAAAGATTTTTTTTCTAATGGTGATAGAATCAAACATGCATGGAAATAAAAAACATATAAAAACAAATAATACCTCAAAATGTATATTCCAGCTTCCAACTTCACTTTAGATAGATTCTGGTTTGATACAAATCATAGAATCATCATAAAATGTCTCCAGCCTCTGAGTGGGGACACCAACTAGTGGATCTCGGTTCGCAACCATAGGATTATATTACACCTAAAGGGGTGTTAGTGCCTTGACCGAGAGTGATAAATAAGTTTTGTGAAGGAAATATATTCAATTAAATTTTCATGAAATTGATGATCATCAATAGTATTGAAAAAATGAACAAACAATCGATCCACATGCACTCTAATGATGGAAATACCTTAATATAGGTGATACACAATGCTCCTCCATAAGTGAAGAATGTGTATGGTCTGTTGAGTGTCATAAAATGTCATCCCTTGAATCATGAATCATTTATGAGTGTTCAATGAAATTATACAAATAATTTAATCCATTCATAATGGATTGATGGAAACTGTATAAGGTAGGGAGTTAGTAGATGCATTCACCCTCGGGTTGCATCACATGTAATAAGATAGCATTATCATCAGAGTTGCTTCAGGATCCTTCTTTAGGATAGGTTAGAAATAATTAATCCTTAATCCTAAATAAGTACCACATGCATATTTTAGTATATATATCCAAAAAAATCACTTTCACTAAAATCCCATAAAGAATTTGTGTTAAACTTTATAGCTCTTTCTGAATCCATCCATACACTTTTGGATGTGGTTTCATCATAATCTCTTCATTTTGGAACAAAAACTTTGTCCAAAACTTTATCATTATCCAAGTGCCTAATTGTGTGTCCCTAAGAGCCTTAATAGCATTGAAAAAAATATGAAATCCTTATTTCATAAAATGTAAGAAAAGAGGGTTTCTAGCAAATCATCAGTGCTACTAAAACTACTAATGGTTCTGGTGTGATCTTCATCAAGCATACTCATATCTCTATAAGAAAATTTCCACCATAAGATGTATCATATTAATCATATGTATACCTAATTAATCCTTTTTTCCAGGACATCGAGTAACCACTAGACATGGAACAATTTCAATCCAGTACAGGCCATCCCATTTTCTTGATTCTTTAAAGAATACTGACTAGGTCAATGAATACATTACATGGAATTTATTAAACAAATGAGTAAATCACAAGTCACTCATACAAGTAGTTAAACAAATAATATGTTACCTGACTAATCATGTTTATTAATTTCCTCAGTATAATTCAATCAAGGTCCAGATTTCTTTACTCATCATAAAACTAGACAAATCTCATCTTGGTTTCACTCTAACTGACATCATGATCATCAACACACCCAACCACCCTCGATTAGCTAAGTCACTTTTTAATTGTATAAGAAAAGTATCCAAGTATGAAGGTTCTCATGCTAGGTGTCTCACTAACATTAGGTAAGAAGGATTGATAATAATCATACACCCCTAAGTATATTAATGACTATATGGAATTCCATGGGATATACTTTAGTGGTTCAATCCAAGTAATAAGTCTCTACTTATTACCTCGTGAATATATTTTTAGTATCTCATTTACAACCCTTTGTAATGAGTATAAGATTATATTCATGATAACCATTACATATCATAAAAAATCATAATACTCTTCAATTATCATTGATTAGGGAAAACTCAAAGTCTTCCTTTGAAAGTATAATTATCATTTCACTTCATGAAAAATATTCAATCAATGTGAAAGAATGATAAAGTGTAGACTGAATTTTTTTATAAAAGCGTGATAAATTTTATATTCTTAAAATATTTATGAATATTTAATAAAAACCATACATAAGTGTCAGTTTATTATATCTTATATGATAAACTATTAGTTCAACCTAATGTTTTTTGTAGTTTCTAGGTTTTGTTAACTCATTACATCTATATATAATTTCTTCCACATCTATATGTGACCAATTGATAAAAATCTTGGTCAATTCCATATTTTCATTTTTTTCATAATCCCTCTTTTTAACTAGGTTGAAAGGAAACCCTTACATTAATTGAAGGCCCAATGGAAAAAAGGCCTTACAATTACATGACTTGAAGTAACAAAGCCCTTACAAGTATATTTAGACCCAACTACACTAAAAAACCCTCCCTAGAACCTTCTGAAAGTCTGAACCTATCTCACCACCTAAAATTTTTACTGGCTTAAAATTCCCTATACAAAGCTATATGGGTTAATGATGTGACCATCATATCCCTCCTCCAATCCTAGGTCTGTTTATTTCTTCTTGGTGCACTATAAAAAATAGGCATTTAGCGGTGATTTTTAGCTATTTTTTTGACAATCATTACTAAATGCTCCATTCATAAATTTTTAGTAGTGGTTAATTTGGTATTTTATTTTTTAAAATTATTTATTCAATTTTAATAGCAGTTTTAGAAAACCGCTACTAAAATTAATGATAAAAAATTTATTAATATTTAATAATTATTTTTATTTACTATTTAATAATAATAATTTATTATTTAAAATCATTTATTATTTATTATTTATTATTAATAATTATTATTTCTAATTTCTAATTTCTAATTTTAATTAATTATTAAATGTTAATTATTATTTATTATTTATTTATAATTATTAGTTGGTAATTATTTGCAAACAAAATTAATTATTAATTGGTAATTATTAATTATAAATATATTTATATATAAACACCCACCCACCCATCCCCCACAAACACACATATATGAAAATAATGACTAAAATGTCCCCATATAACTAATGTTCTAAGAGAAGTTCAAAATCAGACTTTAGAATCAAATGAACATAACTTTTTTATCTGGGTGCCTATTCATACTTCATGACCTATCAAATCAAATCTTACAAAAATAAATACATCAGTATTATATAAAATTTTTTGATGATTAATAATAAAAAAATCATGAATGTTATAATAGAAGTTGAAATTAGAACATCAACTTCAAATAGCCATAACTTTTAATCTGGTTGTCTGTTAGGTTCTATGAGATGTCAAATCAAAACTTGTGATAATAACTACTTCATTTAAATTGGGCATACCCTGATCCTTGTTTTTTCTTAGTTATAAAAAGCTCAAAATACCTTTGCAACTAATTTTTTAGTTGTTATGCCCTTATTTTTGAACATTTGATAACATTTTAGCTTCTTTTAATATAATCTCCTTATTATTATTGGGTGGTATATGATTTTATTTCATGTTTTTATATTATTATTAACATCAAGGTTTTGCAATTTTAGTATTCATCTATCACGACCCACCTTCTCCAAGATGAGGGAAGGGACAACAAGGTGCCCTACCCTTCCTTCTTCAAGGTGAAGAAGAGATAATGACCCCTGATTCCCACCTTCAGTAGGTCCTACAGTGAATACTATCACCAAGGGTATAGAATCTCACATAAATGGAAGGAATTTCCCTTTTTATAGAAGAATATTGGGAGATAAGATGGTAATTCCTAGTAACACCAAGGACTAAAGATAAAAGTAAATCCAAAAAATCCATCCCCACATTCATTTTCCAAAAACAAACTGATACAAAGTACAAGAAAACTATGAAGGAAAGTACCAAAAGAAAAGAAAATAAACAATGGAAACTATCCTGACGCTCGAGCTAGTAAGATCTGGCATGGTCCTCAAAGTCCTCCTGGAAACCTGAAATCATTTTATATATGTAGGGTGAGTATACAAGTATACTTAGTAGGGAAACCAAAAGCTCTTTTGCACAAGTGGGGAGACATTTTAATGCCCCGTGAGAAAATAGAGGTAACCAAAACACCTAGCAAGGAAAACTATCCACCCAGTCTCACCAAGGCACACTACCCAAATAATGCAAGTCAGGTAAAATAATAGTAATAGCACATCGATATTTGGGTACCTAGCACCACTTTCACACTAGTTATTTAGAATATCCTACGCGTCAGACCTCCCCCACAAATCCCACAGCGGTCCCACTACCACCCCAAACTACAAACATATGGGTCATCCCAACCGCATGTTTATCCTGCCCGCAAACACCTGGGTCACCACAACCACACGTCCCGCCCGCAGACACCTGGGCCACCACAACCACACTTCCTACTTGCAGACACCTGGGCCTCTTCCTAAAGATACTTGGGAAACAAACCTGCTCGCACACACCTGGTCCACCACAACCACCCTGCCCGAAGAGTCTTGGTCTATAATGAACCTCAAGCCATCACATCCTTCCCAAAGAGTCTTGGGATACCAAGGAGAGGAATAAAAAAGAATCTAATAAACATCCACTCATAGGAGTGTTGGGAAAAACACCCTCCCCCATGAAATAGGGGTATTCAGAATAAAGTGATCAACATGGGTGGGGTACGTATAAGAAACACAAGAACTAAAATTTATACATATAGGTAATCAAGCACTCATCCCAACCTAAGGGTCCCGAAACCAAAAACTATCCTGCACACAACCACTCTTACTGCTACCCCTACATGCACAAGTACACAACAGCCACAACCAGAGCACAACCCATTTCTAAAAAATATTTCCCCATTGTACCCATTCTTGTTATCATGTTCAAGTGATTCCATTTAAATATTCCTTCACTAACAAGAAACTAATAGGTATAACCACAAGACAAAACAAAAACTGAAAGAAAATATCCAAGAAATTGTTTAAGCATTCACCCCCGGTTCTCTTGTAAATAACAACATCAAAATGAGATCCTGTGAGATCCCTCGAAGTACTGGAACCAAAATAAGCCCCAACTTACTGGGTCTAGAACATTTACCACCGGTTCCACACGGCATCAGATTCACAAACCAATAACCTCTCAACCATAGATACCATTCTCATATATGTCTCTCCACAAATCATCAAACAGAACAACCATTCATATCACCAGAATAGATCAAGGAAGTTTTCAGATTTAGACAACACCTTTCATTAAGTCTCTTCCTTCCATTTGGTTAACTGGGGTGATCACACAAGGTTTTTTATTCATCAAGTATCCATTTAATCAACCAAGTTTACATTATTAATTAGTTCCATGTTATAGTTATTCAATCACAAGATCATCTAGAAAATATAGATTCATTAGTGTATAAGAAAGGACCACCAATGGCCACAATTTTCAGTGGACATGAGCCCATAAAATTCACAACATAAAAATAAAGGTATAACACAACAACATCTTCAACTTCCCCATCACTTCATTATTTAAAAGACCATTTATTATCTTCATTAAAGTTGGTTTCATCTAGGTCCCAAGATAACATCATCATACCCACCCCGCATGATGCACAGTAAAGAGAGATGAAGAAAGAACCCCTACCTGGATGATCAAGGATCAGATTTTTCTTGTTGTGACAAGAACAAGGAATGGCGTGACTTATAGGAAGAACTATAAGGCTATGTGGGAAGGGCTCCAGCATGGGTGCACGATTCGTCTTGGGAAGAAGTCTCGAGGTTCACTTAGAGAAATGAAAAGGAAGAAGGAAGAGAGGATCTCGTCTTAAGAAGAGTCAATATCCTAAAATCAAGGAGACCATTTCAAAGTACTTAAAAGTCAGATCGTGGCTTGACCATGTGGCTCGGTGGTTTCACATGTTGTAATTAATTTATATTTAATAATTCCCCTCAAAAACGGTGGAGATAGACCAGCGAACGACTGTGAGTTGATATATTTCCTTTAAATGGAGAAAAACACGTAACAAGGACCTAACTAGAAAACACGGGAGACTTAAAAACATGGAAAAGGGTGTGAAACCAATAAAAGGCCACAAATTTTGGTAATTCAAGGGTCTACCAACTCTTAGTGGATTTAAAACATCTTTTATGGTCCTTAAATCACTTTTAAAGGGGTATTTAAAACACTTTTACGTTAAAAGAGACGTTACCGGAGCGAAACTGAAAAGTCCTGGAGATGCTGGGAATGACTCACCAATGGGTGAGTCACTAACACCCTGGAACTAATTACTTGGCATCAGTCAGTGTGGAACCACTGCCGATCGGTGACACTGATGGTTGATCGGTGCCACTGATGCCCATCGGTTCCACTGATTCCCATCAGTACCACCGTTTATTTAACCAGAAATTTGGAAAACTCTTTAATGAGTCTCTGATAGTCCCTAGGATACCTAAAACATCAGAATTTGGAAAATTAATGGACTATGAGGGTCTGGGCCATTACATTAGATACCTCTCAAACTATTATCACCCTTGAGAATTTAAGAGTAACCCCAATGAAAAGAGAGGGGTTCGAACAACCACCTCGTAAGATACCTCTCAGGGACAAACCACCCTAGAGTTTTTCGAAATATGGAATAAAACCTTGATATATAGGATCATATCTCTCACATATATCTCTTGAACAACTTTATAAACACTACTACTCCTCTCCCCCAAGTAACCACACAAACACAAAAACTTGCACTGTCCAGACACATGGGTTAGGGATCTCCTTCCTCCTTGTCAAGATACTAAACGCTTTGGGTGGAACTGACTCACCCACACAGGTTTAATCACATCCACATTAATGATTATTGATTAGATATCAGGTTCTCCACTCCATATAGTTAGGACTTCTCACAAAAAATATAGAATAGGGAAACAAATTATCATATAGTAAGTAGGTTCAAACATTACATCATAAGGAAGGTACAAAGAAAACACAAGATCAAAACTCAGAATAGCTCTGGGTACTGGGCACGCATATGTGCCTTCTATTCTCAAGTACTCTCCTTGAGGACACCATGCCTATACATCACATGAACCAAGGTAACGGTCCATCCACGAAGCACCTTCTCCTTATGATCCTCGATTCTCACCAGTCACTCCATGAACATCGCATTATTCTCAATATCCAACTCTCACCAGTCAAGGATGTGGAAGTCATCATGTAGATACCGACAGAGCTGGGAGACATGAAAGACATTGTGGAACCTCTCCAACTGGGGTGGTAACGCCAGCTGATATGCCCCCTCGCCGACTCATCCCAACACCTTGAAGGGTCTGATGAACCTAGGAGAAATCTTACTCCCCCTTCCAACCCTCTGTTGTCCACGCATAGGGGAGACCTTTAAGAACATGTAGTCCCTAACCTCAAACTCCAAGGGTATCCTACTATGATCTACATATGACTTATTCTAGTCCTGATCCATCTTCATCCTCTCACGCATAAGATGAACCTTCTCAATTGTGCTCTACACTACCTCTGGTCCAAGAAAACCTGCCTCCCCAACCTCCGTCCAGCACACGGGTAAACGAAACGATCTTCCATACAAGGATTAAAATGGTACCATGAAAATGTTAGAGTGATATCTATTTTTGTAGGAAAACTCTACTAGTGGAAAGTGTCATACCCATGATCCTCCAAAGTCCAGAACACATGCTCGTAGCATATCCTCCAACATCTAGATGGTCCTCTCTGTCTACCCAAACGTCTAAGGGTGGAAATTAGTGCTAAATCATAGATGGGTTCCAAAAGCATGTTGTAATTCCTTCTAGACTCATAAAGTAAATCATGTATCCTAAACCAAAATGATAGTTCTGTGAACTATGTGCAGCCGCACAACTTCACCCACATACTTATGTGTTAAGGCATCCACTGTGCTCGACTCTATAACCGCTAAAAAGTGAGTCGATTTCTTTAAAAGATCCACTACTACCCAGATTGAATCACATCCTCCCTCATCCCTGGGTAGTCCTATGATGAAATCCATCGATAATTCACCCCACTTTCACTTAGAAACATCTAAATAATGCAACAAAACTCCAGGAACATGGTGTTCATCCTTCACCTACTGACACACTAGGCACCTTACCACAAACTCTTCCACTGTTCGCTTTAACCCGGTCCACCAAAACTGTTCCCTTAGGCCTCGGTATATCTTGGAAACTTATGGGTGTACCACCAGGGCTGAGCTATGGAATTCATGGAGAACTCCCTTTCACATCATCTCTGGGACAAACAGCTTACCACAGAAAAGCATCTAATTCTGACCATCCTTCTGGAGCATTGCCCTCGTCAATGTGATCATGCATCACTTCAGCCTATGAGTCTCCCCACTGAGACTTTTCCCCCTTCCGTACCATGGAAGACTGCACTATTATCTGAAATAGACAACCTCTACCATCCTCCGCTCTCAATCCCAGATGCAAAGTGGCCAACTCCTTCATTGCCTTCCAAGCATCTTTGTAATTATGAACTATATCCTTCTGTGACTTCATAATCACAAGGAATATGCCACCACATTCCCCTTTACTAATGATTAGGAGATCACGAATTCATATTCCTGAAGAAACTCCATCCACCTCCACTGTTGTAAGTTGAGGTCTCGCTGGGAGAAGACGTACCTCAAGCTTTTGTGATCTGTGAAGACCACGAAGTGTTCCTCGATAAGGTAATGCTTCCATAGCTTCAGGGAAACACAACCACTATAAGATCTAGGTTATGGGTGGAATATTTATTTTTGTGCGGGCGTAACTACTTAGACCCAAAAGAGATCACTCCACGCTGCTGCATCAGCACACACCCTAAGCCTAGACTGGAAGCATCATAGAACACTTCAAATGTCACCCATTACTCTAGAAACCTTAGCACTGGGGCATTGACCAGCTTCCCTTTTAGATAACTAAAATATTCCTAGCAATTATCACTCCATAAGAAATCCTGATCTTTTCTGGTCAAGGCTGCCAAAGGCACTGCGACTAGAGATAAGTCTGGTAAAAACCTCTGATAGTAACCTGCCTATAACACCCCAAACATTTTATGGTATCTTTCACTAAAATACTTTCAATTCATTAGATATCCTATATTGAATGAGGAAATGATTATATATGAAACAAAACTTGGTTATTTATAGGATGAATTCATAAACTAGCCATTAAACTTAAATTTTCCACATTTGTGTTTTGAATTTCAAAAAACGGTCATCTACGGTTGTGATCAATAAGTTATTTGGAGTCTTATAGAATCAACCTATTTTTTATGAATAGTAACATACCCTTATAAATAGTAATATTAATAGTAATATGAACCTAATAAATATTAAATCATATTATTATTTTATTTTATCGAGGTTATAGGGTAATGAGTTGTTGATTAATTTTTTAAGGTATTAAAAATGAGTTATAGATTTAAAATTGTTATTTTTGAATAAATTATGATTTTATTTAAAAATTAAATTAATAATAATTATAAAATTATTTTCAAAAAATGGAGTTCATTTTTTAATTCTACATGTTGAAAAATGGTTAGGGTGAATTTTTGGGATTTTTCTAAAATACTTGAATTTTTCATGAATAGTAAAAATATAGTTTTGAGTTTTCAGTAGTTTAATGACATCATAATGATGTAATAATTAATATAAAACGCTGGTTGACTTGTGTACAGTAAAATATTAAATTAGGTGTCCCAAGTGGCTAAAACCATGAGAAAATACCATGGGAAATCCCATGGTTTTTCAAAAAAACACTAATGAGGTTTCCCTTTAAATTAATAAAAAACTCTCTCTCATTTACTATAAATATCCACTCTTTCCTTAATTTTATTTCATTAAAAATCTATAATCCTAGAATATATGGTATTTTTACCTCCCTAGGATTCCTTACAAGGTTTCATCAATCCACCAAGGTCCCAACCCTCCATTTGTGGGAGTAACTCTACAAGATAAGGAAATCTACCACCCTTCTCTTTTCTTTAAGCTTTCATTTTATGTTTTCTCTTTTATTTTCAATTGGATTATGTGGGGATATGTCATTCCATATTACCCATTATTTCCATATTATTTAATAGTGGTGATAGACCCATTATCTCTAATCAAACTATTTTATGAATTTTTTAAGTGACGACGTTAGGCTGCCAAATTTTCATGAGGGATTTCTCAATTTTTCTTTTATTTTGAGTTCATTTATTTTTATTTTTCTTTCCTCATATCCTCTCATACAAATGATACAATAATTCTAGTACCTTAAATTAACTATAATTTTATTGTTCTAATAGAATATTTCATCATCATATCTCTTTTCCCCCTCCTCTTATACTAAAAATGAAAACATCATCTGAGATTTGTTAATTTATCACATTCAAGGACGACGGGTTCTCAATTTTTATTACCATCTTCAATTATGTTCATGAAACAATTTTTATGGTTGAACATGATAATAACATATGTATTTAATCTTATGTAAAGTTATGTAATCCTTATACACTCATAATATAAAATAATAATACAAAACAAGTTCATTATGCACAAAACTGCCAATTTAATCCAAGCATTTATCATTATCTTTTATCAAACAAGTCATCCTCATGGTATGTAACCAAAAATCATTATAATATCATTTATATATATATAATTTCACTAATAATATATATTAACAATTATTTATGTTTGACCACATTTCAAACAAACTTCCATTCATGAATACAAGTAAACCAAGGAAGAAAATGCTTCCAAAACAATAAAATTGAACCTCTTAAACCCATAAAAAAGGGAATGAATGAACCTAATAAGGTTATACTAAATCAATTAAATTTTGATGAGGTTTTTAAATTATTAATTAATTAATCTAAATTTTATTATTTGGGTCATTAAGATCAATTGAGAACACATTCGGGTATAAGGTAAGGGGTTTCTTATCTCACTTTTAATTCCGTGAGAATTCCATTGTTCACCACTTATTTCTTGCATGTGGTGTATTGTATACTTTCATTTAATATATATTATCATGATTATATTTATGTTCATGGTATTTTTTGATTCATTTGGTGGTTATTAATTTTTGGTCATATGACTCAATTGATTACAACATGGTAAGGGACTTTGTCTCAATTTCCATTTCATTGAGACTTACTTGGTATTGTGCACCTAATATTTCTTATGTGGTGTATCCACTACCCATTTGATATCATTTTTCATTTGAAATTTTAAATATATAATATATCTATATTCTGGTTTCATGGATATTATTATTGTCTTAAGTCGTATAACCTTTTACATACAGAGTTTATTTGGAATGTTGTTTTAACTATGAAAATATTGATGTATTTATATCCTCTAATCTATACAGATATTGAGAAGTCATATTGTACTTGTATTAAATATAAGTATAAAGAATTATTTGGACTTTAAGTGACAGGCGGGGCCCGCTATATCCCCTCGGTGCATCGACAGGTCTCATGAGACAAATCATTTGGTGACAAACCCTTTGACTTTATTTCCAAAAATCAGACTGGTTTCTACCCATAGACTTAAACTATTTTGACAGTATGGTGGTATCATGTGCTGGATACATGAAATAAAATTAATAATCATTCTCTTTATTCATTTTTAGCTATTATTATCCATGAGGTTTTCACTTTGACAAAACCTATGGATGCAATTTCATTCTCAGTTTATTAATGGCGTATGTTTTTCATTTATTCACCATACCATATTGACTATGTCAAATTTTTTATTATTCAATTATTTTTAATTAATTCTATTAGTAACCCTTATTGATCATTTTATCTCACTCCTTTAATTTTTTTACCTTAAATAGGTTATGAGGAGGAGACCATATATTGAGTTATCATGGATGCAGTTTATTATTTTTTGTTATGTATTATATTGTGTTACCTTTCCTAATGTAATTTGAGTTACATGTATGTATCTAGTTTCTTCAATACTACTAAACTAATTATTCATTTAGGATTTCATTCCTTTTTATCATGCCAATTTGATAATTATTGCACCGGATTCAGGATTCTGGGTTTAGGGCATTATAGTTGGTATCGAAGGAAGTTTATTAGCAAACTTGGAAACTTGATTTAGAAAACTTAGATTAGGGAAAAAACTCCTAATATAGTCTTTGAGGATAAACATACAAGAGCATCCTGGTATTTTGGTAAGGAATATATTATGTGAATATTTCTATAAAATACATCTCTATCTGGATACAAACAAGTAGAGGTGGCTCTGGCACAGATGTACCTAGGAGTGAAAGCTCCAGCAATGAGTTTCGGGCTTGACCTGGGGTATCCTGGTGCATGACAAGAGGCCTTTCTGCACTCTTGTTCTGACACTCCCATGGTATATTCTTAGGATAATTCACATTTTCTTTACAAGCCATTATGAAGGATTTAAATGTAAATTTTTCCTCAATATAAACCATGATTATGAGATTATCTATGCATAGAATTTCAATTTATGCTAAGTACTATTCTAGTTGAGATTATAAATTATGATACATAACCTAATCTAGTGTATGCCATTATTAAGAAATGGCACCTAATGGAAGAAGGGGAATCAATACTCATGTAAAATCTAGGTATTTTCCCACTGAGCAAGTCAATACAGTCAATGTTGGAGCAGATCATATCAAGACCATATTGGGACAACATACTTAGGTTGTGATGAATAAACATGCTACACCTGTGTTGGATCATTTCATGCGGCAGAAGACCCCATCTTTTAGTGGGACTACTAATCCAGTGGTATCTGAGCAGTGGATCAAGTCCCTTGAAAATATATTCATGGTATTAAGGTGTAATGAAAATGAAAAGGTAGTGTTGGCGGTGTATTGTCTCAAGGTTGATGTTGATCAATGGTAGTCCTTGATCTAGAATACCATAGACAAAGAAGAAATATAAGATATGGAATGGAGGAATTTTAAGGAAATATTCTTCGACAAATATTTCCCCTGTGAGCAACAAACCAAAATGAAGAGGAAATTCCTTGGCTTAAAGAAAAGGGAAGAAGATAGTGTTGCAGAGTATGAGGCTACCTTAACAAAACTATCCAGGTATTCCATAGATTACGTATGTGACTCAGAAGATGATATTGATCATTTATTTGAAGGTCTTAAGCCAAGTATTTTAAGGGAACTAGCTTCTCAAACATTTTCATCATATGATGAGATTGTATTAAGTGTCATCAAAATAGAGAAGGAATTTTCTAGATCAAATTTTTTCAATGGAAACCAATATAAGAAGTTGTACTCTGATAACCATGGAAAAGGTGAAGCACCAAAGAAGAACAAGGGAACGAAGCAATTACCATTATGTGAGAACTGTGGAAAGAATCATCCTGGTAAATACTTGAAAGGCATGGGAGTCTTCTATAAGTGTGTATAAAAGGGTCATTGAACTAATGAATTCAAAGGAATAAAAAATTCAATGATATTCAATGCTACAATTGTATAAATATGGTACACTATTCAAATGATTGTCCTAAGTGCCAAGGAAACTTTCCTTAGAAAAGGCCATGAGAGAAAGGGAAAGCTTATGCAATTACAACCGCAGAGGTTACAGTTCCCAATGATGTGGTGGAAGGTAATTTAATTATTTCCTTACACTTAGAAAATGAATTATTTGATTCTGGATCATTTCATTCATTTATATCTTCCCAATTTTCAAAGAAAATTAGACATGTCCAATTTGATTTGATAAAGGAGTTGTCAGTCAAAACTCTTAGGGGATTTATCATTGCAACAAAGGAATGTCGATCAGTCACCCTCATGACACATAAACGTGATTTAGTTTCTAACCTTATCATCATACCAATGATTTACTTTGATATAATTCTCTATATGAATTGGATATCAAATTATGATGAAAATATCTATTTCAAGAATAAGGAAGTTACAATTTTTGAAAATGGTGTAGAATCCATTATCTTTAGAGAAGAAACCTCACAATCTAATTCTTATCTAGATCCACCCCAAGTATCTCTACTGAATACAATTCTTGGAGAGTAAGAGAACCCAATATCTATGTGAAAGTAAAAAAATATTCAAATTGAAGATGTATATATAGTGCAAGAATACATAGACATATTTCCAGAGGATTTACCTGGATATCCTCCAAAGTGGGATGTTGAGTTCTCTATTGATTTAATTCCTAGTGAAAGACCTATATCAAAGACTCCCTATAGAATGGCCATTGTGTAATTAGTGGAGCTAAAGAAACAACTAGATTAATTGAGTGACAAATGATTTATTCAACATAGTATTTCTCCATGGGGAGCCCCTATCCTCTTTATCAAGAAGAAAGATGGATCCATGAGGCTATGCATTGATTACAGGGAAATCAATGCTATTACATTAAAGAATAAGTATCATATACCACGAATTGATTATTTATTTGATAAACTTTATGGAGCACAATATTTTTCAAAGATTGACCTTCGGTCTGGATATCATCAGCTGCATGTGAGGAAGGAAGATATACCAAAGACAACATTTCAAACTAGGTATGGGCATTACGAGTTTACAGTGATGCCTTTTAGACTGACTAATTCACCCTTTGTTTTCATGGATCTAATTAATAGAGTTTTCAAGAAATAACTTGATGAATTTTTTGTGGTATTTATTAATGATATAATGGTATACTCCAAAATCTATGAAAACCATGAGAATCACTTGTGGATTATTCTGAAAACTCTTAGAAGAAATGAATTATATGGTGAGTTTAGTAAGTGTGAATTCTGGATTCAATCAGTTTATTTTCTTGGTCATATTGTCTCTAAGGATGGAATCTTAGTTGATCCTATGAAGAAAAAGGAAATAAAATAATGGCTCATGGCAATGAACATAACCGAGTTATGTAGTTTTATTGGCTTAGTAGGTTACTATCAGCATTTTGTTCAGAATTTTACCCGACTGGCTAACCCGCTAACCAAGATCACATGTAAAGTGGTTAAGTTTGTATAGAAGAAAGAATGTATATAGTGCTTTGAATAATTGAAAATAAGATTGGTCAATGCTCCAATTTTGACTCTTCCATCTGGAAATAATGGATTTGTGATATACAGTGATGCATCAAAGAATGGACTGAGTTGCATCCTTATGCAAAATGATAATGTTATTGCTTGTGCATCTCGGAAGTTGAAGACTCATGATCAAAATTACCCAACTCATGATATTGAGTTAGTATCCATAATCTTTTATCTGAAAATATGGAGACATTATCTCTATAGTGAAAGATGTGAGATATATACGAATCACAAGAGTTTGAAATACATTTTTACACAGAAAGAACTCAACATGAGGCAAAGTAGATGGATCGAGTTACTCGAATATTATGATTGTTCAATACACTACCACCCAGAAAAGGAAAATAAGGTAACAGATGCATTAAGTAGGAAAGATCATAGACTTCTGACCCAAATGAGGATTGAGAGAGATCCCATATTCATGGATATACTAAAGATGGATATAGGAATTTTTAAGGAAGGGGAAACATATTTCCTCTTTTAAATGATTGCTAAACCATCTTTACTATAGAAGATAAAAAGTTCTCAATCTGATGATGAGAATCTACACAAGAAAATTAATGTTATTAGGTATGGGAGATTGGTAGACTTCATGTATGAGGAAGGAGTTCTGAAATTTGGTAAGAGGTTATATGTTCCATCAATACCTGAGCTAAAAAGTAAACTATTATATGATGATCATAGCTCAAATTTTTCTATACACCCTGGTAGCACTAATATGTATAGATATCTATAGGAACATTTTTGGTGGGATAATATGAAGCGATAAATTGATGACTACGTGTCAAGGTGTCTAATTTGTCAACAAGTGAAGGTAGAGAGACAACATCCTAGAGGGGTGATATAACCTCTAACTATTACTATGTGGAATTGGGATGATAATACAATGGATTTTTGTCATAGGAATTCCAAGGACACCTAGAAGGAATGATGAAATATGTGTAATTGTTGATCATCTCACAAAATCAGCACATTTCCTTGATATAAGAGAGGATTTACAACTTAAGCGCCTAGAAAGACTTTATATTAATGAAGTTGTAAGACTTCATGGTGCACCTCTATTGATTATGTCTGATCTAGATCCCTGGTTTACATCAAAATTCTGGAAAATTATCCCAAAGGATTTGGATACTGAGCTTTATATGAGTACTACTTATCACCCCCAGACTGACAAATGGTTTGAAAGGACTATTCAAACACTAGAAAACATGTTGAGATCATGATCTCTTGAATTTCTAGGTATGTGGGATCAGTAGTTACCTTTGATGGAATTTTCCTAAAATAATAGTTTCTATTCTAGCATTCAAATGGCGTATGAATCATTATATGGTAAGAGGTGTCGAACTCCAACTTGTTGGGATGAAGTTGGTGAGAGAAAACTTTTAAGCCTAGAACTTATCGAAGAGATAACTGCAAAGGTAAATAAAATTTAGACCCATATTAAAGTATCCCAAAGTAGCTAAAAGAATTATGCTAATAATCAGAGAAAGGATTTTGAATTTCAAGTAGGAGATCATGTCTTTCTAAAATTATCTCCGTGTAAGGGTGTCTTAAGGTTTGGTACAAAAGGGAAACTGATCCCCAGGTACATTGAACTGTTTGAAATTCAGGAAAGGATCAGAGTTGTAGCTTACCATTTAGCAATGCCACCAAGTCTCTCTAAAGTTCATAATGTGTTACATGTCTCATTGTTAAATAAATACATGCCAGACCCAACACATGTACTCACCTATGAAGAAATAGAGCTGGAACTTGATTTTTCATACTGTGAAGAGCCTATTGAGATTCTTGACACAAGGGAGCAGGTACTGAGAAATCAGACAACTCGTCTAATAAAGGTTCTTTGGAGAAACCATAAAATGGAGGAAGCGATGTGGGAACCTAAGGATGTTATGAAGAAGAACCACCCACGTCTTTTTGAAGGGCTTTATACATGAAAGAATTCGAGGGTGAAATTTCCAAAGGTGGGAATAATATAACACCCCAAACATTTTATGTTATCTTTCTCTTAAATACTTTCAATTAATTATATAGCCTATATTTAATGAATAATTGAGTCTCTAGGAAATAAAACTTGTTTATTTATAGGAGGAATTCATAACTTATCCATTAAACCAAAATTTTCCACATCTGTGTTTTGAATTTCAAAAAACGGTCGTCTACGGTTGTGATCAGTAAGTTATTTGGATTCTGATAGAATCAACTTGTTTTTTGATGAATAGTAACATACCATTATGAATTGTAATATGAATAGTAATATGACCCTTATAAATAGTATATCATATTATTAGTTTATTTTCTTGAGGTTATAGGGTAATGAGTTTTTGATTAATTTTTCAAGTTATTAAAAAATGAGTTATAGATTTAAAATTATTATTTTTGAATAAATTATGATTTTATTTAAAAATTAAATTAATAATATTTAGAAAATTATTTTCAAAAAATGGATTTCATTTTTTAATTCTACACATTGAAAAATGGTTAGGGTGAATTTTTTAGATTTTTCTAAAATACTGGAATTTTTCATGAATAGTAAAAATACAGTTTTGAGTTTTCGGTAGTTTAATAACATCATAATGATGTAATAATTAATATAAAAGGTCAGTCTACTTGTGTACAGTAAAATATGATGTTAGGTGTCCCAAGTGGATAAAACTATAGGCAAATACCATGGGAAAATACCATGGGCAGGCCCATTGTTTTACAAAAAATCACAAATGAGGTGTCCCTTTAACTTAATAAAAAAATCCCTCTCATTTACTATAAATATCCACTCTTTCCTTCATTTTATTTCATTAAAAATCTATAATACTAGAATATATGTTATTTTTACCTCTCTAGGAGTCCTCCCAAGGTGTCATCAATCCCCCAAGGTCCCAACCCTCAAGTTTTGGGAGTTACTCTATAAGGTAAGGGAATCTACCACCCTTCTCTTTTCTTAAAGCTTTCATTTTAGTTTCCTCTTTTATTTTAAATTAGATTATGTTGGGATATGTCATTTCATATTCCCCTTTCTATCCATATTATATAAGAGTGATGAGAGACCCATTTTCTCTCATCAAACTATTTTATTAATTTTTTAAGTGATGTCGTTAGGATGCTGAATTTTCATGAGGGATTTCTCAATTTTTATTTTATTTCGAGTCCCTTTATTTTTATTTTTCTTTACTTATCTAACCTCATCCAAATGATATGATAATTCTATTACCTTACATGAACTATAATTTTATTAATATAATAGAATATTTCATCATCATCTCTCTTTTCCCCCTCCTCTTATAGTAAAAATGAAAACATCGTCTGAGATGTGTTAATTTATCACATTTAAGGACAACGGGTTCTCAATTTTTATTACCATATTCAATTCTAGTCATGAAACCTTTTTTAGGTTGAATAAAATCATAATATATGTATTTAATCTTATGTAAATTTCTATAATCCTTATACACTCATAATATAAAATAATAATACAAAACAAGTTCATTATGCACAAAACCGCCAATTTAATCCAAGCATTTATCATTATCTTTTATCAAACATGTCATCCTCATGGTAGGTAACCAAAAATAATTATAAGATCATTTATATCTCTATAATTTCACTAATAATATATATTAACAATTCTGGATGTTTTACCATATTTCAAATGAACTTCCATTCATGAATACAAGTAAACCGATTATGAAAACCAAGGAAGAAAATACTTCCAAAACAATAAAATTAAACCTATTAATCCCATATAAAAGGGAATTAATGAACCTAATAAGGTTATAATAAATCAATTACATGTTTTTTGGTTCTATAATTATTTATTAATGAATATAAATTTGATTATTTAGGTCATTAAGATCAATCAAGAACACATTCGAGCATAAGGTAAGGGGTTTCTTTTCTCACTTTTAATTCCATGATAATTCCATTGTTCACCACTTATTTCTTACATGTGGTGTATTTTTTACTTAAATTTGATATATATTATCATGATTTTATTTATATTCATGGTATTCTATGATTCATTTTGTGGTTATTAATTTTTTGGTCATATGACTCAATTGATTATAACGTGGTAAGGAACTTTGTCTCAATTTCCATTTCATTAAGACTTACTTGGTATTGTGCACCTAATCTTTCTTATGTAGTGTATCCACTACCCATTTGAGATAATTTTTCATTTGAAATTGTAAATATATTATATATCCATATTATGGTTTCATGGATATGATTATTATCTTAAGCTGTATAACCTTTTATATACGGTGTTTATTTGGAATGTTGTTTTAACTATGGAAATATTGATGTATCTGTATCCTCTACTCTATAAGAATATTGATAAGGCATATTGTACTTGTATTAAATCTATGTATAAAGAATGATTTGTACTTTCAGTGATGGGCGGGGCTCTCTATAGCCCCTTGGTGCATCGGCAGGTCTCATGAGACAAATCAGTTGGTGACAAACCCTTCGAGTTTATTTCCAAAAATCAGATGGGTTTCTACCCATAAACTTAAACTGTTTTGTCAGTATGGTGGTATCATGTGATAGATACATGACATCCAATTAATAATCATTCTCTTTATTCATTTTTAGCTATTATTATCCATGAGGTTTTCACTATGACAAAACCTATGGATGTAGTTTCATTCTCAGTTTATTAATGGCATGTCTTTTTCATTTATTAATCATGCCATATTGACTATGCCAAATTGTTTATGATTCAGTTATTGTTGATTCATGCTATTAGTAATCCTTACTGATCATTTGAGCTCACCCTTTTCATTTTTTTACCTTCAATATATTATGAGAAGGAGACCATATATTGAGTTCTCATGGATGCAGTTTATTAGTTTTTGTTATGTATTGTATTGTGTTACCTTTCCCAATATAATATGAGTTACATGTATGTATCTAGTTTCTTCAAGACTGCTAAACTGATCATTCTTCAGGATTTCATTCCTTTTTATCATGCCAATGTGATAATTATTTCACCGGCTCTAGGCTTCTAGGGTTGGTGAATTACACTTCCAGTCCCAAGAAACTATGAACCTATCCCATGTTCTTAGGTGATACCCAAGAAACAACCACTTCAACCTTCAACGGGTCCACTTATATTCTCTGCTAGGACACCACGTGTCCAAGGAAGTGCACCTCTTGTGTCCAGAACTTGCACTTGGATAACTTCCCGTAAAGCTGGTGGTGTCGAAGGACCTCCAAAACCATCCTTAGATGTTGAGCGTGATCCTCCTCTGATATTCAGTAGATTAGGATGTTGTCAATGAACACGACCACGAAATGGTCCAGATACTCACAGAAAATTGATTTCATGAGCTCCATAATCACAACTGGTGTGTTCGTAATGCCAAACGGAATGACAACGAACTCAAAGTGCCCGTACCTACATCTAAAAGCAGTATTCAGGATGTCACCCTCTTTCACCCTCAACTGATGATATTCAGACCGTAGGTTGATCTTAGAGAACGAACCTGCTCCCTTCAACTGGTCAAAAAGGTTTTCGATCCTCAAGAGGGGGTAACAGTTCTTGATCATCACCTGATTCAGTCTTTGGTATTCTATGCACATCCTGAGACCACCATATTCCTTCTTTGAGAACAAGACTAGAGCACCCCATGGTGAGGTGCTTGGTCAGATAAAACCCTTCTTCATCAAGTCATAAACTTGAATCCGCAACTCTCACAATTCATAAGGCGCCATCTAATAGGGAGCCATTGAAATCGAATGGGCACCAGGTTGTAAGTCTATCCCAAACTCTATATCACGTCAAGGGGGTTGTGTCACAACCTCTTCAGGGAAGACGTCTAAGAACTCACTAAAAATCCCCATAACTTCCACCATCTCTGAGTCTACTGATTCCACTAACAACTCATCTAACAAAGAAATAAGGGGCTCCACATGCCGGATTCCCTCCTGGAAACTCCACTCGCCAATGAAAGCTACATGTTGGCTGCCCATATCTGAGAACACAACCCTTCTTCAGAAGCAGTTGATAACAACGTGCAAGGAAAACAGCTAGTCAATGCCTAGGATGACATTGTATGGCTTCATTTTTAGCATAAGGAGATCCCCATTGGACTGATGTGGCCCCAACATCAGTTTACATCCCCGACAAACACCAAACAGGTTGGCCTGATCTTCAACTGGAATACTCAACACCAGGGGCATGGAAAGTCTCTCTACGTCTAGACCCAAGGCATGGGATATACTGGGTGCAACAAAGGAGTGTGAAGCTCCTAAATCAAACAAGGCATAGGCAAGAGTACTAAATAGACTAATCGTACCTAGAACGACCTTTTTCCCTGTTGTAACTGCTACCTCTGTGGCATGAAACTTCCCACACCCAGCTCCTCTCCCCCACAGCTATCGACCGCCTCCTAGACCACACCCCAGTCTAGGTCCCTAAGGACCACCCTGAGGTCAGCCTCCCCCTACAATGTATGCTCTCGAAGGGGAAGGGACCTACTGATGCTGTTGGAAAGGTATGGCTGGAAACTGGTGCTGCTGAGGTGGGCGCTGAACCTACCCACCTTCATTGTACTAATCTCGAGCTAGGCACCGACTCTAGATGTGACCAAAACCTCCACAAGAAAAGAACCTCGGTCTTGGGCCTGTGGAGAAAGGGCAAGGACCAAGAGATCGGAATTGGAAGGCCCTGATACTGGAGGCCTTCTACTGACGGCTTTCCCCTTTGAAAAACTCAATTGGATCCCCTCTCGTGGAACACCTCTCAGTGTATTCATCCTCTACACTACTTCATCCTTCTTCTAAACCTCCAAGTAAATTGGTAGAGTTAAGGGAGTAACAACATACTAAAGAGAAGGTTAGAGCTCCTCCTCTAGGATTCTTTCCTACAACTCATCATCCGAGAAGAGGTCTAGAGCGAAACGAAGGAGATCATTGAACATGATCCCAAACTCTCTTACTAACATACTCCCTTGTTTTAGGAAGATTTGATCTTGACTCTTTTCAACCTTCATCATGGAAGAAAGGAATTTCATACGTAACTCCTTCTCAAAGTCAGTCCACAAAACCTCAGTTTCCTTCTTCTCCCTGAGATAAAGCATCCACCACTGACACGCCGCTCCTCACATCTGGCTCACTTCCAGAGGAACCCAGTATTCTATTGGATCCCGGATCAAGCTAAGAGTTATCACTAGCTCCTCGATCTAGCTCTCCATCTCCATGTTTGAGATACTTACCTCATACTTTCCGAAAGTCTGCCGCTGGAAGGTACAAAGTATTTTCTACCATTGTTCATCCTCTTCCTATCAATCAGCCCTCTATTGATCAACTAGATCAACTTGCTAGGCCTCGACTTCCCACACTACTCATGGATGACATCTGGGTTCCATAGCTGAAAAGATAAATAAGAAATTCCTAAGCCTGAGTAGTGTGGAAATTTCCTCTTAAATTTTGTTTGAACTTTTTATTTATTTTAAATTTCCAAAACACCCAAGACACACAAGAACATAAGTCATTATGATGCATATAAATTTCCTAAGGTATCTACCCTGCAATTAGTGTAGCCTTACTTGGTCATTCAAGAGGTCAAGATTCCTTGCATTAGATCACGTGGGGCCCTAAAATCTCGTGTCCTAGCTGATCTTCCCGGGCCTATTTCATACACCAATATTTCCTAACACTATTTCCATACCATCCCATGCAATCCCCACTGTGTCAAACCCCAAACTCCATCCTATCTCTCAACCATCTCCTCTGATACCATTCTATCATGACCCTCCTTCTCAAAGATGAGGGAAGGGACAACAAGGTGCCATGCCCTTCCTTCTTCAAGGAGGAGATATAATGACCTTTCAGTCCCGCCTTCAGTAGGCCCCATAGTGGTGACTAGCACCAAGGGTAAGGAATCTCAAATAAATAGAAGGCATTACCCTTTTTATAGACAAATATTAGGAGATAAGATGGTAATTCCCAACAATACCAAGGATTAAAGATAAAAGTAAAGCCAAAAAGTCCATCCCGACATGAATGTTCCAAAATAAACTGATACAAAGTAGAAGAAAAATCTTAATGAAAGTACCAAAATAAAAGAAAAGAAGCAATGGTAACTGTCTCAATGCCTGATCAAGTAAGGTCTAGCATGATCCTCAAAGTTATCATAGAAACCTGAAAGTAATTTTATATACGTAGGGTGAGTATACAGGTGGGGAGACATTCTAATGCCCCGTGAGAAAATAGAGGTAACAAAAACACCTATCAAGGAAAACTATCCACCCAACCTCACCAAGGAACACTCCCCAAATAATGAAAGTTAGGTAAAATAATAGTAATATCACATCAATATTTGGGTACCATGCACCACTCTCCCACTAGTTATTTAGAATATCCTATGTGTTAGACCTCCCCCACAAATCCCACTACAGTCCCACTGCCACCCCTAACTACAACCATATGGGTCATCCCAACTGCACATTTATCCCGCCAACAAACACCTAGTCCACCACAACCACACATCCCACTCGCAGACACTTGGGCCACCATAACCACACTTCCTGGCCGCAGACACATGGGACTCATCCCAAAGATACTTGGGAAATAAACCTTCCTGCACACACTTGGGCCACCATAACCAACCTTCCTGAAGAGTCTTGGGCTATAATGAACCTCAGGCCATCACAACCTACCCAAAGATTCTTGGACTACTAAGGAGAGGGAGCATAAAGGAGATAATAACCAGCCACTCATAGGAATGTTGGGAAAAACACTCTCCCCCATGAAATGGGGGTGTTCGGCACAAACTTCTCAACATGGGTGGGGTGCGTGTAAGAAACATAAGAACTAAAATTTATACATATAGGTAATAAAGCACTCATACCAACCTAAGGGTCTCAAAACCAATAACCAGTCGCACACAACCACTCTTACTCCTACCCCTACATGCACAAGTATACAACAACCACAACCAGAGCACAACCCATTTTTTGAAAAAAGTCCCCCCATTGTACCCATTATCATTATCATGTTAAAGTGATTCCATTTAAATATTCCTTCACTATCAGGAAACTAACAGGTATAACCACAAGCCAAAACAACAACTGAAAAAAAATAGCCACGTAGGCATTTAAGAATTTACCCACGGTTCTCTTGTAAATAACAACATCAAAATGGGATCCTGTGAGATCCCTCGAAGTACTGGAACCAAAACAAGACCCAACTTACCGGGTCCAAAACATTTACCACCGGCACCACACGGCCTCAAATTCACAAACCAGCAACCTCTCAACTATAGATTCCATTCCCATCTATGTTAACCCACAAATCATCAAACATAACAATCATTAATATCACCATAACAGAGCAAGGAAGTTTTCATATTTAGCCAACACCATTCATTAAGTCCCTTCTTTTCATTTGGTTAACCGGGGTGATCACACAATGGTTTTTATCCATCGGGTATCCATTTGATCAACCAAGTTTATGTGATTAATCAGTTCCATGTTACAATCATTCAATCACAAGATAGTCTAGAAAACATATCTTTATTAGTGCGTAAGAAAGGAGAACCAATGGCCATGATTTTTAGTGGACATGATCCCATACAATTCACAACATAAAAATGAAGGTATTACACAACAACATCATCAACTTCCCCATCCCTTCATTATTTAAAAGTCCGTTTATTATCTTCGTTAAATTTGGTTTCATCTACGTCCCGATGTAACATCATCATACCCACCCCGCATGATGCACATTAAAGAGAGATGAAGGAAGAACCCCTACCTGGATGATCAAGGATCAGAGTTTTCTAATTTCTCTAAGAATAGGGGATGATGAGACTTGTAGGAAGAAATCCAGAACTTAGTGGGAAGGGCTCTAGTATGGGCACATGATTCGTCTCGGGAGGAAGTCTCGAGGTGAACTTAGAGAAATGAAAAGGAAGAATGAAAAGAGGATCTCGGCTTAAGAAGAGCCCATATCCTAAAATCAGGGAGACCATTTCAAATTAATTAAAAGTTAGATCGTGCCTTGACCATGAGGCTCGGCATTTTCACACATTGAAATTAATTTAGATTTAATAATTCCCCTAGTAAATGGTGGAGATAGACTAGAAAATGGCTATGAGTTGATATATTTCCTTTAAATGGAGAAAAACATGTAAAAGGTCCCTAACTGGAAAACTCACGAGACTAAAAAACACAGAAAAGGGTGTGACACCAATAAAAGGCCACACGTTTTGGTAATTCAATGGTCACCCGAATCTTAGGGGATTTAAAACATCTTTTATGAGCCTCAAATCACTTTGAAAGGAGTATTTAAAACACTTTTACGTAAAAAGAGATGTTATTGGAGTGAAACTAAAAAGTCAGGGAGAGGCTGGGAATGACTCGCTGATGGGTGAGTCACCGAAACCCTGGCACCAATGCCCTAGCACTGGTCAGTGTGGCACCACTGGAGATCGGTGCCACCGATGCCCATCAGTTCCACTGATGGTCGATCGATGCCATTGATGCCCATCAGTGCCACCGTTCGTTTAACCTAAAATTTGGAAAACTCCTTAATGAGTCACTAATGGTCCCCAGGATACCTTAAACATCAGTATTTGGCAAAGTAATGGACTAGGAGGGTCTGAGCCATTATATCATCCCTCTTTTTGTGATTTACTACTTATTATATATATTCATATATATTTATTTAAAATGTATATATATTTATTTATAATTATATATATATATAGATATTTGTGTATATTTGTGTGTGTGTGTGTGTATTTATATATTATGTGGGCATGTAGTGACCCTGACCCCAGAAGCTTGGATTCGATACCTAATATCATTACATTGGCATGAGATATAAGAAAACAGATCATGAAGGACTGATCATTTTATTATTCTTGGTAAACTAGATACATACATAAGTCTTACAATACATTTGAATACACAAATTACAATATGATTTTTTTTCTTTTCTTTTTAAATAATAACTTTATTCCATCTATCTTAACCCTACATATCATTCATATTATACATCATGGAATCTAAAGATAGGATATAAAATAAGGGTGATCTCAAATGCTCAGTAAGGGTTAAGTATAGTGGAATCAATAATGAATTAATGAGCATAATCAATATGGAAAGGTAAAAAACTAAACATGCATTCCATGTAATCAATAAAATGAGAAGGAAATACATAAAAAATATGTCAAGGTAAATAATTGATAACACATGTCATTTAATCAATAACATGACTATCATAACTGGATAAGGATTAATTAATATAGAAAGGTAAATAAATTAAAACTGTGCCATTTAATCAATAACTAAGAATGAAATGAATCCATACATTTTTTCATAGTGAAAATATCATGGATAATAATTACTAAATCTAAATGAAGGCAATACTTAATTATTGGATGTCAGTTTTCCCAGGCACATGAAACATTTACCATCGAGACCTTTCACAAGATGGTTTATCATACTATTATCAAGACCTTTCACAAGGTAGTTTAAAACTACTTTTTTACAAAGGCTAAGGGTTTGTGTCCAACTAATTTCATCCCATAAGACTACTAATGCATCGAGGGGCTTACTTTAAATAGTTCTCAACCTGTGTCATATTAATCCAAAGCATTCCTCATATATCAATTAATTGATTTAATTCATAAACAATGTATCTTATCAAATATCTGTATTAAGTAAGGAATATAGACTTATCAATATTTCTCTAGATAATAAAATATATATCAAAGTAAACACTGTATGTAAAAATGGTATATGATTTAGGAAATAATCATATTCATGATAAGTAATATGAATATTTAGGGGAAATTTAATGTTCAATGTTTATTTGAAAGTTAATAACTCAAAGGAAAGTTAATAAATAAAAAAAATGATTCAAGTAAGTGAATTTCAACACTATCATTGGTAAAAATAATCATAATCCTTCCAGAGGAAGAATAAGGATTGTATTAATATGATTTATAACCATTGGATTAAGAATAAGGTTTTTATTATTGATAAACTAAAAAATATATTTAAAAACATTCTTGAGGAAAATATTCTTTTCATTTTCAAAAAAAATTTGAAAATAATTTTCTTTGAAAATAACTTTTAAAAAACATTGATTTTAAAAAATATCTTTATAAATTTTTAAAGTAATTTTAAAATAAATGATGTCAGGTAATTATTTACAAGGTAAAAAGAACATTCCTTTTGCATTGTAAAGAGGTTAGAAAAGTGTTTTTTTTTTGGGAAAGAAATAATAATATTCCTTCAAAAAAATTGTAAAAAGTGAAAATGGGTAAATATTTATTTTAATAAATAATTTTTAAAAGGTTAAAAGCTTTTTTGAAAAAAAAATTAGAAAATAGGGTTTTTAGAAGAAAATAGGTTTTCTGGCCAAAGATAAAAAATAAGACAGGTTTCTTAAAAACATTTTCTAAAATAATTTAAGTACTAAAGAGTTTGAAAATGGTACTATTAATTGAAAATAATCATGAATAACTAGAGGTGAATAAAATTAAAGGGTTTATTAAACAATGATAAAATAATTTACTTCAATGGAAATTAAAATGTAAAAAATCCCAAATAAAATGAGATTTTGAAGTAAACCATTGCAAATATTATAACGTTGAAGTGATAATCAACCAATGACTTGATTATGTGTATCAAAAATAAATCCAAATAAAACAAGTGTTCATAAAAAATATATTTTCAAAATTAATTACACACATAATCTGAGAATATTAATGACAATAAGAAAGTAATATAACCCACTGAAAAGGAATTGGGTTATGAAATTCTTTACCACTTGATAAATTTTAATTCAAATCCCCACAAATAGAATAATTAAAATTGAAACTTAAAATACCATGAATAATGGATTATTCATGATATTACATGTAAAAAAGCATTATATACACCATATAAAAGTTATTAGGTGCATAAAATTACAATATTTCTCAATGAAATGAAATTGAGATGAAATCTCTTACCTCAGAATTTACGTTTGGTCATACTTACTTTAACCTATTGTATAGTACTTTTAAACTAGTTATTAACTTATTAAATAATATTATTAATATTTATGATATCATATATGATCCTTTTATAACATATTATTACCCATTCATTAATAATATTTCATTATTTTCATCGATTTGGGTGTTAATTACCTTATTTTTTCAGTATGTTTTGAGTTTTTTTTGTTCCTATTAATTAAATCATGATTTAATGATATCTAGAATATAAAAAATGATAAAAATATAATATATATTCAGTATATGTTTATTTATAGTAATTCATAAAATTTGGTGATAGGAAATGAAATACACCATTCATGGTGATGGTAGGTCATATGTACGCATGAATGTTGTTTCCATTTTCTTATCGTATATAAAGAAAGAAAAGAAAATGATATATATATATATATTATCATTCCAGTATCATTATTATTTCATATACTTCACATATTTTTGTTAAAACCATCCTTAATACATTCCATGTAAAGTGTGAACGAATCTCGTCACTTCGTGAGGCAATAGTATGTCGTACACATGAGCAACGTTATCGTATTCCCAAAAAAATAGAAATCATGAAGGTGTGTATTATATAATAATTATAGAAGCATAAATACATAATAAATATCATATATAAATATATAAATATTATTTTTATCATTATTTTTAACCATTATATGTGGTAATGGAAAAACGAATGACATCAGTTCGCGAGGCGGTAGTCCGTCATAAACATGAATGATGATTTCATAACCCATTTGATGGAAGTGTGTATTTTTTAGGTCATAACCTTAATATAAAAACATATAATTATATTTAATATAATTATTTTATTATATAATAATAATATAATAATAAATTAAGTAGGTGGAGAAGGAAATAAAATAAAATTGATTTTACAAAAACATTACCTCTTCTTTGGGTATCGTCCTTAGGTTCCCGCTAATGTATTCTTAAGTTGAATTTATGAAAAAGATAAAGCTTCTAGGATTATTTTATGGGATTTTTATATTTATTTGGGTAGGTATTGGTTGAACCAAATTGGTTTTAGAGGTGTGAAGAAGGTGGAGCGGGGGAGGCCTTTTATAAGTAGGGTGAGTGGAATCTTGTAAATTTTTGAAAGAGGGAATCCCACCCACATTTATTTCCATGTAAAGTGAATAAAATAATGAAAAAAAAATCTAAAATATAAGTTATAAGGTCAAAATATGGTCATAAAATGGGTATTTTACATGTTTCTAGATAATATTTTCACTTAATTTTAAAGTTTAGTCCCTTGGAAAACTCGTTTTTCTCTTAATCATTGTAATTAAGTTTAACTGCATTCACTAATCACTTTGATAATAAATTAAGTTAGAATTATTATAAATTATAAATTATAAATTATTAGGATTCTAAATATTGAATCCATTTTTTCAAATTCAAACCACATAAGTGGATAAAATTAATTTAAAACTAATCCTGCATACAGGATGAGAAAGCGGGTTTTTAAAGTGAAACTGTTCAAAAGTCTACTAAGTTTTTATATCTAAATTAAATGTAAAAATGATTTTAATGACCTATATTGAATTAATATATTTAAAAATGATCTAATTTTACTTTAAACCCAATTTAAAATATAATTTAACATCATAAAATATTTAGATGAAAAGTCTGTTTTAAATTAAAATTCAATATTTTTCATTATTCATCAAAAAATAAAACTTCTTAGAAAAATACCAAAAAAACACCCTAATATAATTTTAAAATTACACATTAGAAATTTAATTCTATTTTTTCAAATATAATTTATAAAAGTTTCAAAATTTAGTTTTAAAATAATTGTGTCATTAAAAGGCGGAAAAATTGTCTTTGGAAAAATACAACTTTTTATGCATAAAATTAGATTTGTTCCTATCTTATGCCTATCAAATATATTAGATGAATGTCAAAAAAATTATTTAATATATAATATATAAATTTAATTAATATCTATCAATAATATTAATTAATTTAATTTGTTAAGATAAATCACCTTTGGTGCATAAAAATAGTTTACCAGAACATTTCCTTTATATTCAATTGGATTTTATATTCATTTCTAATTAATTGGTAACCAATGAATTCAACCATATTTTTTCATAAGCTATTTAATACTATTTATAAATTCTAATTTAATTTCTAGGAGATAATTATCATATTAAATAATAATATTAATAGTATATTGTTTTTCGGTAAAACCCAATCTTGCGTGTAGCGCAAGCTATCAAAGAAACTCATTGTTATATGTAATGCAAGATAACTTAGTATTGCTTGTATTGAAAGATATATCATAGATTTAATTTATTTAAAATAGTAAATATATCATAAATTATTGTTATGTTATATTAGTTTCCATACTTGGTGTCGTGTGTCATACACGCTATTGAATGAAATGATGTTCTTTTAGAATTTCAGGGTGTTACATTCTCTCCGCCTTAAATAAATTATGTCCTTGTAATTTAAACTTGATCTCAGTAGTACAGGGTTTTATATTTGGAAATTCATTTGATGAAAAACTCACATCATAAAAGTTTTAATAAAACATCATCTTGATAAGAGATAATGAGAAGTATAAAGTTCGTATGGAATAATGCATATCTAGGTTTATACGTAAGAGAAAAGTGGTGGGTAAAGATATGGACTTGCAGGAAAATCATAAATATTTATTAATATTTATTGATTTCATTGATCGCAAGCAATTTAATTATCAATAGAAATGTCACGACCCGCCCTCGGGGTCCGTGCCGTGACTACCCCAAGCCCGCCTTCCATAGGCCAGGGGCTGGCGACTAGCACCAAGGCGTAAATCCCGGTAAAAAGGGAAGGAATTGCCTTTGTAAAGTAAACAAACACCACAGAGTAGCAAGCGGAAAGTAAACACTAAGCAAAATTAGAGTACAACTGAAAGTGCAGAAAAGTAAATGGGCCAGTATACAAACCCAAACTGAAAGTAAAGTACAACTCGAAAGGGAAAACAGCAACTGAAAAGTAAAAGCCGCTACGCCGAGCTGTCCACCGGAAATCCCACCTGAAGGGTGGGTACAGATAGCTCCACTGCTCCACGGGTCCCGTCGTCCGCTCCGAGCACGTCCCGCCCAGTGGTCCACCTCCGGGTACCGTCCCGCTCTGCAAGCCTCAGCTAAGGTCAACGCTGTCCGTCGTCTGCAACCAACACAACGTAGTGCGGGCAAATCCCGTGCAGGGGTGAGTATAAGCTACTCAGTAGGAACCCCGAGACCCCTGAAGGTCTCTCAAATCCACAAAGGATAAACCACGAAGAAAGATACAATCACGAAGTAACAACCGACACTGCTTAGGTATATGCCCATACATATACCTAAGTCATCAAATTCAAATACGCTCCAACCTCCGAGCCCAAGTACAACTCAGTCCACACAGGAAAGTAAACGTATTCCACACAGGAAAGCAAAACGTAATCCACACAGGATTGCACAACACAATCCACACAGGAAAACAACAGGATTCAGCTCACACAGGTATACAACTTCAAAGGACGATAAAGATGATCTCTGATCCATCTAAGTCGTCGGACCCACGAAGGATCGATAGGTAACTAACCCCCGCAAAAGACCCACACAGGATCGGGCCCACACAGGACCTGTAGGCGCTGGTTCACACAGGACCGCTGAGCGCAAGGACCCACACAGGATCGGACCCACACAGGATCGGGCCCACACAGGACCTGTAGCACTGATCCACGTAGGATCGCTGAGTACTGAAGTCATCGTCGTCGAATCCACACAGGATCTTTGTACTGTCGTCGTCGCAGTCACAGTAGCAGTAGTAGCATTCACAGTCGCAGTAACAGTCGCAGCCAGCACTAGGGTTCCCGCACACAGCAAGCTCGTTCGGAGGATCCGCTCCACGAGCCGAGAGGTTGATACATCAACTGTCACAAAGTCCAGAGTTGATGTATCCAAAAGTTTCGTATCGACAACAGGAACTCAACGCAACAGACGGCGCCTCGATCGGACGTCCGGTCTGAGAGTTATTGGCATTTTCGTCCCCGGGGCCCGGTTGGTTTTTAAGGTAAAACTAACCCTACCGTACTCCACCTGCGTCCAAACCTCGGTCGGAGTATGCCAAAAGATCCGTCTCACTAAGAGGAACACAACGCGGCTGACGGCACGTCAATCGGACGTCCGTAGCTCAAGATATGAGCGTTTCCGCTTCGAAGGCCCGGTTGGTTTCGTGAACGAACCAACCCGGCCGAACTCAAAGTAATCTGAAACCTTGAGTGCGATATACCGAAACGACCGTCTCGATCCAAGGATCGCGTTTCCACAGACGGTTCATCGATCGGAGGTCCGTGGCTCAAGATATGGCCAAAAGACCGAATCTGATTCGAAACGGGGGGTCCGGGTCCAGGCCGACCCGGCCCGACCCCCCCTTGGTCTGACCCGAACCGGGTCGACCCGACCCGAATCCGAACCGAACCGGGTCGGACCGACCTGGTCCGCTGAACCCGGCCCGGCCGGCCGGCCGGCGGCGCGGCGGCCTTGCAGTGGCGGCGCGGCAGCCTGGCGGCGCGGCTGCCTGGCACCGCACGGAGGCGGCATGCGGGGGGCAAAGCCCCCGCTTTCTTGGAGGCGGCGGCGCGGCATAATGCCGCGCCTTGTGGAAAAACGGCCCCCCCTTGCGGGGGCCAGCTAAAATAAACCGGGGGGCAGCCTGCCCCCCCAAAAGAAACCGCCCCCTCTTAAATGAGGGGGGTTTTGTGCTGGCCGGGGGATTAATTTCCCCCGGTTTATTACCATCCGGCCGGCCAGCTGGCCGGCCGGTTTTCTACAACGGGACCAGAAAATCCGGTCCCCTCTTCGGCTTCCGACGCCGGCGGCCCGGCCGCCGGTCTCCTCGTCCCGCCGCGGCCCGGAACCGGTCGCGGTGTTCGTCGTCCGGCGCGGTGCGACGGCACCGCGCCCCTCCGACGCGCCTTGATTTCCTTCAACGCGGCGCGACGGCGTCGCGTTCTTGATGATTCTTCCATGGCGCGCGCGCGACGGCGTCGCGTAAAAATATTCGGTGAATATTTGCGTGGTGCGACGGCACCACGCCACCTTGATTCATCCGCAAAATAAAACACCAAGAACGAAGGAGGGGGTTCGGCCGTGTTCTTGCGGTCCGGCCCCCTCACGTTAAAACACAATTTAAATATTCAAGATCCTCACGTTAGTCATGCGAACCACGAGCAAGAATAAAATAAATAAACAATAATCAACAACCCCTACCTTGGGTATCGGTTTGAAGATTTGACAACGTCCCGCGGAAGACAACGTCGCGGAGGTCGGGCGTCGCGGTCGTCGTTCGTCAAATCCGATGACGAAGAGATACGCCCGAAGAGATACGTCGTTGGCGAAACTTCTTATGTCGACGAAGGGAGTCCGAGGAGGAAGCGGCGTTCCCTCTCGTTGACACGGAAGACGAAGAAGAGCGGAGCGGCGTTCTTCGTCGGAACTTGAGCGTTCTTCGTCAAGTTGAGCATTCTTCGTCAAGTTGAGCGTTCTTCGTCAAGTTGAAGAAGAAGAAGGAGGAGCTCTCAAAAACTCTCAAGTTGGCTAAAGAGTTCTAACCCAACAAAAAGAGAGAAGAGATTAATTTAATCACAAACTTAACAAAGAATTTCAAAGGTTTGAAATTCAAAATGGAAAACTCCAAAATTAAACTCACTTATTTAATATACATGAGTTGTATAATTAAATAGAAGTTAAGTTGACAAGCCTTTAAGAGGGAGAGAGGGGAGTTAGGGAACTTGAAAAGTTTAGGGTTTCGTGTGGGCCCCACCACACTTAATCCTCTCAAGGGAGGTTAAGTGGGTGTGGGTCCCACACCTAACTTCCTTTAAGAGAAGATAACCAACAAGTTTAAATAAAAATTTGTAACCCACAATTTTTATTTAACTTATTCTAAACTCCCAAAACTAACTCTCAACCCGAAATAAACGCAACCTCGGAAAAGGTCTCCTTAAGCGAATATCGGCGCTGCGAGTTCATCGGTGCCCTCGGATTTCAATTCCGAGCACCGGATCAAAAGTTAGGAATTCCCGCTCGTTCGTTCACTGAACGTACCCGAGCCAAACTTCGGAAATTGATTCCGGGCACTCCGGGCCTCGGAATCAGGTGTCGTCAGAAACCGCGCTCTTGTAAAATTCTAAAGAAAATTAAGAAAAAATTTCCCTTGAATTTTACGGGTCTTTACATTACTCCCACCTCAGGGCTTTACGTCCCCGTAAAGATACATCAAAAACTAGGGAAACAAATGAGGGTACTGAGCACGCATCTGAGCCTCCCACTCCCATGTGCTCTCCTGGAGATTCCCATGATGCCATCTGATGCGCACAAGAGGAATCGATCGCCCACGCAGGACCCGCTCCTGTCGATCCTCTATCTCCACCGGGACCTCCGTAAAAGTCGCCCCATCGTCAACGTCAAGCTCCCCATGATCAATGATGTGCGTCGGGTCGTGCACGTATCTCCTCAGCTGAGACACGTGGAAGACGTCGTGCACCCGGTGCAACTGAGGTGGTAGAGCCAGGCGATAAGCCACCTCACCAATCCTGCTGAGAATCTGGAAGGGTCCGATGAAGCGCGGAGATAACTTGCCGCCTCAGCCAAATCTCTGAATACCACGTCGAGGTGAGACCCGCAAGAAGACGTGGTCGCCATCCTCGAACTCCAGTGGCCTCCGCCTCCTGTCAGCGTATGACTTCTTCCGGCTCTGAGCTGTCCTCATCCGCTCCTGGATGACCTGGACCTTCTCTGTCGTGGCCTGGACCATCTCCGGTCCCACCAGTGCTGACTCTCCGGGGTCCGTCCAGCACAAAGGAGATATACAAGGTCGGTCGTACAACGCCTCGTATGGTGCCATCCCGATGGTGGAGTGGTAGCTGTTGTTGTACGCAAACTCCACCAAGGGTAGGTGGTCCTCCCAGCTATGACCAAAGTCGAGGACATATGCGCGGATCATGTCCTCGAGAGTCTGAATGGTCCTCTCTGTCTGTCCATCCGTCTGAGGGTGAAAGGCTGTGCTCAGACGTAGCTGCGTCCCGAACGCCTCCTGTAATCCCTTCCAAAGCCGGGAAGTAAAGCGAGCATCTCGATCGGAGACGATAGATGATGGCACGCCGTGGAGCCGCACAATCTCCTGAACGTAGAGACGTCCCAAGCTCTCCACTGAGCCCTGCTCTCTGATGGGTAAGAAGTGTGCCGACTTGGTGGGTCGGTCAACAATCACCCAGATGAAGTCGTGACCTCTGGAAGTGCGTGGAAGTCCAATCACGAAGTCCATAGATATGCCATCCCACTTCCACTCCGGAACCTCCAAGGGTTGTACCAAGCCTGCTGGTACCTGATGCTCTGCCTTCACCTGCTGGCAGGTAAGGCATCGAGAAACGAACTCTGCTACTGCCTTCTTCATGCCCGGCCACCAGTGCTGTCGTCTGAGGTCCTGGTACATCTTCGCCACTCCAGGATGTACCGCTAAAGGAGAAGTACGAAACTCTCTCAGCACTTCCTCTCGCAAAGCGACTGGTACCATGGTACGTCCTCTAAAAAGGATGTCGTGCTCTGCTCCAAGGGAGAAACCATCAGGTGCCTGTCCCGAGGATATCTGTGCACGCCGTGTCTCACAGTCAGCGTCCTCACGCTGTGCCTCCCTGACTCGCTGCAGTAGTGGAGGAGTGACTGTGAGAGACTGAAGGAAGGCTGCTCCATCTCTATCCACGAAGGATATCTGCAAAGAGGCTAGCTGCTTCGTCGCCTCCTCAAGTAGCTGAATGCCCGTCCTCCTGCTAAGGGCATCGGCTACTATGTTCCCCTTACCAGGAGTATAGACTATCTCAAAGTCATAGTCCTGGAGGAACTCGAGCCATCGCCGCTGTCTCAGGTTCAGGTCCTTCTGAGAGAAGATATACCTGAGACTCTGATGATCGGAAAAGACTGTAAAGCGCTCGCCCATCAGGTTGTGTCGCCATGTCTTCAGAGCGAAGACCACTGCTGCTAACTCCAGGTCATGGGTAGAGTAGTTCTGCTCATGCGGCCTCAACTGACATGATCCATAGGTGATCACTGCCCACTCCTTCATCAGAACACATCCGAGTCCGGTCCCTGATGCATCACAGTAGACTACGTACCCTACTCCCTCCTCAGGCAACCTCAAGATAGGTGCGCTAGTCAATCTCTGTCTCAGCTCCTGGAAGATCTGCTGACATCTGTCTGACCACACGAAGGGTTTCCCCTTCTTCGTCAAAGTTTTGAGTGGTGCCGCAACTCTAGAGAAGTCTGGCACGAATCTCCGATAGTATCCAGCTAGTCCCAAGAAACTCTGAACCTCAGTCACGCTCCTGGGTGGCTCCCATGCTAACACAGCCTCAATCTTCGCGGGGTCCACTACAACTCCCGCCTCAGAGATAACGTGTCCCAAGAAGTGGACCTCACGTATCCAGAACTGGCACATCGAGAGCTTACCATAAAGCTGGTGCTCTCGGAGTGTGTCTAGTACAACTCGCAAGTGATAGGCGTGCTCCTCCTCTGTCGTAGAGTAAATCAGAATGTTGTCGATCAAGACCACGACAAACCGATCGAGGTATGGCTGAAAGATCCTGTTCATGAGAGCCATGAACACTGCTGGAGCATTGGTTACACCGAAAGGCATAACCAAGAACTCATAGTGGCCATACCGACATCTGAAGGCCGTCTTCTGCACATCCTCGTCTCTGACTCTTAGCTGATGATAGCCTGACCTGAGGTCTATCTTCGAGAACCACCGTGCTCCCTTGAGCTGATCAAAGAGGTCATCAATCCTCGGTAGCGGATACTTGTTCCTCACTGTCACCTGGTTCAGACGACGATAGTCAACACAAAGACGCAAGCTCCCGTCCGCCTTCTTGGCGAACAAAATCGGGGAAGCCCAGGGTGAAACACTGGGTCGGATGAACCCCTTGCCCTGCAAGTCCTCCAACTGTACCCGTAGCTCTCGAAGCTCGGCGGGGGCCATCCGATATGCTGGAGTGGATATCGGGGCTATCCCGGGGTACAAGTCAATATAAAAGTCTACCTCTCTGCGAGGAGGTATCCCTGGAACATCGTCGGGAAAAACGTCCGCAAACTGATCCACCACTGCAGGAAAACCAGGACTCCGAACGTCAACTGCTCCAAGGATAAGGCTAGCCAACTGATGAGTGATGGGCTGTCCTCTCCTCCGTGGAAGTCCATACTGTGCTGCTAAGGCTCCCTTCTCGCCGGTGAAGGTGAACCTGCTCCCGTCGGTGCGTACACATCGCACCTTGCGCCTAAAACAGTCAATCTGTGCATGGACCGTAGATAGCCAATCCATGCCCAAGATGACGTCGTAAGGCCTCCACGCTGCTACAAGAAGATCCCAGCCGAAGATCTCGCCTCCTAGAGTAAGCTCACACTGCCGGCACCAGTGCGTAATCGTCAAGTCTGCTCCTGTAGGAGTCTCTAGCCGTAAGGATCGAGCCAACGGCTCTGTCGGAATCTCCGAGCTCCAAACAAGGGCAGTGGCTATGAAAGAGTGACTCGCTCCTGTGTCTATAAGAACTACAGCAAGGGTGGAATAGACATAGATAGTACCTCGAATCATCTCGGGTGCGCCGTGGTCGTAGGCCTCTGCTGCCTGGAGCTGTGCCTGTCTCTGCCCGCCAGCTCCCTGTGGTCGGGGTGGACCTCCTGGTGGTGGTGGTGGCAGAGCCTCAAAGCGTCGCCCACCACCGGTTGCTCGTCCAGCTCCTCTGCCTCGTCCGCCTCCTCCCTGCGGACCGCCACGATCGACCCTCTGCCTCTGCCTCGGTGGTCCCTCAACCTTCTGCTGCTCCTCGGCATGGCGGGTCGGGCAGTCACGAGCCATGTGGCCCTGCCCGCCGCACGAGTAGCACTGTCTGCCTCTCGAAAGACTGGCTCTGCGCTGTGTGCCCCGCACTGCTGAGCCAGTGTCCTGAGGTCGTCTGCCCGAAGGTCTGGTCTGCCTGGACCCCTGAGTCATCCGTCGACTGCCTGCTGTAGATGACTCTGCCACGTGCCGCCCTGCGGTGGGTCGCTGTGCTGGTGTAGACTCAGCAAGGAAGCTCTCGATCAGAAGGGCCCGCTCCAGTACTCCTGTCTGAGTCGGTATGCTTAGGGAGATCAGCGATGCCCTGATCTCGTGTCTCAAACCCTGCTCGAAGGTCCGGGCCCGGAAGAATGGGTCCCATACCATGTCGGTCGAGTAGCGCGAGAGATCAGTAAATCTCGCCGAGTACTGAGAGACCGTCATGCTGCCCTGCCGCAGTTGAAGAAGCTCCTGGATATGCACCGCATGAAGGGTGGCTGGGACGAACTCCGAGCAGAAGAGGCCCTCAAAGTCCGTCTAAAGTAGAGATGCCTCATCGTGCACCTGGAGCATCAAGCTCCACCATCGTCCTGCTGCTGCGTGTAGTAGGCTCGCAGCGAGGATCACCATGAGGTCTGCTGGTGTCCTCACTAGCCTAAACACTCGTACCACTGCCTCCAGCCAGTCCTCTGCTGCCTGGGGATCCGTCTCCCCGTGAAACCTGGGCGGTCGCTGGCGCTGAAACTCATGCAGTGCGCTGAGGCGACGTGCATCGTCAGCGGCTACTGCTGGAAGCATCGGGGGCTCGGCGGGTAGAGCTACCGCCGGTGCCACTGCTGACAAAGGGCCCTGCACCGAGGCCTCGTCGCTCGGTGGGCTGTCGTCACGCTCGACACTTGGAACCCTAGCTGGCTGCCGTCGTGGGGCCATCCTGAAAAGGGAACAGGTGCGCCACGGTCAGAACAGTATACCTGGTGAGCTGATATAAGTAATCACAAATAAAACTTTGAAACACACACGCAATCAATGTTTTCGTGCATTAAGTCGGAAATCAGAAGTCAGGGTCCTGGTGTACGGATACGTCGGCCGCCGCACCAACACTGGACTCCCTGGACTGATAACCACACTCAATAAGCTAAACATTATTGCTTCACATAGAAAAGACCAGAGTTCGCGGTAGAACCGAACTCCTCTGATACCAATTTGTCACGGCCCGCCCTCGGGGTCCGTGCCGTGACTACCCCAAGCCCGCCTTCCATAGGCCAGCTGGCTGGCCGGTTTTCTACAACGGGACCGGAAAATCTGGTCCCCTCTTCGGCTTCCGACACCGGCGGCCCGGCCGCCGGTCTCCTCGTCCCGCCGCGGCCCGGAACCGGCCGCGGTGTTCGTCGTCCGGCACGGTGCGACGGCACCGCGCCCCTCCGCCGCGCCTTGATTTCCTTCAACGCGGCGCGACGGCGTCGCGTTCTTGATGATTCTTCCATGGCGCGCGCGCGACGGCGTCGCGTAAAAAGATTCGGCGAATATCCGCATGGTGCGACGGCACCACGCCACCTTGATTCATCCGCAAAATAAAACACCAAGAACGAAGGAGGGGGTTCGGCCGTGTTCTTGCGGTCCGGCCCCCTCACGTTAAAACACAATTTAAATATTCAAGATCCTCACGTTAGTCATGCGAACCACGAGCAAGAATAAAATAAATAAACAATAATCAACAACCCCTACCTTGGGTATCAGTTTGAAGATTTGACAACGTCCCGCGGAAGACAACGTCGCGGAGGTCGGGCATCTTGGTCGTCGTTCGTCAAATCCGATGACGAAGAGATACGCCCGAAGAGATACGTCGTTGGCGAAACTTCTTATGTCGACGAAGGGAGTCCGAGGAGGAAGCGGCGTTCCCTCTCGTTGACACGGAAGACGAAGAAGAGCGGAGCGGCGTTCTTCGTCGGAACTTGAGCGTTCTTCGTCAAGTTGAGCATTCTTCGTCAAGTTGAGCGTTCTTCGTCAAGTTGAAGAAGAAGGAGGAGGAGCTCTCAAAAACTCTCAAGTTGGCTAAAGAGTTCTAACCCAACAAAAAGAGAGAAGAGATTAATTTAATCACAAACTTAACAAAGAATTTCAAAGGTTTGAAATTCAAAATGGAAAACTCCAAAATTAAACTCACTTATTTAATATACATGAGTTGTATAATTAAATAGAAGTTAAGTTGACAAGCCTTTAAGAGGGAGAGAGGGGAGTTAAGGAACTTGAAAAGTTTAGGGTTTCGTGTGGGCCCCACCACACTTAATCCTCTCAAGGGAGGTTAAGTGGGTGTGGGTCCCACACCTAACTTCCTTTGAGAGAAGATAACCAACAAGTTTAAATAAAAATTTGTAACCCACAATTTTTATTTAACTTATTCTAAACTCCCAAAACTAACTCTCAACCCGAAATAAACGCAACCTCGGAAAAGGTCTCCTTAAGCGAATATCGGCGCTGCGAGTTCATCGGTGCCCTCGGATTTCAATTCCGAGCACCGGATCAAAAGTTAGGAATTCCCGCTCGTTCGTTCACTGAACTTACCCGAGCCAAACTTTGGAAATTGATTCCGGGCACTCCGGGCCTCGGAATCAGGTGCCGTCAGAAACCGCGCTCTTGTAAAATTCTAAAGAAAATTAAGAAAAAAATTCCCTTGAATTTTACGGGTCTTTACAAGAAAGTAGAGTTCCTCAAATCCATAAATCTAATAGGTGAAAAAGGCTATTGATATAATCAGAGATGATGGTAATAGGATAGCATTTTATTTCAAGATCATTTTTTCTAAAGTTGAGGAATTATTTTACTATCTAAGAATATAAGGAAATATAATTACTTAATACATTTCTATTTTATAATAATAATTTCATCATTTGGTTGTGCTTCGAATAATATTCAATTCATCACTTATTCTAAGAAATAAATATCCAAAAAATGAATTTTTTATGCTTGAAGCACTAAAATTCACTTTTAATAGATCATAAGATCCATAAAAGAGTGAAAAGTCTTTCCATATGTCTCTAATTTTTTTCCAAAACCAATATGGTTAATACACTAATCTCTAAAACTCAAAATTAATACTATTGTTTCATCATTAAAATTTATTTTTCAAATAGTTTACCTAAAAAAAATAACACATTAACCAGGACATTGCATAGGCCACTGGTAGGTGTGAAACCCTTATCATCCTTTGGTCATGGTTTCAAGATCCACCACCTTGTCGGATGCAATAGGTTTTCACCCTATATGTAGGTTTTCTTTTTTTTTATAAGCTATATAATTCCTATAAATTTCCAAAAAATATGATGTTTATCCTTGATATAAGGTTAATCATTAAATAACCTTTTTCTTATGGTTTTAAATACAATTTTTTTAAGTCTAATAATATTATTTGACTATTATTAAAATTTCATTAATGATCATATTAACCCTAAAGGTTATTAATAACTTTAAACTCGTGTCTATAAAATGTAAAGACATTATTCCTCAAATACTTTTCTACTAAAACATATGATTTTCATAAATTTCTCCCAAAATATCCTTAATCTTGGTAGACTCTCATCACCTAAAACCCAATAAGTAGTGTATAAGACAATAAAATTTTGATTATCCTTAATCTCATAAACACATGGTGGTATCCAAAACTCTTAAGTTAATTAATATATAATTACTTGTAAAATTCAACATATTCTTTAGATGTTTCGTGATTCTTGTAACCAAAATACTATTGGTAAAACACTACATCAATTTATTTCTTTAATCAAAATACATAAGTACTTTGTCAATTTTATTTCCACTTAGGTCCTTCCATGTTATAGGGGTTTAACCGTATAATAATGTGTAGGATTCCAAAATCATGACACCTTACCTTCAATATAAGACACCTAAGGTTTAACCTAATTCATTCATTATCATCATCTATCTAAATACTTCATAATGGTTTGTAAAGAAAATGTGAAATATCTTAAGCATATCCACCAGGGGTGTCAAAACAGGTGCACAGTAAGACCCATTATCATTCACCAGGTGACGATCAAGTTAAGCTCAATGTGCCCTTTTAAGATTAATTTCCCCTAGGTACATTTGTGCCAGAACCACATTCACTTATAGTATCTAGAAAAAGATTTATTACTAAGAAAACACACAAAATCTCTACCTAACCAAAACATTAGAATTGTATTCTATACTTATCATCAAATTCTATAATAGGGTTATATTCCCTAATCTATGTTTTCCTAAATCTAGTTTCTAAGGTCACTACTAAACTTCTTCTAATACCAACTGTAGTGACCCTGACCCCAGAAGCATGGAGTCGGTGCCTACTACCATTACATTGGCATAAGATATAAGGAAATAGATTCTGAAAGATCAATCAGTTTAGTAGTCTTGGTATACTAGATACATACATGAGTATTACAATATATTTGAATACACCAATTACAACATAATTTTTCTATTTTATTTTTCGAGAATAGTTTAACCCTTCATATGAGTCATAGTAAACTGCATATAATCTTAATAAAAAAAATAAGGGTGAGATCAAATTCTTAGTAATGGTTATGTATAGCATAAGCAATAATGAATCAATGATCATAATCGAGATGGAAAGGTAAATAACTGAACACATATGCCATATAATCAATAAACTGAGAAGGAAATGCGCAAAAATATGGAAAGGTAAATAAATGGTAACACATTCCATTTAATAAACAATGTGACTAACATATTTGGAAAACACATAATCAATATGGAAAGCTAAATAACTAAAAACTATTCCATTTAATCAATAACTGAGAATGAAATATATCTATAGATTTTGTCATAGTGAAAATCTCATGGATAATAATAACTGAATCTGAATAAATGAAATACTTAATTATTGGATGTCATGTTTCCTAGGCACATAAAACCTTTATAATCAAGACCTTTCGCAAGACAGTTTAGCATTCTACTATTAAGACCTTTCATAAGATAGTTTAAAACTACTTGGTTAAAAATATGAAGGGTTTGTGGCCAACTAATTTCTTCCCATGCAACTATGGATTCATTGAGAGGATTACATTAAATGGTCCCTAACCTATGTTATACTATTCCAAACCATTCCTCATATATCGAATAATATATTTAATTCATAAATAGCATGCCTTATAAAATATTCTTATTGAGTAAGGAATGATGATTTATCAATATTTCCCCAGATAATAAAATAACTATCAAAGTAAAAAATTGTTTGTAAAAGTGGTATATAGTTTAGGAAATAATCATATCCATGATAAGTAATTTGGATATTTAGTGGAAATTTAATGTTTAATGGTCACTGAAAGTGAATATATCAAGGGGAAGCTAATGACTACAAAAAAATTATTCAAGTGAATTTTAATAATATCCTTGGTCAAAATTATCATAAATCATCCATAGTAAGAATAAGGATGGTATTAATATGATGTTTACACATTGAAGTAAGAATAAGTGTTGTTTTCATTGATAAAATAAAAAATATCTTTAAAACATTCTTGAGGAGAATATCCTTTTAATTTTGAAAAACATTTTGAAAATACTTTTCTTTGAAAATAACTTTTAAAAAACATTTTATTTAAAAATATCTCCATAAAATTGCAAAGTAATCTTCAAATAAATGATGGCGGGTAATTTCGTCCAAGGTAAAAAGAATATTCCTTTTACATTATAAAGAGGATAGAAAAGTTCCATGTTCAGAAAGAGAAAATAAGATTCATTTGAAAACATTTTTTAAAAAGAAAAAATGGGTAAAATTTTATTTTAATAAATAATTTTGAAAAGGTTAAAAACATTTTCGAAAACATTTTTATAAAATAGGGTTTTTAGAAGAAAATAAGTTTTCTGACCAAAGAGAGGAATGAATTCATGTCTTCATAAAAACATTTTCTAAAACATTTTAAGTACCAAAGAGTGGGAAATGGTACTATTACTTGAAAATAATCATGAATAAGCATAGTAGAATAAAATTAAAGTTTTTATTAAAAAATTATAAAATAATTTCCTTCAATGGAAATCCAAGTGTAAATAATTCTGAATAAAATGAGATTGTGAAGTAAACTCTTGAAAAGATCATAACGTTGAGGTGAGAATCAAACAATGAATTGATTATGTATATCAATTGTAAATACATATAAAACAAGTGGAAATACAAAAAATATATAGTCAAAATTCATTACACATATAATCTTATAATATTAATGATAATGAGGAATTAATATAACCCAATGAAAAATAATTGGGTTATGAAATTCTTTACCACTTGGTAAATTTTATTCAAATCCTCTTAAATAAAATAATTCAAAATGAAACTTAAAATACAATGAATAATTAATTATTCCTAATATTACATTTCAAGGGGCATTATATACACCATATAAAATTTATTAGGTGTAAAACATTACAATGTGCCTCAATGAAATGAAATTGAGACGAAATCTCTTACCTCGTGATTTTCTTTTGGTTTCACTTACTTTAACCTCCTGTATAGTGGTTTTAAAAATGTTATTAAATTATTATATAACCTTATTAATATTTATTAAATCATATATTATCCTTTTATAAAATATTATTACCCATTAATTAATATTCTTTCATCATTTTCACCATTTCGGGGGTTAATTGTCTTGTTTTTTGAGTTTGTTTTAACTTGTTTTGTTTAATTACTCTTAATTAGATCATGATATAATCATATATAGAATGTAAAACATGATTTAAATATCATATATATTTGGTATATATTTATTTATATTAATCCACAAAATTTTGGTGATAGGAAATAAAATACACCATTCATAGAGACGGTACGCATGAACGTTGTTTCCATTTTCTTATTGTATTGAAAGAGAAAAGTAAATTCTATATATATATATATATATATTATAATTATTGTATCATTATTATCTCATATATATCTTATATTTTTATTAAAACCATCCTTAATACATTCCATGTAAATCGTGAATGAATCACACCGTTTCACGAGGCGGTAGTCCATCGTACATACGAGTGACGTTATCGTATTCCCAAAAAATGGAAAGTGTGAATGTATGTGTTATGTAATAATTTCATAATAAAAAATAAATCATAAATATAATATATATATATATATATATATATATATCATATATATATATATATTATTTCCATCATTATTTCCAACCTTTATAGGTGGTAATGGAAAAACGAACGACAACGGTTCGTTAGGCGGTAGTCCGTCGTACAGACGAACGATGATTTTGTAACTCATTTTATATAAGTGTGTATGTTTTTAGATCATAAAATTAACATAAAAACATCTCAGTATATTTAATATATTTATTTTATTATATAATCATGATATAATAATAAATTAAGGATGTGGAGATGGAAATAAAATAAAAACGCTTTTAGAAAAACATTACCTCTTCTTCAGGTATCCTCCTTAGGTTATCACTAATTCCTTAATAGGTTGGATGTTTTCATAATATATGACTTCTATAATTATGGTAGGGTATTTTTGGAGTTATTTGGGTAGGTATTTTTTTAATAAAAGTGGTTTGAAAGGTGTGAAGAAGGGAGAGAGGGGGGGCCTTTTATAAGTGGGGTGAGTGGAAAGCTTGTAAATTTTTGAAAGAGGTAATTCCATCCATGATTTTTTTCCATGTAAAGTGGCTTAAATAATTCAAAACAATAGATACTATAAGGTATAAGGTCTAAATATCTTCATAAAATTGGTGTTGTACAAGTTTATAGTTCATTTGGACACTTAATTCTAAAGTTTAGTCCCTTGGTAAACTCATTTTTCTCTAAATCGCTATAATTAATTTTAACATCTTCCACCAATCACTTTGGTAAAAAATTAATTTTGACTTATTATAAATTATAAATTATAATTATTCCAAATATAGAATCCATTTATCCAAATTAAAACCACATAATTGGCAAAAATTAATTAAAAATTAATCCTACAATCGAGATGAGAAAGCGGGTTTTTAAAGTGAAAATGTCCAAACATTTACTAGGTTTTTATATCTAAATTTAATGTAAAAATGATTCCAATGACCTAAATTGGATTAATATATGTAAAATTGATCTAATTTTACTTTAAACTCAATTTAAAATATAATTCAACATTAATAATTATTTAGAAGAAAAGTCAGCTTTCAATTAATATTCAGTATTTTTCATTATTCATCAAAAAATTAAACTTCTCAGATTGATAACAAAAAATCACCCTAAGATAATTTTGAAATTATTATTTCAAAAATTAAGTTTATTTTTTAAAATATAATTTATAAAAGTTTCAAAATTTAGTTTTAAAACAAGTACACCATTAAAAGACAGCAAAACTGCCTTAAAAAATACAATTTTTTATTAATAAAATTGGATTTGCTCATATCTTATGCCTATCAAATATATTGGATGAATGTAAAAAAATTTATTGAGTATATAATATATAAATTTCATTAAGATAATTAACTAATAGTAATTAATTTAATTTATTCAGATAAAATTTCTTTAGCGCATAAAAATAGTTTATAAAAACATTTCCTTTATAATCAATTGGTTTTTATATTAATTTTTAATTAATTGGTAAGCAATGAATTCAACCATATATTTTCATAAGTTATTTAATCCTATTTATAACTACCAATTTAATGTTTAAGAGATAACTATCATATTAAATAATAATATTAATAATATATTGTTGTTCGGTAAAACTCGATCTTACGTGTAGCGCAAGCTATCGAAGAAACTCGCAGTTGCATGTAACACAAGCTAACTCGGTATTGTATGCATTGTAAGCTATATCATGGATTGAATTTATTTAAAATAGTAAATATATTATAAAGTCTTAGGATGTTATATTATTTTCTATTCTTGGTGTTGCGTGTCATGCACGTTGTTGAATAAAATGTTATTCCTTTAGAATTTCGAGGTGTTATCGGGTATGTGTGTGTGCGTGTGTATTTATAAATGTTCATATATATAGACACATGATTATATTTAATTATATATGAGTATGTTTTTATATGCATTTATTTAAACTTAGTTATATGTATAGATATTTATAGATATTTATATCTATTTATGTATATTTATATACATTTACATATATTTATATACATTTATATATATTTGGATATATTATGTTGGTGTGTGTGTCTGTGTCTATTATTTATTTATTTTTTTATATTTTACTATTTATCATTTTTCATTTATTTATTATTTATTCATTATCTATTTATTATTTATTTATTATTTATTGATTTATTATTTATTATTTATTTATTATTTATTATTTATTATTTATTATTTATTTATTTATTATCTATTTACTTATTATTTATTATTCAATATTAATTATTCATTATTTGTTGATTATTAATTATTATTAATTATTTATTATTATTATTTATTATTATTATTTATTATTTATTATTTACTTATTTTTTATTATTTATTTATTTATTAATTGTTTATTGTTTTTTTATTTACATATTTATTATTAGTATTTATTTATTATTTATTATTATTATTTATTATTATTATTTATTATTATTATTTATTAATTATTTATTAGTATTATTAATTTATTAATTTATTTATTATTTATTTTTTATTTTTTATTTATTTTTTATTTATTTTTTATTTATCTATTATTTATTTGTTATTGGTTATTTTATTTATTTATTTTTTATTTATTTATTTTTATTTATTTATTAATTTATTTATTATTTACTTATTATTTATGTATTATATATTTATTATTTATTTATTACTTATTTATTACATATTTATTACTTATTTATTACTTATTTATTACTTATTTATTATTTATCATTTATTTATTTTTCCTTTATTTATTATATATTATATATGTGCACACTTAATATATAATTATTATTATTATTATTATTAATGATAAAAACAAAAAATATATAATATATAATAATAATGGGTAGATAGATATATAGATAGATAGATGGATAGTTGATAGAATAGTGATAATAAATAAATATATGTATACATATATATATATATATAATTATATTAAAGTCTATTTAGTCACCACATAAAGAGCTTCTTATAGTGGTAAAGTCTTTGTAGAATAACCAAGAGGTGAGATGTTCAAATCTCAGCCAAACATGTATATGATTACTTTATGCAGGGTGTTATAAGTCAATAATAAATAATAATTAATTTTTTTAAAGTAAAAATAAAAAATGTGTTAGGCATGTAGTGGTAGTTTAAATGCCAAAGAAAACATTGTAAAATGGTTTTGTGACTCTTTTTCAAAAGCCTCGTGAAATGTTTCCTGACACTTCATCTCACGGCAGTTTTAGAAAAACATAACAAAACCATTTAATGGTGGTTTAAAATGCTGATAAATGGATTTTTTTGTGTAGTATTGACTTCTACTGATATGATACATCATCTTGGGGTTGCTCTAGTATAATCGAACATGATCTACTTCATAGCCCGAAATCCTCATAGTCCATCTGGCTCGAAAGCCTATTTTTGTAGCCTGAAATTCCATTTATGATGAATAGTATTTTTATTATAGTTACTTGCAACAGTAGATGATAGAGTACTTATATTGATACAGTGCTACAATACCTACTACAGCACTTGCAGAAATTCGCTCCCACTCAGGTTTCATGTAAGATGATGGTGTGACTTCATAACTCTAGTAAACCCCTAACTACCAATTTAATAAAAATCTCCCACTAAACTCTTTAATGAGAAGAATCTATGGAGTAAAACAGTTTGAATAATAGTGAGACTTAGGAATCATATTTCTATCTTTAAACTTCTTGAACATATTCAAACTCATTAACTTTACACCATAAATTGTTAAAATCTGTTGTCTGCCTAGAACTCTTTCTAATCTTAACATTACAATCCTTGAAACCTTGTTCTATCAAACTTTTTCCTTGAAATAATATAACTATTTACATTATTATTTACCAATATATATTAAAATTATTTTAAGATAAATTGGTTGCCACTTTAACTTGTATAATTCTTTAGGAAATAGTGAAAACACACTTTAACATGGTAATTAAATATAATCATTAAAATTTTACTTACCATCAATATAATAAACTCTTTAGGATATTCAATGGAATCACTTTCACTTAAGACTAGTATAATATTTTGTTAACTTCAAACTTCTCTAAGTTCAAACACACTCCCAATAGTCTCTTAGGCACTATATTCCTTTCATAATTTCATGATAAGATGCACAAACTCACTTGTGTAGGAAATAACTGTTATTTTCTTTTAGTAGAAATATTTTACAAACAAACTATTATTTTTTTATCATATATGATAATCTAAGTGTTTTGAGATAATCTCTGAAAGAAGATTATTCTTTAACATATGTCATTGATAAATGGAGATAGGAACATCTTCCCTCGTATTTTAATAAATATCTTGATAAACGCTTTATCCTAGATAAAAAAAATTTATACTTATCTTCTTCTCAAAACATGTTACATAATCCAATGAATCATATACTATGTTTATAAAATTAATCATATCTCTTTTTCCATAACAACTCTTTATTGATGAACAACTTTTATTATCACATAAGAGAAATAAGATAAATATACACATCCTTATAATATCTCCATCTATTCTTGATATATTCCATTACACTCAAATCCTTAATGTAGTGACTATTTGCTTCATTATTTGAATTCAAACTATAAGCTCTATCAATTATCCCTTTGTTTTTTAACTCCTTTATATTCACAACATTTTTAAAGTATACATTTGGTATCTTATACTTTTGAAAACTAAATAATTTATTTTTATAACATCGATACCTTACATGGGCATTCTATAGAGTTTTAAAAACTCCTTCAAGTATTTTAAACAATTCCATCTCATGAAATCATTACTCTCCTTTCCTATTAACTATAGGTTTCAATGACCTTGGATATTAGAAGAACATTAATGGACTCTCCAAAAAAAATCTCTTTCTGGTTTGAAATTTTACCCTCTTGTATTATTAATACAGTAAAATAACCTAGGAATCAAATGTTCAGTTTATTTATTCTCAACACTTTAGGATATGGGGTATTGTTTCCTAAGATTAATTCATCTTTTCATAACATTTCCATTGGTGAGAATAAAATTGATTCCTTAACCAGACATTTGTATACTCAATCTTGTTGAGTATATGAGTAAAATTCTTTAGGTCATTTTTTCGTCAAATACTTTTTAAACCTTAAGATAATAATTCTATGATTTAAATGAGTGTATTAGATTAAATTTTTGTCCAACTTCAATAGTTTGGTTACTCGAGAAGGTGTTTCTCTAACACATATAATTTATTCTACTAAAGAACTTTTCTTAATTTATCAGTTTCTGGAGTTGTTTATAGTAATCTTATATTTCTCAAGGGTTTATCTTAAAGTTAATCTTGGTGGTGGTAATGTAGTTTATATATAACAAAAGTTTATATCAAATGGGTATCATGTTCTATATCTTTTCATCAGGTAATTTTAATGAAATTACTCCCACTAAAAATTATAACCTTATACATCATATCAATTTAGTGATCCAGGATCCAAATTTCACTAAATAATGAGTCCTTTTTGTCATTTCTCTCACAATTTAGTTATTTATATAGGAAAAAAATCTAATAATAATAGTTATGATTCTTGGAGAGTTGAGCAGACAACCCTTTATCTATATTCATATAGTGGATAATGCTCAACTTTATTCCCTAGGTAACCTAATCCTTTTAGGGTTTCTCAGCTAATGTAACCCAAAAAAAATGCTAAGAATAAGATAAAAAAATGATAATCAAGGGGCAATCAACTTTGTTATGACCTACCCAATAATATAATCAAGAGTTAAACTATAGGAATTATAATATATTGAGAAAAAAATTAGTAGAAGTTTCCAAAACTACTGTTAAATCTTTGAATAATGTTTTCAGCCAATTTTCTAGTGATACTTGTGGAAAGTGTCACCTACAGTGATATTTAGTGGCAATTTTTATTAAACTATCACTATCTATGGTATTTAGTAGTAGTTTTTATTATACCATCGCAATCTATTTTAAAAAAATAATGTCGGCCTCGAACTCCCCCTATACTTGAATCCCACTATTTCCCAACACCCTCTCCCCCTTTACACTGACACCCTCTCCCCCTCAACGGTACCCAATGTTGGACCCACCTCTCTAATAACATCTCCCCCTCACTAATACCCTCTCCCCCTCACTAATACTACTGACGTTGCCTGATTCTAGACCCCCCCCCCCTCATTTATTACCCCTCCCCCTTATTGATATCTAAGTTTTTCTATCAGGTTTATTTTCTGATAGTGGTGTTTCATATGATGTTTCAATCAATATTATACATGTTATTTCTTAAATAGAGTGTTGTTAAATGAAATATAACGGATTTATTAAATTTTATTAGTGAAATCATAAAATAAAAATTTTGTTTTTTGATTTATTAAATTTCATTTTTAATGTTTTTTATATACTTGAGATTATTTCCCCATTTTATTATGTAATTAATATATGTTAAATTATTTAATGTGTGGTTAAAGGATCAATTTAGTGTGGTTATTTTATTAATCATTTTTTGAGGTGTGGTGTGTGATTATTTCATGTACATTATTTTCAATTACTATACTATATTGATAATAAATCTCCTATGAATACTCAGAGTACCTAAGGAGGGTAATCTAGTGATAAAAACACTACTAGGTTATGATTCCAAAATTGCATGCCATATTTTCTACCTAGTAGATATTTCATAAAATTAAGGATATTATAGATTAGGATTATGCTTTATATAGTTCCATTTTAGGATTTTATTCTATACTATTTTATTATGTCACTATAACTAGTGATTGTTGGGTGGTTTATAAATATACTTTGACAAGTGCCTTATATACCAATGATTGGAAGTTTTAGTGGTGGGATCCTTAAGCTTTGATCCATCATATGCTAGGTACTCTCCCATAATTCCTTAAAATAAACTAAATTATAAATATGTTTTTATATATTATTTGACTTATTGATTTATATATTAGTTTAAATTTAGATAAAACATTGAACATTAAATGAATAGTATAAATTTATAGTGAACTTTTACATGATTTTAATAAATGTGAAATGGTACTTTCTATATGTATTTTAAATTTGTATAGCAAGGTCAATAGTATAATTTTATAAATAGGGAATGTGTTGTAATCATACTTCATATCTTCACTTCATTATTTATACACAATTTATGTGTATATAGACTTTGTTTAATTAATTCATGTAAGTGTAAAGAACCATATTTAGATGGAAAATACGTGATAGTTTTTCTATTGATTTAGTGGAGCCGACTAGTCGGTGGTGCAACTATTCACATTGAGATGGATAGAACTTTGTTATTTTGGTCACAAATTCAGTTATGCATTTTTTGCATCATTATGTATTCAACCCCTTCTACTTCACATCCCCATTATTCCTCATTATTAGAAACACATTGGATTTATATATTATAGATGGTTTTATGTAGTAGCTGTTCATTATTTTCAATTTTGATGTCTTATGGTTTAAGTTTCATTAAGTACTTTATTTTGTTAATGTGCCTCGTTAGGAATTATTCAATTTCTAAAGTGATTATATCGATGTGAAATCTATATTTTATCTAGTATTTATGTTATAATCTAATTAAAAAAATCTAATAAATATTTCTTAAAATTTATTTTATAAAAATATGGCATGGATTGATTGATTTAATTTGTTTTTACATATTAACATGTCCTGATTTATATTTTTTTCATGCTTAATGTTTCATAATTTGTAAAATATGTCTCTCACTTAAATGTATTTTATTTTTGTATAAAATAATATAATTATATTTTATATTTGATAGTGTTTAAATTCAAGTACATGTGAATAAAAGTTGGATTACCTTACCTCAGAACACATATCAGTATGTTACAGGTTTGGATATTTTTTTTTTGATTTTGCAATTGAAAATCGATCCGTGAATGGAAAAATAAAATTTCCATGTCCTAAATGTAAATTTAGAAAATGGTCGAAGAGATATAAAGTATTTGATCACTTTATATTGAAACAATTTCCTCCTCATTATGTGTGTTGGAATTTGCATGGATAATCGAATGTTATATAAAATTCAAGTAGTTATGTATACATTCAAAATAAACAAGTTAATTCCATAATAGTGGATAATGAAATTCAAAACATGATAAATAATGGTTATAGAATAGTAGGGTAATTACATCAATAATGTTTCATATTAGTTGATCCATTTGTTAATGTTTTAGACATTAATGATGCTTTCATAACTATAGGATAGCCTGATCAAGATGATAATATATTAATGGATGAGGAGGAGGAGACTGGTATAAGGGAAAACTCATCCAAGAAAACAATGAAGTTTTATAAATTAGTGGTATATGGAAATAAGGAATTTTATGAAGGATGTGTCAAATATTAAAAATTGTCTTTTCTGATGAATTCATACCACATCAAGTGTTTATGTGGAATTAAAAATAAAGCAATGTCCATGATATTAGAATTTTTGTCTAATGAATTTGATGAAATTAAGATATTTGTATAAGTTTATGAGATGAATAAAATTATTATAAATGTTTTTCTCAAATTTATAAAGATGCATGCATGTCCCAATGATTGTATGCTTCATTGGAAAGAATGTTCAAATAGAGAAAAGTGAA